>OU015744.1:2682243-2709177 GCA_907169655.1 Acomys percivali
TATTTGGGCCTATGGGGGACTTTCTCATTTAAATCACTCATTTTCCTCTTTGTATTTCAGATAAAGAACTATATCAGACCCAACTAAAGGAACCCATGAAGTTCAGAAGAAAGAACTCATTAAAGAATAATTTTTAAATTATGTTGATATGATTAAATAATTTTTGATGTTGATGGAAGAAGCAGTGAATACCACAGATAGCTAAGTAAATCCAGGTGTTCTAATGTTTAATTAAAATGGATTATGATAAAAATGCTTTAAAATTAAGAAAATTCAGCCAGTTACTGCAGCTATATACGTTGCACTGTCTAGGTACTCTAGCTGAATGCATTCACGGCAAGTGAAAGTAGAATTTTATCATCAAGTGTCCAAATATGTAATCTTAGCTTCCTACTCGGAAAACTTAGCTGTATGATTTGATAGTTTGTCTTGACATTGCAGTCTTTTAGAAGTAATTAGGAAAAGACTTTTTATTGGTCTTTTTGACAGCATGATTAACGTTTCTATCCTGGAGTATTCATTTTCCACACATGTACCTGTCCAAAAATGCAGTTATTTAGTATATTTTAATCATACACCTCAACATTCTTTTTGTTTCTCATTACAGAGGATGTTGGAACAGCTGAGAATTACCTTTTTTTTTCTCATCTAATTTGGTGCCTGCAGTGATAAGAATATGAATCTCTGGAATATTAATTAAGAACAAATTGCAAGCAAATGAAAAATGAAAGAGATACTGAAAATAACAAACTTAAAACCTAATTTCCTGATTCCTAAATCCAATAGTTTTGTGATTATAAGTTTATTAAATGTATTTCTTACCCAACTCATGCTGTGAAATAGTACTTCTAGAAATATTTGTCTTTACTATTTTTATGTGTATGTTTGTGTGGTATTTGTATGAATACATGCATGTATGAATGTCCATAGGAAACAGAAGAGGATGCTGGAGCCTCTGGAACTGTAGTTACAGTTAGTTGTAGCTTCTAGATACGGAGACAGGTAACGGAGCTTAGATCCTCTGGAAGACTAACAAGTGCTTTTAACCTATGTCTCACCTCTCCAGACCCATGGCACCTGAACTTTTTTCTGGTAGTCATATGCCCGTCTTTGGTGAAGTTTCTAAATAACATCAATTTTGTGAACCCTCTTTTTAATGCTACCCACTTCTTCCATTATGAACTATCGCATTCCTGTTATCGGTTAGATTTCTTAGTCAACAATTACATGCTTAGTTGCTCTCATATTTTACACAACAGGATTTATAAGGCTAAAAAAATGAGAAAGAACTGATAAAAGCAGAGCTGATATATGAAATCATTGGACGTATAAATGAAAACATATGTACAAAGTTCATAGATAAAATATAAGGTTTTTAATTTTGTTTCCCAAACAAGGTAGCTCATCGAGTTGATTTGCTTTGACATTGTCTATCACAAATCATTCTCCCATAAATAGAATAAAAGAAGGAAGATCTAAATGTGTGTAATCTGTATGATCACAGGAACTATTTATTTTTAGCAAAACAGTGACTTTTAAGATTGCTTAGTATATAAAAATATTCTTGGCACGGATTTAAGTCACATCACTTTCAGAAAGTAATATACAGCATAGTAATAATTTGATAAAAATGTATATATTTTATCCCTCAAATTAGGAACATAAAGAAACTAATACATCAGAATCACTATATTCAGAGTCTTCAAAACACAAATATAGTGTAGCTTACAGAGTAAGGACCCATCCAGAGTGGCAGTGACATGACTAATATAATGTCGTTGTACAGACTCCATTTTGCATTCTACTTAGACACTTCTCATATCTTTACAGCAACAACTGTCTCCCTGACAACACATTTGGGATGGTCTGTGACACTGACCATGGTTCAGATGCATTAACTAAAGTCATTAATTTTTATACAAACTAAGAGTACAATAATGTATAAAGTTATAAATTAAAATTAATTTTTGTGTTGGGTTGTGCTTAAATAACTACTTTGTTTTGCCAAGACAGATGTTGCAAAGTTATTTAGACCCTCTTCTGTGAGGTCTAAGTGGCCTTTTGCCTTTAAAAATGGTGTACCCCTGAGCTTTGTCACCAGGACGCTCTAAGGGGTGCTAGTTCATTGTGGCTGCCAGTCCAAAATAAAATAGTCAAATTCTTAATTGGCTTAGCAAGCATCGTGGTCTCTGTCTTTATTGCGTGGGTTATTTCAGCAGAAAGAAATTTGGTAGGAACTGTAGTTTGTTTGTTGGTTGGTTGTTTGTTGGCATGCAAACTGACAGAAAAGGAGCCGTTTCTCATGTCTCCTTGATTGTTGGCAGCCTCACAACCCACAGCAGAGGCCTTTCTGTATGGCTGCCTCATAGCAAAGCAGGTGGTCCATGTGATGTGAGACTATGGCACAGGATCGGAGAAGGTGGTGCAACAAGACCAAAGCTACTGTCTTTTAACCTAGCATAAACACCAGGAGACAATAATTAAATAAGAGTTGTATTCAAGCAGATGGGATTACATTGGCAGGGCTTGTGCACAGCAAGGACTGGTTGTGGGGTAATAATAAAGTCGGCCTCCACATGATGCACATCTGGGGTTGTCTGATGATTGCCATGCCTTAACTGAAACAGTTAATTTTTCTATATGTTGCCTGAGTGATGCAGTGAGGACATTATCAGTATTCCTAAACGCCAGTGTCATAAGTCAAGGAGAACCTAACGGGGCAGGAATAGTCTTCCAGAAAATGAAATCTATGTCCTTAGTGATGGTTAATTGAACAATGTTTTAGGTAAATGAAGAAGTGGCTAGACATCCACTCTGTCAGTATTCTAACCACTCTGTAAAAATCTGAGTGATTATGAAATTTCAGACGACTAACTGATTTTGCCTTAATAGAGAAGGATCAGAAAATGTAATTACTATTGAAAATTTCTGTCAGAGAATAGCTAGCCAATATAATTATATCATGTGAAGAAGTCTCTGTTGTTTAAAAATAATATTGTGAGCTAAATATGAAAGTAAGACTATTATTCTTTCAGATAGTGTAATTTTAGAGATGCACAGAGCATCAACTGGCAGTTGCATAAGTTCATTCTGGTTTTGCTTAGGGGTCTAAACATTGCTATGTTTCTTATAAGTCTGAACATTGATTTATGCTTTTGAAAATGTATGATCAAAGTGGATATCAACTAGAGTTGATGTAGGATTTAAATTTGAGAAACTTATGATACCAAATCAATGCACATGCTAATAAAATCATAAAATATTTAGGAAGGCAAATAGAGGTCAAGAATTAATTTATTTGTAATGGGAAACATGAACACATTCTTTTAAATGCTCTTTACTGTTTATACACTAAACTACTTCTAAATCCAAAATATGTATTCCAAAATAAACACATGAGGAAAGTTATCAAATATAAGTATCAATATCTGATGCAGATGCAAATGTTACTATGAAGCAATAAACAAAGAGTGTAATTCATAGTTTTACTTGGGAAAAAATTACATGGTATTTCCCCAGATGTCACTGGGTAACATACCCAGTAATGATTTGCTATTAAGAAAATGTAAGCCAGGCATGGTGACACACACATTTAATCCCAGCATTCCAGAGGCAGAGGCAGAGGTAGGCAGACCTCTGTAAGTTCAAGGGCAGTCTGGTCTGCAAAGTGAGTCCAGGACAGCCTGGGTTATACAGAGAAACCCTGTCTCAAAAAAAAAATATATATAACTAACACTTAGCCTCACTGAGTAAACTATTACTAATTCCATTGTGCTCTTTTATTTTTTAATTTTTTACATATGCATTTATATTATTACACATATATACAATAAACCACATACAGTAAGAAGACCCATGAAACAGTCAGGTATTATGTAAATGTTGCATTCATAGTGTCTTGGCTATTTGTATTTGGCAACCCTGGCGAAAACATCTGGCCCTTTCTATGTGCTGTTATGATCTAGATATTTTGCTGAATCTGTTATCTATCTATCTATGTATGTATGTATGTATCTATCTATCATCTATCTATCTATTATCTAATTATTTGTCACCTATATATTCATATCTATTGTATATAATTTACCTATCTATTACACTTTTGGGTCATGGTCTTATCATATATGCCAGGCTGGACTAGACTAATCAGCACCTTGTTTTAGTCACCTGAGTGTGAGGATTATAGGCATGTGCCACCACATTTGAAAGATTGTAACTTTAAGAGTCCAAAACGTTCTTATTAGGATGCCATGATGAAAATGCACTATAGTTCACAAATTATGTATTTGACACTTTACACCTTTCAATAAAGAATAGCCATTGTGCAAAGCCATTTAAAATACATTTACACAATTAATAAATAAAACTTGAAAGAACAAACACTACTTTATTACCAAGTATGAGGTGGTTGTAATGAGTTAAATTTTGCTCTTCTTACTTCTTTCATTCTGACTTCTGTGGAATGTGATTTAAAAAAAAAACTGTGTTTTATATGATTTGTAGAATAAAAGTTCTACCAGCTTTATACAATGTAATTTTATAGCAGAATTTAAAAACCAGAATGGTTCAAAAGGGGAATTATGAACAATAGAGAATCATTTAATTTTTGAAAGAATGTAAATTTCTTGTGATGAATTTGGATCTCCATATTATGTAAAACCACTCCAAAGTCTGTTGTAATTTTGTTAAACGGGTCTCAAAGGCTCCTGGCTTCTCAAAGGAAAGGATTCAGTTGAGAGACAGACAGTTTAATCAGAAATTTATCTGAAAAGCAAAGCACATATTTCAAAAACAGAATAGAGAGGCCTATACAGAAGGTATCTTGCAGCCCATTGATTCTGAAGTATGAATTTAAAAGACATTACTGTGAATTTATGGATTAGATATTCACGAGTGATTCTTTATTTTTCCCAAATTATCATGGAGCAAACTTCCATTTTGGTAGTTTGTATCATCTAAAAACACCCACAAATGGATGGCTTCAAATTCCCAGTGAACGTGATATTACATTGAAGCCATGATCTTCTGAAGAGGCAGAATCTTCCTTAGTGCACACATACGGAACTGGAGAAGCACAACGCTTTCTGATATAGCCAGAATAACCTACCTGAAGCATTAAGGGTGTTTAACCACATGCGGGCATCTTGGCCGTCAGGAGACCTAGCTGCCAAGATAGCACTGCCATGTTCCCTGGTAACCTCATAGGTAACTACTTAACATGACACTCTAGCCAGTCCACTATTAGAAAACCTGTTGTGTAATGCTGTCCTTGGGACAACTGTAGAGTCAGAGAAACATGCACCATGATGCCTCATCAAATACTCAGATGTTTAATTCTCAGCTTAGCTAGCTTGGTGAAGGAGGTGGATTCTGTGTAAAACATGACTTTTGTTGTCAAAACAACTTTCCTGGAAGCAGCATCAGTTGCTACTAGAGAGAATTGAGCCGAAAAAAAATAAATAAATAAACACAATTTGTAATCAGGTATAGACTGAATAGTAGGATAAACTCATTTTTTCAGACAGGTTTCCTACTATCTCTTCCACTGCACTGTCGGTTGGAAGAAATTAGCCTCCATCAGAACTCCATGGAAACAGGATGCATCTAAATATTTAATTAAAACAATCTATGTCAGGGCATCATGTGTCAGCAAACACTGTGAAAATAGCTATGTTGTCAATATTTTTAAATGGTAAATATTGATATAGTTTCTCTGTTGAGATTATTCAATTGTGCCTTTGTAGCATGCTAGCAGCCTAAAAGACAAACAAATGGGTTTGTGTGCTTGCTTCAGGCCTTGGACGTGGGACTGTTCCCTTTTAGCCCCTTCTGTGGAGTGACAGAGAAGCAGGCCAAGGACTTGCAGTAGCTAAGTCTTAGATAGCACAGTTGTCATTAAATCCGAGGAGCAGTACTGTCTCAGCCTGTAGGAGAAAAATTAGTACAATGTGAATTTTCATCACATTCTTAGCTATTCTTGATCGGTGTAACCAAGGCTAATAATGGTATAGAAAAATCTAGCCTCCAGTAATCACAAAAAAGCACGGTGCTCATAACAGTAAGAAGAGAGGCTGGATGCTAGCATGTTAAACAGCTGTAGAGCAACCAAAATTCCAGCCTGAGTTTGTTAGAAGATGGCTGCTACCTTCCTCTATGTGCAGTTCAAGTATACCTGCAAAAACAGGACTGGGGTCTGAAGCTAGTAAGAGTTCTTTCATGACTCAGAGACATCATAGAACCATGTATCAGCCACAACAACTGCCTATCACTTTGGGGATTGGAAAAAAAAAGTTTTGTGCCTATCCGTCACCTTTCTGTGCAACACTGGCTTCAATAAAAGAGTTGTACTCACATTGGCTCAGTGCTTCTTGACCTTTTTGTGCCCTGAACAGCAGCAAGCAACTGAAAGCACATGTTCCTGTTTGCTGTTTCATTCTCCAGTTTTATACATAAGGAGCTTTCTTCCACTGAGACACATAAGTTACTATGTATCTTCAATATTTATAAGAAGTTTCTGTAATTTCCAAGGTCATCTTTGCTAAGTTCATTTTCTGCCAGGTAATAGCTACCACCTTCTTAACCTTGAAATTAGCATTATTTCATTCCTCTCAATAGTCTACCAATCTGTCCTATACCTGCAGAAACTGTGTTATTTGTCAGATTTGCCCTTAAATTCTACAACAGCATACAGTCATACTGACCTCAGTTGACATTCTACCTCACATTTATGATATATTTTTGAGTAAATTAAGTCTATGAAATAATCAGAAGAAATGACTCTCTTTTTGTGAGTTTTTCCTGCTTGTAAAGTCTTTATTTTGAGGAGTAATTATTTGAGAACAATATAATTTCAGTGGGTTGAATAATAGCAATTACTCCAAATCAATTAATTATGACTTTAAACTCTTGAGGCAAACCATTACATCATCAAGCTATATCACTTAATATAGAATTCCATTGGCTTTGTCTCTTGTAGCTCAACCAAGATCCAAACAGACCACTTAATTCATGGTGCCTACTTAAATGATAGAGTGACAAGATCATCCAGCCACCCATTTTAGATTTTTCTTGAGAAACTATAGTTCTCCACTTGTGTATTTATAAAACCCTGGTAAACGGACAGCCATGTGGATCATTTTAGGCTTCCCAATTATCTGGTAGGTCATGATCATATAGCATAGAACAAAACCTTTATACAGTTCAAATATTTCAATGTCTTTGAAAAATTTCATTCAATAGTAATATTGGCTACCATGGAAATAATTAAGATTTTCCCTATGGCTTAAATTAGACACAAAGTCTAGGATGTCTACTGGGTTTCCTATTGTTAAGCATAGTGCCTTGTGTACACTACAGGTGCTGTACTCTCCCCTTGAGGTAGGCCTCTGCGTGCCTCACCTGCCTGAGATGCCTCGGTACCTATGGGACTGGGTTGCATTTCTTTGCATCCTCTCTTCTTTCTATGCATGACTCTTTTCATCTTCATGATCTCACATCATCAGTGCAGCAAGTTTTTACACGGGGTCTTGGAAGGCTGTTAATTGAACTACCGTTTTTGTCTGAGTCTCCTGACTCAGTATTTGAGCCTTTTAAGCACTCTGCCTGAGAAGGTCTAGAAATGCTTTCCGTGGTTCTGAAAAGGCCTTTGGTTTGGGCCTATTACATAAGAAAGAGATTTAAGGTTTTCTTTCCTAATTTGCCTAATTCTGATTAAATACGAAATCGACGATTTCGCTGTCAGCTATTGAGTACTTGAAGCCTTAGCACTGGGCTGTTTTGTCCACCGCGATCTCTATGTTTAGAGTACGTCTAGCAAGGGCGAGAGGATGAGAACACATCCCGGGGACATGTGATGATGATTAGCTGTTTCCTCGCCTTCTGCGTTCTCTCACATTTTCAAGTAACTCTCAATTACTGGCAAATAGAAGCATCTGAGTCATAAAACAAAAGGGTCATAATGTGATTAATTGATCCCAGTGTCTGCCGTGTTCTTAGCACGTAAGATACAGATCAGAACGACGTTACCTCAGGAGCCTATAACATGCCTCTGAATGCATGGTCAGTTCACACGGAACATCAGCCCCAAAGCCATGGCTGGACAATGGATTCTAATTTTGGTTTGACATTAAATTTTCTCATGTCTTTTACCCAATACACTTTCTTTCTCGTTCCTTCACCCTTATTTTGTATCTTCATATTAAAACTTTCTCCACATTCTGTATCCAGAGTAGAATACTACCTGTCCGATTTATGCCACATCATTTTGACCTAGCTGAAAGCACTAAGAAGAAAATACTTTGTTCAGCTGTTGTGTAGGCTATAGCTTCCTTCTTCATTTAAAATAAGGAAAAGATTTGGTTACTAGGCATCAATAAGCTATATTCTATAAATTCTTAATTATTACTTCAGTTTCCATGTGTATATTTAGTATCTTTCGTTTAGTATGCATTGTTGTTTCAATAACTGTGGAAATTTTCATTTAAATTGAATTTAATTACTACATCATATTTTAAGCAAGAAATATTATATAAAATACTTATAATTTTCCAATATATGCAACTTATAAAACATCTTGTTCATGAACATGGGTTGAGTTTAACATTTTATAAAATTAATTAGTTTATTTTAATGACTTTCCAAAACTACTGAAGCTGGAAAAAAGATATGAACCCAATAAATAGGCACCAAAGAGATGGTTCATCATCAGTTAAATGCAATGATTGCTCTTTCTGAGGATTAGGGTTCGACTCTTAGTATAAACAGCAGCTAACAACTTTCTATAACTAGAGTTCCGGCAGATATGATGTCTGCTATTGGCAGCTGCAGGCACTGCACATGTATGATGCACATACATACAGCCAGGAAAAAAAACCTATACATATTAAATAAATGAATACCTTAGGTCACTTTAGGGCCATCAACACAATATTTAAAACTCCCAGGTCCTGATAGACACTGCAGAGCTATATTCTATGCCTTCCTTCGACCCTGAAATGTATCATCTGAGATTTGAAAGTGCCCCACAGCAAAATTAAACTCATCCACCTCTCTGACTGCTTTCCTTCACTCGAGTGATGACCTGTCTCTCCTCTCAGGACACTGTTTCCTGGAGCACCTTGTGATGTTTATTTTCTTGAATCATCTTCTATCCTCTGGGTCAAGAGTTGATGGAGAAGTTTCTGAGCTTCTCAGAAAATGTTTCAGAAAATTCACCTACACTCCAAAGCAATAATGCTATCTCTTTTGTTATCAATAGGTCAGTTTCTTGCATTTTGTTACCATTTATTTCTCTCAAATCATTTATATTTCTGAACAACTTTCCCATATAACTTTCTCAAAAAAACTTCCAAGTTCAATGTGGTGGGTTTCGTTTCATCGTATTATATTTTATTTTTGCTATGTTTTCTTGTTTTTAAAAAAGAATAGAAAAAGAACAAAAGCTGATTACAACAACAAACAAACAAAAAACAAGGAAGGGGAGAGTTGGATGTATGGGTGGGTAGATGGGAGGAATGTATTATATAAATTATTTTCAATACTAAATAAAAGAACCCCAAGAGCTTTAGCTCATGCTCATTTCTACCCACATAAAGATCTTTACTATATCCTTGCTTCTCAGTTCTGTGTACCTTCACCCAACTGTCTTCTTCTCTCTCTTACTTCTTGTACTATTGTAGAAATTAATGTCACCTTTAAACTTCAAAGTATCTGTAATTGGTTACCAACTCTCTCTAATTCCACGTTGTATGTTGTTACTAACAAAGCAGCTGTTACCCCTTCCCACAAGGAAACAATAGGATAGCTTTTCTCCCATTCGTCTGCTGTTCTTCAATCTTTGAAGATGAAGAATATAGCTTTAATGCCAAGCCAAAGTTTACACCATTTCCTTGCATTTATTTCACTTTTCACTGCCTTGGGTAAAAACAATTGTACTTTGAATTTCCATGGCTGATTGCAGTCATGTATAGCTGAAGAAATCACAGACTCAGTATGAGAGCTTCATTTCAGGAGCTCGTAGTCACAGGTACGTGGGGGCTCTTTTATGATGTCTATAAATTACACTGTATGTTTTGTGTTTGTTTATTCTTCATCTATAAAATGGCATCTCTCTCGTTTTAAATCACTATGCTTCTTCCCTCAAATCATTGTCACCTGGGTGACCCCATGCCTTAGCAATTGTAAATAGCCTCGCTCTCTATGGTAGGTTGTTTGGTTGTGGTAGCATTCCAGAGAGTTATGTATATATATATATACATCTATGGTAGTTTTACTCCATGAGTCCTTTAAAACAAAGATATGGCGTTTGTTGGTTCTACATTCTCACAGGCACCCTTTTAATCCAGAGAATACCCAAAGTCTCTGTCATTGACCCTGATACGCAGCATCAGACTGAAAATGCATCTGGCTCTATCCAAACCACATTCTTGTCTTCTGTCCACTCAGAATGCATGAGTAGTTACATGTGTGCACTTTGAGTTCTGAAAACATCCTTGGGTATTGGTCTTCTTTTCACCGTGTTTGAGTCAAGACATCTTTGTAGTTTGCTGCTTAGTATGCCACAATAGCGAGGCTCTTTGGGTTCTCCTGTCTCCATTTTTTCTGACTGTGCAGGGAGACTGACGAAGTGGCTGACTGATGCTTGGGTCCTTAGTATTTGAACTCAGTTATTCACATTTATACAAGAAATGTTTTAACCAGTAAGAAACCTCTCAAGCTCACATTTTCTCATTTAAAGGGGGTATGCTGGTGGTCTGCTCTACCGGGAACACCTAATCCTGGACACTGAGGCACAATGGTGTCCTCCTCTACTCAGAACAACTAAACCTGTAGAGGAATGTTAATTCAGAACATGGCTGCTCTGGCAAGAGATCACATGTAAAGACCTGGTAGGTCTGTGGATTATGTGATCCATCTGGAATACAAACATGCCTTTAATCCAGGAGACAGAGGCAAGCAGATCTAAGTTCAAGGACAGCCTGGTATAGACCAAGTATCAGGTAAAGGAAACATTAGGTCCAGGTGTTGTAGTACACACCTTTAATCCCAAACAATGAAGGTAAAGTTAGTTTGTAGAAGGAAACACCCATGTTTGAAAGTGATGTATAATTTGAGTGTCAGGAAAGGAAAGGGGGAAATCACAAAAGAAATGGCAGAATAGGATATGCCCAACTCTCATGAGAAGAGAGAGGAAAAGGGAAGCTGTTTAAGGAAACAACACAGAGAATGAAAGAGAGGAGGCAGTTTTACTGGAACAGTCATTAAGAGACAGGTTGCACAGAGAGAACTCGGGTGAAGACAGAGTGAGTCAGAGAATGAGAAGGAGCCAGGATATTAGGACATATTGATGGAGTTAGTTTGAGGACAAGCAGAGCAATTCAGAGGCCGAGAGAAAAGCCACATTGTAGAAATCAGCTGGGAAAGGAGTTTAAGCCAGAAGAGCTGAGTTGAACCATCCAGTTCAGAAAGAACAAGAAAGGGTGAGTGTATTAGCCAGCAAGTCTCAGAGGCTGGAATCACTCTAGGCCTAGGTTAGACTGTACAGAGGCTAGAAGCTTCCAGTAGTCCTAGGTTAGCAAACAGAGGCATTAGACCTCAGAGATGATAATTGAAACGGGCTCATAAAAATCCTTTTACATAAGCCTTGACATTTTTTTTCCTTGAGATATTTATTCAATTCTTTCTTTGGTTTCCAGGAAATCAGGATAAAGCCATGGCCTCCAGATCTGTTCCCTGCTGTTTCTTGTTCTTTTAACTCGCCTCTACTAATTCTGTACTTTACAGGACACATAGCAAACCAAGCAATATAGCAAGGAATAGAGCAATTATTCATTAATTATATTTTAGTTGATTTTGTCTAGTTTTAGACTATTACTTTAAATTTTAAAAACCTTGATTCATTTGTTTTCCTAATGAATCCCAAGGTCTGTGTCATTGTAGCTTTAATTGAACACTATAAATTAATACACTATCTTTCACATTTTTAGAATAAATGTAACCCTTTGACTTGAAGCTAACAGGGAAAAAAATCACATGTGAAGTGATTCAATTTTAATTCTATGTATTCACGAGGACCAGAACAAAAATATTTCTCATAACAACAAAAATCTTAGACCATCATCTCTGGTCTCCTCTAGAAAGACCAGGTATATTTCTCTACTGTAAATCTTGATCAGACTTTTACAAATTACTCAGAAGTAAAGCTTTACCTTTCTGCTTATGACTTACTCCAGCTTGACCTACAAGTGTTGCTTTAATTATTGATCTTTGTCCATGTTAAAAATGTGTGGTCCAGTACTCAAACTGAGTGGACCATATGACCAGCCAGCTGTTTTATTACAATATATACCATAGGATACTTTGTGGATAGTGTTTCTTGGATTTGTGTTTATTCTTTCACATATATCATATCTGCAAAATGCTCACCTGCAACTCCAATATCCATGCAACAATCTCTTTTAAGTTAAATATGGCATGCAACAAATTAAGTGGAATTTTATATAATTTGCTGTAAACTTGGTTTGGTTTAAGATTAGTTTGCCCAACTACTGGTGAATAGAAGTGTTCTAAACAGATCTAAGGTAGACTACGCTATGCTCTAAGGTGGTAGAATACATGCATCACCTGTCATTTTGATTTATGACCTTTTAACTGTGGTAGCAACTGAAATGCAGGTATATCCTAAGTTGAGATGTACCTAGAGGTACATAAATCATGACTCTTCATTAACACATAACCTCATGTGTTATGTACTTTTATTACTCAAAGAAGTCAAAATTCTTTACCGCCTAAGAAATCTATCAAATTGTAACTTCTTATGTACTTTTTAATAATATTAATTACAATTACATCCCATGGAATGTGAAGGGAGATATAAGGAACTATTTCAGGATTGGGAGATTTTCTTTTTTCATGTCTAAAAAAAAAAAAAAAAAAAAAAAAGCCCTACATAATCCAACCAGACAACCCATTTGAAAGCTACTGAGTTACCCTATGGTGGAAAATTTTCAAGGAGGAATAGAATGCTAATTTTTGTGGATACACTAGTATTATTATTCAAGGAAACATTGCTCAAGTTAGCTATGAATTTTTGGAAGTTGTCCTCGTTTAGAGCAATGCAGTCACCCTGCTGTCCGCCCCAGTAGCTGTGTGTGCCCAGTGGGCACGGGGAATCATGGTGATGATAACAACATAATAAAGTAAAATTACATCGTCTTCTGGGCATTATCCACAGTAAGTGAACATTCGGTTGTTATTAGTGCTCTACATCTTGATAAAGGATTTGTCTCAATAAGCCTGTAGCGCTAACTGACGAGAATTGATTATATATATCAAAGTTTAAATGGCTTTCATCTGACCCATTTTAAATTCATTGCTTTATAATTTCTTTATGATACATAGTAAGTAGGAGAGTACGGAGGAGTCTGTTCTATTATAATCTGATTTTTTTTTTTTCAAATGGCAAGGCATATTTTCCAAGTTAAGTTGCTTTTCTATAACAGAGGAAATTATTTTTTAAATATTACATTGAGATAAATTAAATTTATTTTCTGACTAGTATAAGTAATTTATGTCCTTTTCATAAGAGCAATAATGACTAACATCAGATATAATTGTCAAAAAAGACAACAAGTTAATGATGTTTTTAAGAGTACCACCTTTTAAAATTGGTTTCAAAGAATTCTGAGAGGATCCTGTTATGTATCTGGTAAGTATCTTCTCATATCTAAAGTCAGTGGCACTAATGTTTCTAACTGTATTCCCCATATAACATAATCCATTTATTATTTTGACATTAGTCTCTTTGATTTCTTGTATGTCGTATGAGAAGAGCCCTCACAGTTATATGCATAGCATATGGACAATGGGTCCGAACTAGTTTGCCATCTCTCCTCCTCCTCCTCCTCCTTCTCCTCCTCCTCCTCCTCCTTCTTCTCCTCCTCCTCCTCCTCCTCCTCCTCCTTTTCCTTCTTCTTCTTTAAGAATTGGTAGACTTATTAAACCATTTAGAGAAAGAAAACTGGAAAACAAATATTCATGACTCAGACTCACCTTTTTATTACTTTTCAAGCCTTAGAACTAGGTCTTCAGTGTAGTTATCATGACCTGTAGTATTATAATAGAATTTTTTTATTAGTTAAAGTCTCTCTGTGAAATATTGTCATTCCTGGGTATCTCTATGTTGATCAGACTGGCCTTGAAATCACAGCAATTCTCCTGCCTCCATCTTTGCCTGTACACCCCAAGTGTGGGATTAAAGCCATGCACCACCACCATGCCTAGCTGTTTCATAGTAGTATAACAAGTGACTATTACTTCTCAAAAACATATATTTATTTTAAGTTTAAACTAAGGATTGATATTTTGTGAGTGAGTGGTAATGATTTTTTTTTTGACTTGTGAATGCAATGAATGACTTTTCTTCCTGTGGGATGTGCTAGAGTAGACAGATTCTTTTTTATAATTTCAAAGACATGTAGAAATCACTGGCTACTTGGTGGCAACATTATTAGGTTGTGGTAACATCAGCTTTTAATTCTGAGAGCAAAATGTCCTGAGTAAGAAACTGAGCTAAAAGAAGTATCATGTTTTGTAGTGAAAAAACAAAACAAAACAAAACAAAACAAAAAAAAACTCTAGGCTTCATATGGGGTTGACTTCAGTGTTTTAGATGTTTTGCATATGCATGTGTGTGCATGCCCATGAGTATAAGTGCTAGCAAAGGCGCTCTCTCTCTCTCTCTCTCTCTCTCTCTCTCTCTCTCTCTCTCTCTCTCTGTCTCTCTCTGTCTCTCTCTCTCTCTGTCTCTCTCTGTCTCTCTCTCTCTCTCTCTCTCTCTCTCTCCCTCCCTCCCTCCCCTCTGTGTGTGTGTGTGTGTGTGTGTGTGTGTGTTCACGCTTGTGAGTGCAAGTGGCAGCAGACCAGAAGGGGGTATTGGATGTCTTAGAACTGAAGACTTAAGTGTCTCTGAGCCACTCAATGTGGGTCCTTCTACCAAATCCAGGTCTTCAACAGATGCAGCAATTACTCTTAATTGTTGAGTCATCTTTCCAGAAGCCCGTGTGAAGGTTTGAACACATGACTGCATATTTACCTCTTCGCCAACCACAAATACTATCTTAGCTAGAGCCAAACTCATTGTAGGTTTTTTTTTTGTTTTTTTTTGTTTTGTTTGTTTTTTGTTTTTTAAGACAGATCCATGTGCTTTCCGAGTCCCTACCCAGGAAGCAAGTGTGAACTTCCCCAAATTCCTATTCTCTTTTTCCCTGTACTAAGTAAAACCATTTCTTCAAATGCCATAAATTCTTTTTTAATTTTCATTAGATTTATTCTTTTCAAGACAGGGTTTCTCTGTCTAGCCCTGGCTGTCTTGAACTTACTTTGTAGACAAGGCTGGCCTGGAACTCACAGCAATCCACCTGCCTCTGCCTCCCAAGTGCTGGGATTAAAGGCGTGTGCTACCACACCGGGCCTCTGCTCTATATTTTTAAGGAAAGCAAATGATTATAGTTTTTTTTAGTGCTGTGAAATTCAAGTAAACAATGAGTTTAAGGCTGCAAGGGTTGAGGGAATTTGCAAGAAGTCACATTTAACAGCTCATGCAACAAGATGCCTTAATTGGAATCACACAACTCTCAGGGTCTAAAAAGCCATGAAAAATATTTGTTTCCTTCTGCATTTGGCTCATTTCATACATACACTCTTCTTTATTTACATCTATTTTGTCACAAATATTAACACACCATGAAAAGGGAAAATAAAATAAAGGAAACAGAAACAAAATTATATAAAATTTTCATCAGAACACACCAAAATCAGTATATATTGATTATTTTAATTAGGGTTACATCAATTTCCAGTTTTCTAATCCTAATCTCATGGAAACAACATTCAGTTAAGCCGTGTGTATCACTGTTTGGCATGTCCCTGTGAACTGTTGCCATGTGGATAAGAACAAAGGAAGCTGGGCATCAGATGCAGAGCAGTTTGCATCTACATGCTTTGGCAGGAGTAGAGGACCCGGCACAGCAGCAGCACACACAGTGCCTTGCAGTGCTTAAGGGGAGTCTATGTAAGACTCACAGGTTTATCCCCTGCCTTGCATCTTCCCATTCCCGTCCTTCCCCCTCTTCTGGCCCATTGACCCCCCTAGACCTCTGCAGGAGGGGACCACCTCCCCCACCATACGGCCACAGCCAGCCAGATCTATCCTGTTGTAACTCTTCAACTTAAATATTGTATATATATATATACACATATATATGTAATATAAATGTGGTATGTCAGTATTTGAATTGACCTTTTAGTCTCTAAAATACCAACTCCAGATGATGTTGAATTCTCTTTTATTTCTAGCTTTTTTCCTTGAGTATTACACATGAGCTTCACATAGAATAATAAATGAATAAATTATACATGAATAAAGCATTTGCTCACCATTAATCATTCTAAAAATAGTGGCAAATATTGTGGATGTTGTTTTGGGCAGCAGCCAGATTACAAACCTAGGACTTAACCTCTTAAATATTTCAGTGCATTGTCAAACATGACTTTTAGAAGCCAAATCTGTACTCATCTAACCTTCAAATAGTTTAGTGTCAGAAATGTCATTTGAGAACCTTTTATTGTAAATCTTGATACTTTAAGGATAAATCAATAACTTATGATTATAAATCCTTCTTATGGGTATGTACAGCCAATCTAGACATTTAGCTTAAGGGAGGAAAATAATGAGGAAATGATACACTTGCACTGGACTGTAAGTACTAAAAACATGTCATAGGGAATCTTTAGAAATGAATGGTCATTATCCACTGAATTTAAGTGGTACTTTTCATATGGCCGTGAATGAACACAGCCGTTATCAGGATTCTGAGCTACCTAGAGTGGCCTCCACCTCTGACGTAGGGAGCTATGGGCCGTTGGTTGCCCATACAATCATGTATGAACAGGGAATAGATGCACCCAGTATGAAGCTTCGAAGTTGGATTTAGTGGAAGATAAGTGCTGGGAAATAATTAGAGGTGATAGTTGGATGGATATGATTATATTTCAGTAGTTATCATTGCTTTCATGTGTTAAAATTTCCATCAGTAAATAAGACGATTTAAAGAAGACCATAAGCAAAAATCGAGATGTAAAAAATAGAATGAGAAATTACACTTTTATATTTTTAAAAAGGCTGGTATTAAGCTTTTGCTTAGTCATACATTGTTGGTAAAAGGCAGTACAGCCTTTTAATTTAGCACCTTTTATTCCGTTTTCTCATAGCTTAAGCGTGAGACATCACTTCTGTGTTAAATTTGGAAGAGGATGTCTTTCATCTGTGTGTCATTGGCTTTCATATGCAATGATGTTTGAAACAGCATGAGCTATATCAACAACTACCAGGAGACCAGCAATACACAAGACAGTCAGATTTAGAATATTACCAACATTTGAGCTCAGAGGGATTGGCAGTTTTGCGTATGCTGCTGTTTGGCCATATTCAAGAGGAAGAAGGAACAGCTCCAAAAAGGAAATGTGAATGAGGAAAATAAAAAGCTCAGGAAAAGGAAAAGCACGCGGGTGTCCCGCAGCATGACACTCGAGGTTGCCCTTCATCCACAGGCAGCCTCAGTGCCACCATATACCAGATAAGGAGCTATGACTTCAAGTCTGATTCAATCATTCCCAGTTCTGAAGTCACTAGATGATGTGTAGTATTTTTTTTTTTACTCCCAGTTCTATTCCCTTATTTTTTTGTGAGTGTGCTAAAACTAAATATAATGATGTGGGAAGAAATAACCAATATTGCATAACAAACAGAAATAAAAATAACAGTAATGAAGAAGAGTAGTCAGAGTAAATAACACTTTAAGTTGGCATAGCAATGAGGACTGGGTGATAACAATATGTGCTTTGGTAGCATTTTTCACCTCCAGGCTGTCGGTCCTGCCTTTTCCACTTGGGAGAAGTTGTTCCTTCTCCTTCGCCTACACTTGTTCCCACCGAAGAGATGAATCAGGGTGTTTTCCTCCTTTGCAGGATCCATGATGTGAGACTCTAAGCACTGTCTACATATGGGTGGGGGACCAGAGAGCACAACTCTGTGACAGAGTGCTGGGGTCTCAAGTATACGTCGCCTTTATGTGAACATCTACAATCCATGCTGGAACCAAGACTTTCCTACACTGTGTTTTTATGTGCCTTTTTCTTGGAGAATTTTTGTTTAACATTTAAATTGTTGTTGATTTTTCAAAGAAAATATTTCATGACATGTAACATGAGAGAAAAGTTAAAATTTCAGGTCCCTGTGTAGTCTTCTGGCCACTGTTTGATTCATTCAAATTATCTGTAGCTGTTTTTTTTTGTTGTTGTTGTTTTTGTTTTTTGTTTTTTTTTCCATTTTGTGAACAGAACCAGATTAGTTGCAACATAAACCTACAGTGGATGCAAACTAAACCATTTACCACCTCCCGCTTCACAAATATTTGGCTCAGCTCTGGTCTGGTGTGTGGTCTGTGATGTCAGCAGCTGACTTCATTCAGAGCCTCTGTTTCTCCACAGTCCGTGCTTGCTCCTTTGCCTCCAATATTTCCTAATTTCCCTTATGCATGGTGTGGAGGGGCGGGTGTGAGAATAGCCAGAGGAACGCGATCAGGCCCTGGTTCTTATGTTGTCTGATAATTTATCTTTTTCGCTTCCTTTACCTAGACATTGTGTATTTTGGTGGTGCGCATGCGCACGCGCACAGAGGAGCGTTTCTACGGAGACGTGCTGTTGAAGACAGGGAGAAGGATGGACGTACCTGTGTCTGCACTGATGAGAACACTCCCCTTTGAACCATATTCCTTTCAGGATCGTTTAAGTTCTCTGCCTGTAACGTAGCTTGAGATCCCACGTTGGTCATCGTCTCAGTAAAAGCTATTCTGAGCAAGTGGACACAGAACGAAAGGGAGGAGAAGGAGGAAAAAACAGAAAAAAAAAATGTGAAGAAACAGGGAGGGAAAGGAGGACAGAGAAAACCGAGTGAGAAGAGAAAGAAGAAACAGCAGCAGCTGTCAGTCAGCTTATCAGTTCAGTAAATTATTCCCTGCTTCTGTATCTATCGCTCTTGATACTTCGCAACCCTTCCCGCCTGTAAATGGAATCTTGTCACGTGAATTCAATCAAGACCCATTCACCTGCGTCTCTTCTGTCACACCCTGATCTTTGGTAGTAAATACCCTTCTGTACCTTTGAATTCAGGCTCAGGTCCTTCGCCGAGTTTGCCCTCCCACCCGCTAACACAGTTTCCTATGAATGAGGTACTACTCCGTGCCATGCTGGGCGTGTGGGCGCCATAGTGTCCACAGCAGACTGAAGGGCTTCTGTTAACCATGGCCGTGCAGCAGTTTTCCTCCTGATTTCAGGTACGTGCACCCAGACTGATCACAACTTCTTTTCCTGTCTAAGTTCCCTGAGTGCTGCCACGAGTAGTCAGAGTATTTTCAGAATTGTGGAATATTTTTAATACGTTCCCTAAAGCCTAAAAGTTAGAGGGCACGACTGTAGCTTCCAGAGTATTGAAAATGCTGAACGAGTTAAACGGGTTATTCTTTTACTGTCTACAAGGATCCCTACACTCACATAGAGGTACGGGGAAAGGATTGTCCTTTTCACTTGCTGTCATTCAGCCCAATCCAGAAATCAGTGTTCTCTTTGATTTCCTTCTTTTGTACCAGTGTTTAAAATCATCCGGATTCTTCGGCGGGCCAGATTCAGAACCTGAGCTCAAGCTCAGTGAAGCTAGCTGTGTTTTGATTGGTATGTTCGATGAGGCAGTCACCAGGAAGAGTTTGTGATGCACTTGGCAGGAAGCCAAAAAGGGACTGTGAGATGTCAGCGTCTCCCTTCGCTTCTCAGCTGCTCACTCCTTTACTGTGCTTTAATTCTCTGCCACCCTTTCTCTGTGTGACGCACATCACACACTTGCACATCAGTGACTCTAGAATCGAGGAATCTATAACTTGTCATCTCTCGGAAGGCAGGTGGCCTCTGCTCTGGCAGATGTGACTTGACTACCTGCCTCAACACATCTGTGGGTGCCACCAAGTGACAGGCTAGTGAGGTCTAGTCCTTCCCCAAGAGGAAAGGTAACTAAGCAAAATAATCTGTGCGTTTATATGGGCAACTGAATATTTAGAAGAAATTTTATGAATATATTTTACAATATTAAGCAAGCAACTGGGATCTTTATGTCCTGTCAGGGGGTAAAGAAGAAAATAAAATTGTTCATTTTTCAAAAAAGCTTGAAGAGAGACTATTATTTAAAGTTATTTATAAATGTAGTATTTAAATGAATATACATTTCTACCAGAAGTTATTGGCAAATTAGTATACCTGTTTAAGTGTCATTTTCAAAATATAGATACCCAGCAGTATTATAAAATATGCATTTATTGATTTGTGTAATTAATTAGAAATAATCATCTGCAGAGCAAAATAAATCATCAAATAATACCAAATGTTCAAGATTATATTTATATATTTAATTTTAAAAACTAAACAATTTTAATTGGTTATATGATTTCTCTATGAAATTATTATTGAAGTTGTCAGTAAAATGCCTGATTATAAATTTACACATATACATACACACGTGCACAGTTGTACAAACACACACATATGTATATTTGATAACTTTCACTATGAGTAGCATAAAGAAAAAAGGTAGAGAATGCTACAGAAAAATCATACCAACATTTTCTAGGAGACAGAAAGCTTAAATGGGTGAAGAGTTCTTATACAAAATCACGTGAAATTTCCCATCTGTGTTTATTAAAATAATCTTCACTGCCAATGAGTGAACTTACGTTTTACATTCATGAGAAAATATGAACAGTTATGCTAACAAGTGATTGGCAATCCAACAAAACACTGTTTTCTACAAGTTACGTGATTACATATCGAAAGAACTATAAAACGTTACTGGTACAAGAAACTGTGCACCGAAACACTTTTGAGACGGATACATGATCTTCAGTGCCCATGAGTTAGCTGAAGGAGGCATTGCCTTAATTACCATATTTTAATGACAGATCCCTACAAAAGCAGTACATGTACTTTTCTGTTTGAAGAAGCATAGCAAAGCTATGGTCATGCATGGGCACAGGATATAAATGCAATGCATTACTTGCCACATTTATTTATATATGTAGAGGTCAATCTAAGCCTCTACAAGTGCAGTGACCGATAAGCAAATACTGTATGTGGGAGGACATGTGGGATAAAATCAACAGAAAATGCATAAATAAGACCATCTGTGTCTGTTTGGGTGATTACTTACAAAGGCCAAATATGTTATAGAGAATTTTAGGTGACTGTTCAGACAACAAACTGTCTCTGTCATCTTCTCATTTGGGAAGCTGCTAACCCCAGTATACTCAGGTAATTAATTTTATTCCTTCTCAAGTCTCTGGTGGGGTTGAAGACCAGATAGTTCAGTTTTACAATTAAGCTTAGTTATTTAGGGGCTAGGATGTTTTTAGGTCTAGATAGATGTTTTAAGTTGATAAGTGATGAGATATGATAGATATTGATTTACATTCAGAATTTTAGATGCACCAAAATAGGAAAGATGTTTTCTTCAAGGTTGCCAAATACAAATAGCCAAAACACTATTAATGTAACAATAATATAATTCATGATTTGTGGGTATTCTTGATGTAAGTAGTTAATTGTACCTATATGTAATAACATAAATGTATATGTAAAAATATTTAATAGAAAGTGAAAAACAAACAAACAAAAATAATAATAAAAGAATTTCTGAAGACTACCTCAGAATCTTGTCACTGGGGGATCCTAAGAAGTGTAACATTCATCACTGTATAATCACTCATTTGCTTGGAAACCAATAATTTACAGTTACTATTTAAAAAATATTTACTTCTCATAGTGACATATACCAAGCATTTTTGTTTCTGTACAAAAATTGCCTCATGCATTTAATAGTGAAACCTTAAATCCTCAGACTCTTTATGTACATATAAGATGGGTCAAATTTAGTTTGAACTTATAAAGATAGATAATAATAACTTGAAACAAAATTTACATCTCTTTCTCATCATGGCAATCATCATCCTGTAACTGTGTCTAAATGTCAATGCTATGGATGCTTGCTTTAAGTTTCTTGGGATGTGACAGGCAGTCTAATGATTTTCATTTGTTTGTCAAAGCAACTTAGTGGATAATACTGAAATATCTGCTTTAATCTAAATATTTTAAGTAATTTTATTGAGAAAAGTGTATGCTAAAATAATTTCAAACACTTGTCATTTGATGAAAAACTAATTTGCAAAATTATTGAATAATCCCCTCTTGAGCTCAATGTAATTAATCATTATCAAAACCAAGACTTTTAAAGAAAAGCTAGTTTGCTTTATGATAGAAAGATGCTAAGACATGAAGGTTTATAGTAAGGAATACTGTAAACTAAGATGTTTTCCAATTAGGGATAACTAAGGATTTTTTTCTTTATGGACATCATGGCTTGTATAATGGATACCATTTCCTCCTCCATATTGGCTTCTAGAAGGCTGAGAGTCAACTTGTGGCCCACTCATAGCAAATGTGAAAGGTTTTTAAGAATTGATTTTTGTATTAGTCTCATTTTGGGATCCATTTTATGAGTCCCTAACTTTATATTCCTTTTCTTTCCCTTCTACTTCTATTCTAGGACATCTTAATGCGTTTTATGTATCTACTCTTTCAAGAAATATTTATTGATCTTCTACTAATGGGCCAAGAACTGGGACGGACATTCTACTCAGAGCAGAATGTGCTACAAATTGCATGACCTTGCTCATAGGAAATATACTGGATTCAGGCTTCATTTAGAAGGCAATATGCTAATTAATTTTCCAGTAAAGGTGATCATGGTTGCCAGGGTGGTAAGTCCATATCCAGAATACATACTATCTCCAAGAGTGGAAACAGTCTAACATGTTAAAAAAAAACTTCCACCTGGAGAATATAGTGTTACATAAGACCTCCCAGGCTGTTCTCTCCCAACAGAGGAGCACCAAGCCCCAGCTATAGACACACAGCAGCTCCCTCACAGATCAAGATAGATGTATTCCACCCAACTAGGATAAGCCCCATCTGTAAAAAAGCTTTAGGGAAAACTTGTTTCAATCCTTCTATGTCTACTCAAGACATCCGATGCTACTCACAACAGTGGCCATCCTTACCGCTGACCGGGTATATGCCAGGAAAAGCATATACCAGAGGTGACAATTGAGAATTTGTTTATTTGTCATGCTTTTGTTTTTACTATTTGTTAAGGTTACACTCTAAATTGATGTGTCAAGAGCTAAGCCCTCCAGAAAAAAAAATCTATAGGGAATTGAATCTTATCAACAGCCTGAAGAACTGAAATCATCTTATCTTGGCTTTCAAGATAAGCAAGGACTTAAACTTCAGTGGACCGAAACTTCAGACTCTACAGATCTAGGCAGAAGGCCCATCTAGGCAATTCTCTGACTCCTAGGCCAAAGACAGATGAGTGTTCTATTGAGATCTATGCTTGAGTTTGCTAGATAATGATAGAAAGCAATGTGCTACTATTCAGGAATTCTGTAATAATTTTTCCACTGAATACTTTAATAACCCTGCCCATCTTGTAATGTCATGTACAGACCTGGTCCTGCTTTTAAGTTCTGTACTGTATTCCCAGATGACACTGGTATGAGTAAAGTGGTACACAAGCAAAATACAAATTATGTGGCTTAAAAGAGTGTAACAAACCCACTTCTTAGCAACCCAACCTGTGTTGCAGAGCTATGTAGAACCCACCTGACTCAAGTATTTAATCTTTTCTAGGTTTTAACCATGGATTCATTTATTGTCTGGTATTCTTCCATTTGGGTTAATGTCAGTTTTATTTAAGATGTCACTGCTGTGCCTGTGTGTGTGTGTGTGTGTGTGTGTGTGTGTGTGTGTGCATGTATGTGTTGTCTTGAATTTTTTTTTATGCTGACTGCTTTTAGTATTCAGATTAAGTCACCAAAAATGCAGATGAAAAGCAAGAAAGGAAAAATTAAGATCTAAAGGTTGGTGCAGAGAGAGAAACATAAATGCCTGAAATAGTGAAATCACATTCTGTATGAGCTGTGTGCATAGTTTCTTCTACTGACAGTGACTACAAACCCATAGGCAAGCATTCTCTTTTCTCTCCCCTGTCACTTCCATCATCAGGAACACATCTGGCTGAGAAGAGCTATTTTAGTTCTCTGGAGAGCAGCCTGTCATTGGTGTGGTCAGCATAAGGATTCTCTTTCAGACAGTCCACTAAGTACTCTTCTGGGTAGGGATTTGGCCTCTTGGCAGTGACTGACTCCCTATCTGAACCCAGTGCATACTCCTCTGCCACAGTATCTATTTAGGAGTCAGATCCCCAATGTTCTCAAAAACCTGCTTCCCTGGCAATGGGGCAATGGGGCAATGGGGCAATGGGGCAGCAAACTGCATCTGTCACCTCTAAACAGGCATACATACAATCTTTTTTTTTCAATTCATTTATTTATTGTAAGCAAGTGCTTTATCTGCATAAGAGGGCATCAGATCACATTATAGATGGTTGTGAGCCACCATGTGGTTGCTGGGAATTGAACTCAGGACCTCTGGAAGAGCAGCCAGTGCTCTTAACCACTGATCCATCTCTCCAGCCCCCAGGGCTGCGATCTTAGTGGAACAGTTCTTCAGTACCTAACTACCGCCACAGTGAAGATGCCCCTGAAGCTCACAGATGCTGATATTCAAGTAATAGCTTCATCTCTCAAGATCAAGTGGAGTTGTCATCCCTTAAAGTCTCACAACCTTCAAGATTTTTAAAATTTTGTTCACTTTACATCCTGATTGTAGCACCCTCCCTCATTGCCTCTAGATATCACACTTCTTCTTTCACCCGCTTACCCCCTCCCCTAGTCCTCAGAAAGAGGGAGCCCTCCTCCCCTATCATCTGACCTCAGCCTATCAAATCTCATCTGGATAGACTGCATACCCTTCCTCCATGGCCTGACAAGGCCACCCTGCCAGGGGGAACTGATCAATGTGTGGGCACCAGAGTCCATGTCAGAGGCAGCTCCTGCTCCCCATATTATGGGACCCACAAGGAAACTGAGCTGCCTATCAACCACATCTGATCAGAGGGTCTAGGTCCTCACCATTCATGGTTCCTTGATTGGTTCATCACTCTTTGCAGCATGCCTCTCCTCTCACCAGATTTGTTGGCTCCATTAGTTTCCTTGTGGGGCTCCTGTCCCCTGCAGGTCCTTCTATCTCCCAACTCTTCCATAAGACTCCCTGAGCTCCACCCCAAAGTTTGGCTGTGAGTCTCAGCATCTGCTTTGATCCCCTGTGGGGTGGAGGATATCCCATGCTCGTGTATCAGGAGGATTAACATAGTAAAAATGGCCATCTTACCAAAAGCAATCTACAGATTCAATGCAATTCCCATCAAAATGCCAGCACAATTCTTTACAGACCTCGAAAGAACAATTCTCAACTTCATATTGGGGAAAAAAAACCCTGAATAGTTTCTAATGAGTTCCAGACACACTGAGTAAATGTTTGTGCCTCTCTGTAAGACCAGGGGCAGAACTTCATGTACTACACCTCATCAGAGAGTATCTCAGAGTACTGACACTATCAGTTACTTGTAGTGAAACTCGAACCTATCTGTGCACTCGAACCCAGCTTAGATTATTATGCTGTATGTTTTAAGCTACTGTTTCTGAAACTGGACAGCCAACTTCCTCACTATGCATGTCCTTACCATCTTCAAATCCCCTAATGATTTGCATCTTAGATCCCACCTTCATGTGATGTGTTATTATTAAATACTGAAATGCTGGACACCGCTAGCTTTAACAAGTAAATTTCATTCTAACAGATAATGGCCAAAGAATTTTAAGGTTAAATAATAATTTTGCTTCAAACATGCCTTTCTTCTAAGTGAAAATGCATATCTGTATTTCACAACTTCAACATCCCAAAAAGTGGATTTTAAAGATTAAAAACATAATACTACTGAAAAGTGAAAATACCTTTAGAAAGGGAAAACAACATTGGAAAGTCAAGAGAGAAAAAAGTAGCGTTGAAGCATCAGATATGCCTGACAGAACACTAAATGCTGGTTGGGAAATTTCAAAGGAAAAATAGTGTATCACTGAGATTGTTGCAAAGTTAATCAGCTGAAGAGCAAGACTTGGAAGGGGTGAACTGGCCACATCTCTCCTCTCTCATTTGTATATCAAGGGTGTGAAACTAGCATTGGCAAATTCTCTCAGTAGAACCAATTCCAAAATAAGAAGTCTAAAGAAGAGGAACTAAGTCCTTGTGAGGTCCCTACTGAAGTATAGCACTCTGCTGTCCATCGTGCTGTGGGAAAAAGCCAAAAGAAAATGTTGAGCTCTGAAGTGGTAAATGCCTACAACTGGCTACAGTTACAACAACAACAAAAGCCTTTCATAACCTCTCTGACATTTCTAGGAGATGAAATCTCTGATTCTTTGCATTCCATCTTCCCCTGTCACTCCTAAGCCTCCGATGCAAGAGTTGTGCTGTAGACATATCAGTTGGAGATTGGCAACATATTATCACAAGGATTCTGCATTTCAATCAGTTTGCATTTTCTGTAGTGGTCTCTATCTATTGCAAAGAGCTGTTTCTTTGAAGAGGGACGAGACCTATAGTTCTCAGTAGAAAAAATAATTCATAACAAACCTAAGGACTCAATTATATTGAAGTTGTCATCTGAGGATATAAATGAATATAAAATTAATGTCTAAAATTCCTCATGGCTCTGTTTCCTTACATGATAAGAAATAAGCAAGGTTTATCAGACAAGAAGAAGAAGAAGAAGAAGAAGAAGAAGAAGAAGAAGAAGAAGAAGAAGAAGAAGAAGAAGAA
>OU015744.1:2709187-2740436 GCA_907169655.1 Acomys percivali
AAGAAGAAGAAGAAGAAGAAGAAGAAGAAGAAGAAGAAGAAGAAGAAAAAAAATCAACACATGAAAATATAGTGTTATGAAACGTACAAAAAAGATAAAATATTTAAAGATGGATACTGATATTTAGCTTGAATGAGTGGTTGATTTATTGAATCTCATTGAATTATAACCACTGTGAACACATTCATATTTCAGAGGAATGAATAATATAAATGTATAAATAACATGAAAAATGTCAATAATATGTCAAGCTCTTAGGATACTTTGAAAGTTTTGCAAGAGGAAATTAGGAAATAATATATTTGAAAGATGGATTAAAGACACAAAACATATTATTGCTAGTACCTAAAAGAAGACAATATTTTCCTTTAAATCCTCTATCTTTCACCGTGAGATACACTTAAATTTTCTCTTGACTTTATCTAAACTTAAAGATGTCATGATATTTGTGACAACACACATTCTGAATCATTAGTGGCCTCTTATGGCATCTGCTGGCACTAAGCATGCTTGTGATGCACATCCAAACTTGCAAGCAAAACATGACACTCATCACAAAAATAAAGTAAAAGTATCTTTTGTAAAGATCTGATATCAAAACACAAGACTTCTAAGTTTGATGAGGCCATTGAATGCACACACACACACACACAAACACACACACACACATACGTGTGACACTAAATGCGTGTTTCCAGTGGATACCTCTTTGTCATAACTGTGAAGAGAGATTTAAGTTCTTCTAGGATCTATACATCACCCATGACAGTGTCCACCAATACTAATGAACTTAGATATCTGAATACAATATGCTGGGTGATTTTCCAGTTGAACATACCAAGTTGCTGACCTTAGGCACAACCAGCATAGACATGAAAGCTATAAACACAGAGCCAAGATGAAACAGATCAGTCTTCCCTGCAGAAATCATTGCAATTACTGTTTCTTTCAGTGGACCATGATATTGTTAAAAATTGAATAAATGACATCATGGTGATGTCTTGGCCTATATGAGTAAACAAATATATGTATGTTTGAGAATAAATATCTAACTTTATTTACTGACCCAAACTCACTGCTCCTCACTGACCTCCCAGACTAGAGCCAGTTCTAAGATCTACCATCCTGTAAATATACATTTCCTTAATCTTGCTTATATTCATAGTATTAATTTACTTTTAGATTTTCTTGAAGAGAACCGTAGCTACTCTTCCATGTTGCAGGGTACATTAGAGAAGCAGAAAAAGAATTTTCAAAGACTGACTAACCTTGCTTCTGACTTGATTCAGATTTCTACAGATTCAAAATGACACTAGAGTCTTCCAGGCAAAACAGGGAATTACAGGGGTAAATGATCTGTAGAGTTTTAACTCAGTTTCATTATGGAAAACTAAGTCCCTGAACATAGTCTATGGTAGGTTCCTCATTTCAGAATACCAAGTTGAAGAATCTCCCCCATCCATCCCAATGTGGATGGATTAGGAGGCATTATAGAAGCAAACTATATCTAAGCATGAGACAAAGGCAACACAGCATTCCTAGAGCATCTGCAGAGATGCATATGAGTGCGGTAGACCACTCTGCAGCTAAAGAATGATGTGCACTACCCATTCTCTAGTCACCTCATCCGTATGGACTGTGTAAGGACCATGGGGAAGGATAGCCAGCCATCATAAACACATTCAGATGGCGATCCCATGCCAGCTGCCGGATGAGGCGTGACGGCACCTTGCGTGTAGTACAGATCGCTGGGATGCTTTTCTATTTCCCTGTGTTTGTTAATGAGGCAAATGGAACATTTCTGCTGGGTACCCTAGCCGCAACTTTTCACTGTCTTACTTTCAGATAACAGCAACTTTTAACCTATAGCTTAGAACTTCATCATAGGGCATTTGCTAATATTTTTCTTTGAAATATATCACACAGTTCCCTTATATAGATGATCTTATACTAATTGTATTCAATAAGCAGACAATCGCTATTCCCATGGGGCCTTTCTGTGTACCAGTAGTAGGGGGTAAATTTCATCACGTTCTGAAGGGTTTAAATTTTGCTGAAAATTTGAAAACTCAATCATGCACATTCATGTCAACTCATATTCTCCAAAACAGAAAAGCTAATTGTTAAAGTCAAGAACCTTTTCATTAAAAAAAAAAAAAACTGAATATGTGCAATGAATGAATATAAACATGAAGTGACACTTTTGAATTTGGGGAGTTCTTTAGACATAGTTATATATATCTGTAATAAAATTTATCAATACACTATACACATACATAGTTGATGCAAATTATTTTTCTTATGGAGAAATTATTCCATATAAATATCTGTGATGAGAATGTTATACTTGGAAAAAACGTAGCTGGGGTTTTCTTAAGTTATTTATATCATCTGTGGAGTTATTAATCTTTGTACTATAGCTTAAGACAACCTTAAGTGGAAACATCAACTCTTGAACTTAGAAATTCAGTTTTGTAAATACTGCTTTTTATTCCTGAAAACTACAGATTTTTAAGTGACAGAAAGACGCTGAGTTCTATGTCAGGAAAAATCTCCAGCTTTTTCCCTTTTGAATTTGTAGTACAATAGCATTTTATTTTTGTTTGATTCCAAGTGTTTCAAATACTTCATTAATCAGTCATAGTTTTATCATTTCCGTCTTGAAAGCTACATTAGAATTTAACATAGCTACTTCCCTCTGATATCTTATACTTCTTCAGCTTGTGATAAGCAAATAAGGCCCCCAAATGTTGAGTTTGTTTGGGAGGGCAGGGTAGAGGAGCAAACGTGGTAAAGGATAAATGACACCACAGACTTCTGAAAGAATCATATGGAAATGTGTTCCTATAGAAACAAACTAAAATATATACATATATAAAATGAACTGAAATAGAATTACCTGATAATTAGGAGATACTGTTACTACTAGATACCACAGGGTAACAAACAAAAAAAGCCTACTGTGATTAATGAGGTAACTCTTTTTTTTAATGTTTCTTTTTTTTAACATATATTTATATTACTACACATGAATAAAATAAACTACATACAGCAGGAAGAACCATGAGATAATCAGGAATTATATAAATGTTACATTCATAGTGATTTGGCTATTTGTATTTGGAAAACTTGAAGAAAACATCTCTCCTATCTTCTTGGGTCTAAAAGTTCTGAATGAAAATCAGTATTTATTGTATCTCATCTCTATTAACTTAAAACATCTAACTTGATCTAAAAACATCTTAACCCCTAACCAACTAAGCTTAACTGTAAGAATAAATTATCTGATCTTCAACCCCATTAGAGACTTGAGGAAGAATAAAACTTAATTACCTGAGTGAACTGGAAGTGCAGGCAAGCAGCTTCCAAAATAAAATTTTTTAAAAAGTGAGATAATTTACTGCCTAAACAGTCACCCAAGACTCTTTTATAATATTGGAGCATCATCTTCAGACTTCTGGCCCAATATACCTGACAGACATATTTGTGAGGCAGGAACTGTTGAGGACTTGCTTACCCTGTCTTGGTAGAGTTGACTAAGGTAACACATCTGGAGTCTTTGGTAAGTGAGGGCCCACTTCCTTAGCCCCCAATTTTGTTCCATCTTTAAATTAATAACCCATAATTTCAATTAGTGCTGACTACATAATTTTGGGTGTGGGTTGTTCACTGGAAGTCACACTCTTATTAAAGAAAGAAGCCATGGGGCGGGAGAGATGGCTTAGAGGTTAAGAGCACTGTCTGCTCTTCCCAAGGTCTGAGTTCAATTCCCAGCAACCACATGGTGGCTCACAACCATCTATAATGTGATCTGGTGCCCTCTTCTGGTGTGCAGGCAAAACACTATATATGTAATAAATAAATCTTAAAAAAAAAAAAAAGAAGAAGAAGGAAGTCATAAACTGGACATGGTTCCTCCCTATAGGGTAGGGATTCCAACTCCCTTCGCACTCTGGGCCAGAGCTTTCATTGGGTGGACCTTGTTCAGATCAATTTTAGGCAGCTACAGTAAGTATGAATTCATAAAGTCAGTGAGCTTGTTGCACTCAGAAGACACAGTTTTTCTCTGTTTCTGTTAGCCTCTGAGCCTTGAGGTAGGAGTGTGATGCAAATGCCCTGTTGGCAGCTGAGTACTGCTTAATCACTCACTCTTTTCACTTCAATTAATTGTGTTAACTACCATTCACAGCACGGAACAAAAAACAATGTGAAAGATTCTGATTGTCTGTGGTCTGACACAGAATTAAACCTGGTCTTCACCCTGGGTCCATGGCTTTTCTGCAACTATTACAGGATAAGAAAGCCTCAGAGCATCAAGAGTCCTTCATCTTTGAAAATGTCTAGACAAATATAAACTTCATTGGAATTAATTCTCTAAACCATGTGTCTTGAAACCTGATAATTTGGGAAAGTACTCAGAACAACATGCTACCAAAAAGTCCAAGATGCCTTGCAACCGACTCTGTACTTTTGTTTATATTTCCTGAAGATACAACGGTACAATTAAATGTCATTGGTCAATAGGGACACAGTTAAAAAGTTTCCCTGGATCTCTATATGAATCATATGCCATACACTGAGGATTTTGAATACATTTGATGAAACATCTGGAAATCCCTTATCCTTTATAGATACTCTCTCTGTTTGATATTAGAGCTTAAGAAAAGCAATATCCCAGCACTCAGGAGGCAGAGGTAGTCTAATCGCTGTGAGTTCAAGTCCAGCCTGGTCTACAAAGTGAGCCCAGGACAGTCAAGGCTACACAGAGAAACCCTGACTTGAAAAAAAAATGTTCTAATCTTAAAAAGCAATAGTAAATCAAAATTGATACACATATTAAGACTGTGGGGGCTATTCTCATTCAAATCAACACAGCGACCTTTATAGGCATATATATTTAATTATTTGGGGACTAAATAATAAACTTTGGATTAGGAGGTGTAGCTTTATTGGACTATGTGTGTCCCTGGTGGTGGGGTCAAATATTTCAAAATCCCGTGCCATTCCCAGTATCTCCCTTTCCTTCATGCTTGTGGCGTAGGAGGTGATCTTTCAGCTGTGGCTCCAGCATCATGCCTGTTTGCTTGCTCTGGCATTCTCCACATGTTAGTCACTTACTCTAACCCTCTGAAAACATGAGCCACCAATTAAATGCTTTCCTTTATACATCTCATTGATTATGATATTTTTTAGAAACATAAAAGTGAATCTTCTTTATAAAGTCATCTTCTTTATAGAGCACTATGCAAATGTCCAGTTTTTTATTAAAAGCTTATACACATCTATCCTATAATAGAATATTTGTAAAAAGTTCTTCATATTAATTTTTGCTGACATAACATCACAATTGATTTATAACTTCAATAAATATTCCCTTGTAGTACTTGAATCAGATTTTTAAAAACAAGAAAATAATGAGCTTCTGATACAGCCTAGTGGGGCGGGATCCTCAACGACGGCACGCAGGCCTGCACAGAACCTGACACTGTGGTTACTCCTCACACCGTAGTCTCTGAACTCAGGAAGTAGAGGACGGAGATCATCCTTTGCTTGTGTAGTGAGATTTGATCTAACATACGCAAAAAAGGAAAATAGGGAAAAGTATTACTTCTATGAATATATGTGTTGTAATTACAAATATTTGCAAAAATATTGATTTTAATTCACCAGAGAATAATTGATAATAAAGAAACTTTTTGTAAATAAATATAAATTAATATTTTAAATAATCAACAAAGAGTGCCAAAAAAAAAAAAAAAAAGTCTAATGGAGACTGACTGCTTAATAGAAGTTTTCTCATTAAAATTTAAATGGACCATTGGCCTAATACAAGATTTGTTTTTTTACAACATTTCACTTGTGGAACCTGTATTTCAAAGACCAAGAAGAGCCTTCTCTCATGGAATCCTGAAGTGCCACATAACCGATGGATGATAATTCCATTTATTTCAATAGAAAGGCCAATGCTTCATTCCTGTACTCAGCTTGTATGTAGGCATCAACTCCAGGTAGGTTAGCTGTCAGATTTCTTTTTAGACACTTGCTTACGCTAGTATTCTAGAAAAACTAATAAATGTATTAAAATAGATTTATCTGTGTATATGATAAAGATCATAATCAGCAATATATTTTACTGTGCATGAGTAAGTGATGTGTATTTGTTTTCAACAAGACCGACAAGACCATAACATAAGAATAATTTTAAAATTAGAATTATTTACATTGAAAGGTTATACAACATTAATATTTGATTAACTTATTTTATTTGGTTTATCTAATCAAATACTATTATTAACTTAAATGAACAGCTTTAATTTATATATTATATATTGATATATTTAAAGCAAAAAAGAAATGGTGGCACTTCAATTATGTCATTATGTTAATCTAAGATTGAGAGCCACATTTTTCAGTGTCCATCAGTAAAGACAGATTTAAAAACAAGCAATTGTTTAATAAGTTCTGATGTAAGGAAAATTAAACTCTCTTTTCAAGTCATAGGATTCAGTTTTCAAGCCAGAGAGGGCAAGGGAAGAAGCCACTTTCGTAGAGGCTGTGCATGCAGAGCTCTTCTCACGAGGCCTTCTGTTTATTGTTGTCAAACTCTGAGATCAGAGATCTGGAGATATGTGAAGAGCAGGCCAGGCGGGACCACATGGAGCCCTGTTGGTGACACTGGCCCTGAACCCTCACCTCCTCTCTGGCTGTCCTCATCATGAGTTCTCAGACTTGTGTCGGCAACTACTGATGTGACAGGAGGTTGGTGCACTTGCTTCCACAACACACCACTACATCCTGAACAGCTTTAAAAAGCTAAATTGTATCCAGGGTCCAGAAGCATAAAATCAGGGTGAGCTGACCTGCTTCCTTCCAGCCACACTGAACAGATTTTTTTTGTTGGCTAACTCTCTTCTAGTTTCTGGTTTGTTGACAGCTGTGGCTTTCTTTGGACTGCAAAATCATCACTCCAGTCTCTTACAAAGTCACGTCAGAAATTAAAGGACACGTTTTTCCCAGTGTGTGTCCTCCAGTGCTTAAAGGAGAAATGAGCATTGGCTGTAGGGGCTATGCAATGTGGTATACTTCAGCTTAGATAACTACATCTTCAAAGGCCATGTTTCCAAACAGGGTCACATTCTGAAATCCCGGGTGGGCACGGATAGGGAAGACAGCTTATTCGACTTGTACTTTGTGTTCTCTGTGTTCTGCATGCTGGTATCAAATTTTATCAGTTTCCTAAGGCTTACATGGCAAATAGTGACTGACTAGATGTCTCAAAATAACCAAAGTTATTTAATCATCCTGGAGATTACAGGCCTCACATTACTCTGTCTTAAGGCTGGTTACCTCTTCTGTCTAGAAATTCTACCAGAGAAAGTGGAAGCAGCAGGCGCCCTGGCAACACGTGGAAAGCCGTGCTAAGATTATGACATACAAGTAGCTGAAGCGTGTTCCTCAATTCTTTTTTTAAAATTTATTTAATAATTTATTCAGATTACATCTCAATTGTTATCCTCTCCCATTCCCCCTCCCACCCTCTTTCTCTCTATTCCACTCCCCTAGGTCTGTGACAGAAGGGGACCTACTCTCGCACTATATGATCACAGCCTATCAGGTCTCATCTGGATAGCCTGCTTTCCCTTCCTCTGAGTGCCACCAGGCCTCCCCATCAAGGGAAGCGGTCAAATAGGAGGCACCAGAGTTCATGTCAGAGTCGGTCTCTGCTCTCCACACAACTGTGGGGAATGCACCGCCCATTGGCTAGATCTACTGAACAGGAGGTCTAGATTTACTGTGTGTTTTGTGCTTGGTTGGTACAGTGATTTGTGCAGACTTGCCGGGGTCCAGATCTTGAAGCCTTGATGGTCTTCTTGTGCAGTTTCAGGACCCGCTGGATCCTTCTATTTCCCCATTCTCCTATACCTCTTTCGCCTGGAGTCCCAGCATCTGTCCATATCCCCTGCTGAGTGACAACTTTCAGAGGATATCCATGTTGGGCTAATATCCAATTATAAGTAAATATATTCCATGTGTATCTTTCTGGGTCTGGGTTAACCCACTCAGGATGATTGTTTCTAATTCCATCCATTTGCCTGCAAATTTCCAGATTTCCTTTGTTTTTAATGGCTGAGTGGTATTCCATAGTATTCCATGTAAATGTACCATGATTTCTTTATCCATTCTTTGAGGGACATGTAGGTTGTTTCCAGAGTCTGGCTATCATGAATAAGGCTGCTATTAACATAGTTGAGCATATGTCCTTGTTGTGTGCTGGAGCATCTTCTGAGTATATTCCAAGGAGTGGAATACCTGGGTCTTGAGGAAGCCCTATTCCCAGTTTTCCGAGAAAGCGCGAGAATGATGTCCAAAGTGATTGTACCGGTTTGCACTCCCAGCAGCAATGAAGGAGTGTTCCCCTTTCTCCTTGCGGACATGTGCTGTCACTTGAGGTTTTGATCTTAGCCAATCTGATGGATGTAAGATGGAATCTCAGTGTTGTTTTGATTTGCATTTCTCTGATGACTAAGGATGGTGAGCATTTCTTTAAGTGTTTCTCAGTCATTGGATATTCCTCTGTTGAAAATTGTCTGTTTAAATTTAAAGTCTCTGAAGAAGGAAATTGAAGATGACATCAGAAGATGGAAAGATCTCCCTTGTTCGTGGATCAGGAGAATTAACATGGTAAAAATGGCCATCTTACCAAAAGCAATTTATAGATTCGATGCAATCCCTATCAAAATACTTACACAATTTTTCAAAGACATTGAAAGATCAATTCTCAACTTCATATGGAAAAACAAAAATCCCAGAATAGCTAAAACAATCCTGTACAATAAAAGATCCTTTGGAGGAATCTCCATACTTGATCTCAAGCTGTACTATATAGGGCAACAGTAATTAAAACAGCTTGGTACTGGCACAGCAATAGGCTGATTGATCAATGGAATCAAATCAGAGAACCAGAAATAAATCCACACACCTACTGACACTTAATTTTTGACAAAAAAAATCTAAATTTATACATTGGAAAAAGGATAGCATCTTCAACAAATGGTTTGGCTATAACTGGATGTCTACATGTAGAAAAATGCAAGTAGATCCATATTTATCACCATGCATGAAACTCAAGTCCAAGTGGATTAAAGACCTCAATATAAAACCAGAGACACTAAGTCACTTAGAAGAAAAAGTGGGGAAGAGCCTGGAACATATTGACAAAGGAGACAACTTCCTGAACAGAACACCAACAGCCCAGGCCTTAATGTCAACAATTAATAAATGGGACCTCATGAGGCTGAGAAGCTTCTGTAAGGCTGGAGACACTGTCAAGAGAACAAAGCGACAGCCTACAGACTGGGAAAAGATCTTCACCAACCCTACATCTGACAAAGGTCTAATAATCCAAAATATATAAAGAACTCAAGAAATTAAACACCACCAAACCAAATAACCCAATTGAGAAATGGGGATTGGAACTAAACAGAGAATTCTCAACAGAAGAATATCAAAGGGCTGAGAAACACTTAAAGAAATGCTCAACCTCCTTAGTCACCAGGGAAATGCAAATCAAAACAACTCTGAGATTCTATCCTACACCCATCAGAATGGCTAAGATCAAAAACTCAAGCGACACCACATGCTGGAGAGGATGTGAGGAGAGAGGAACACTCCTTCATTGCTGGTGGGAATGCAAAATAAACTATTTTAAAGGATATGCCTTGTACTTCATTTTTATTAATACTAATGATGTCAAATGGTATCAGGTAAATATCATAGCATATCAAAGTCCATTATGGATAATCATAAACCAATTGCCAATATTTGAAAATTGCTGCATATCATAGACAAACATTTGGTAGTAAAGAAAAATAGATATATAATCTGTAAAATATTGTTCATAAGGGAGGATATTATAATCTAATTGCATTCGATGTAGAAGAATTTAAAATTTAATATCAAATATGAGGCACCAGAGTATGTGTGAAAGTCATACCCCACTCTCCACTCAACTGTGGAGAATGTCCTGTCCGTTGGCTAGATCTGAGTAGGGCTTTGAAGTTTATGGCCTGTATTGTCCTTGGCTGGTGTCATAGTTTGAGCACGACCCCTGGGCCCAAATCTGTCTATCATAATGTTCTTCTAGTAGGAGGGGGAGATCTGGTGGCACTCAGAGGAAGGATAGCAGGCTACCAAGAAGAGACTTGATACCCTATGAGCATATACAGGGGGAGGAAGTCATAGGGGAGGGGAGTAAGGGGAAAAATGGGAGGTTACAAGGGATGGGATGACCACTGAGATGTAACAAGAATAAATTAATAATAAAAAAATTTTTTTAAAAGAAAAAAAGTTAATATTCAGGGAATGGCGTCTGTGTGATGCGATTTGGTTCCATCACAATATGAAAGCAATAAAAATATGTTATAAGCACAAGAAAGCTGTTGAGTTTGAGCTGGTAAGAAGGAGCTAAAAAAGAAGGTTATTAAAACAAATTAATTAATTACAGCTCACAACCTAGAGTCCTTACTACTTGGGCAGACAGGAAACTTAATGAGAATCAGACAGACATGCTTAGACTATTTATTCAGGATAGTTGTATTGGTACAGGCACACATTTCCATACGACTGGGATTTATTTGTGGAGGGAGAAGTATGAAATGCTGATAATTCTATTTTTTGAGAGAATGAATGAAGAGTTACAGATCTCTTTCTTCTGCTCATACAAAAGGTAAAGAACTAGCTTTAATTGTTTTGAGCACCTTGCACACCTCAGACATTTATACTTTTAGGACTTTATAATGTTGTGAGAAATTATGTGTTCAGAACAAAAGAAGTGACACTGACATTGGATCAGGCCTGACAAGATTCATTCTTCTCCGCATGCTAGACTCGGACATTCTGCATCCTTCATATTCCATCTTTCATGTCCCTCATCAGAACAGGACAGCTCCCAGGACAGCTATGAAGAAAGCTTGTGATCCCAATTGTTCCAACATTTCAGACTAATCTGCACAGGTCTTCTTTTAAGCCTGGAATTTCTCAACATTTAGAAACTGGACCACAGATGCTATTCCTAGCTTATTTAACCATTCTCCCAAATTTTATTTGGGGCCCTACAAAAATATTATTTGTCCCAAGTCAGCTGGAAGAAACCTTAAAAGAACGAAGCCCCATTTACATTAAGGGGAGTTGGATAGGTTTTTGGTTGCTTTCTTGGACTATTGATATTTATTTTCACTGGGAATTGGTTATAAGTTACTATTGGTCTTATTCAGAAAGAAAACAAGGTTGGACTCAGGGATGACTCTGTTTTCCTTTTTCTTTATGTTTGGAGATAGGGATTGGAAACAAAGAAGGGGAAATATAGAAAAATATAGGGATTATAGGATAAAAGGTAGATTATTGAGTCTATCCCTCAACTTAAGGCCTTAATTGTTGCCCACAAGGTTATTTTTAATTCATTGGTATAGAATTTTGTATATGATGGAAAATAAGTTTAATTTCGATACATTGGTATAGAATTCAAATTTAAGATTATACTTCACACACACACACACACACACACACACACACACACACACTCACACACATACATTTCTACTCTAACATGAGGTATTGTAGCTGTACAACTCAAGTAGAATACAAGGTTTACCTCAAATACTTTGAAAGTTAATTTTAGGCTGTTTAGGATAGTAAATTATACAGATTTATTGTTAGTTGATCAAATCATGGTATTGTCAATTACTATTCTATTTTTATCATAAGAATATACATCCTAGATGTAACAGATAGATATGATTCTATAGATAGAAAAAAAAGTAAAATAGTTAGATAAGGTCTTCAAAAAAGACCTTGGCATTTAAAGATGTTTTTATTGTTTTAAAGGTTCTTTGACAATAAGACAGGTTAACTCCTGGCAACATCCTGCCTACCTTAAAGAAGATGATGAGCATCAAAGAACCTCCTTATAGAAATGGCTTCAAATGTGGCAGACCAGCCACTGGACAAAATGTCCTCCTTTTGGCTGTGGACAGAATTCTATCTAAAAGTAGACAAGCTTGAATTCAGGCAGAGTTGATGGCCAAACTCTTCCCACATAGGGTAAGCACATCCTCAGTTGCTCCTGCCTTACAATTATGTCTGACAGATATACTGGGCCAGAAGGCTAAAGATGATGCTCCAACATTATAGAGAGTTTTGGGTGTCTGTTCAGGTAGCAAATTGTCTGTGTCATCTTCTCACTTGGGAAGCTACTAACCTGAACTCCAGGTGTACTCAGGTAATCAATTTTATTCCTTCTCAAGTCTCTGATGTGGTTGAAGACCAGGTAGTTTAGTTTTACAATTAAGCTTAATTGTGTATTGGTTAAGGTATTTTTAGGTCTAGATAGATGTTCTAAGTTGATAGAGATGAGATATGATAGATACTGATTTACATTCAGAATTTTAGACTCACCAAGATAGGAAAGATGTTTTCTTCAAGGTTGCGAAATACAAATAGTCAAAACACTATGAATGTAACATTTATATAAATTCCTGGTTGTTTTGTGGTTCTTCTTGCTGTATGTAGTTTATTTTATATATGTGTAATAATATAAATGCCTATGTAATATATATATAATTTAATTATTCTATACAATATATGTGTTTATTATGTTATTCTGGCTGACATATTCAAAACACTGAATTTTTGGAATACTTGAGACACGTGTGCATATATTAGTGTATGTACTTTCTGTTAGTCTCAGATCTATGTTCTATAGTGCACATTTCCTAAGCAAAATACCATAGTGAGTTTCTTCATCCAAAGTGAATTTACTCTTTGTCTTTCTTTGTCAGTCAATAGTCATTCTTAAGACATAAGTACTATTCTTTTTACATCGAAGTTTTAACAATTTAAATCTTTCTAATGGAAAAAACAATATAAATATAAAGTTATAGCTAAAATATTGTATCTCATTATATTATACTAGTCTTCAGCTTTTCAGGAGTCACCACATCCATAATGTTAAATAAACACACATAACACAGGTACATGGACAGTTACATTACTCTCTTAAATATATAGATTTTGGTATTTAAAAGAAGCAAACTATGTGTGCGTGCACTGCAGATGCACTAGGCACAGGAGTGCTCACTACATTCCCCACTTATCACAAAGACAGCATGTCCCTATTTAACTGAGATCAGCCATTTTACCTCACCCAGCGGAGACTCCTTTGCACACTAGACTTCTGTCAGTACAAACCAAGTTTGAATCCTGATCCTTGACCTGGCTCTCCAGCTCCATTTTAATTCATATCCTAAGGCAGCATTAGTGAGGACACCCTCTGTGGTCAATTAGCATTTTAATTTACCTTGTATCATCAACAATATTTTTACATGATGAAGCATTGGTATACACAAGCCATCCACAAGGCACAGTCTTCTTTTTAAAGAAGAAAATTCATGCAGCACTTTAACTCTATCACTGAATGTGATTTTGAGAGACACTGAGTGCACGCTACATTGCATGGGGTGGCATAAATGACTAGAGAATGTTAAGATAAGCAGTTGTGTTACCACACTTAACACTAAAGTCCTGTACTTCCATTACTTCCTTTAACACAGGGATTAACCACAGTAAAGCAAGACAATTAATTACCTTTTCTTTGTAGTCCATTTGGGTGCCAGGTGATTAAAGGCTTTGTCTGATGTGACCACTAAATTAGTTGTAAATAGAGCTAAGCATTCAGCCAGTGCTAGCTCCTTCATTAAAATGTCGATCATCAGGTGATGGTAGCACACACCTTTAATCCCAGAACTAGTGAGGCAGAAACTATGTGAGTTCAAGGCCAGCCTGGTCTACTGAAAGAGAGTTCCAGGACAGCCAAAGTTACACGGTGAAATGCTGTCTTAACAAACTAACTAACTAACCAACTAAAAACTGCGATGACCACCTTGCATATGTGGTGCTTTTTTTTTGGTTGGATTATTGTAGAATCTAACTAAAAATTATAAAACAGGTTTTACACAGACTCTGACATGAGCAAATAGCACTTAAAGTTGAAGTCCATAGTATACTGGAATGTTGGTCAAAAGCAAATAGCCAGCTTTTTTCATATTATGTATTTATCTTCACACATGGTACCTTCAAAAGAAATATGAGCACAATTATGGCCACTTCAGAAATTTTCTATAAAAGGAAAGTTATTAATACCCAATAGTATATAACAGTCTTGAACATTTTAAAAGAAAAGTATCTTATATTTTTAAAAAATTGTCTTAATTTGAAAAATATTTTAGATACAGATATGTTGTGATTCCTATGATTTAAAAAAATACATTCTGCTGGTTTTTAAATGTTCTTGGCCAGGCACATATAACATTCTACTCTTTTCTGAAAATAAGATATGCAGAAAATTAAAGCTTGCTTTAATCAAAATACTGCTTGAAAAAGCAAATAATTGAATTGCACTTGCAGTGCTCCACAGTAGACAGCAATTAACATGCAGCATCTTCATCGCTGAGTACAACTTCTAATTTCCATTTTAACATCGTGGAATGCTGTCTACACATTTTTAAATGGTGCCCATGATAATAATATATTCTCTTTTTAATCATATTCTACGTTGCAAGAAATGGAGCTTGCAATTTTCCCAGGTGTTTACCAAATTACTACTGGAAGCTAATTCTCATTCCTCGTGTTAGGAGTCTCAACACAGTGCACATTAGCAGCCTGCTTCTGCTCTAGCCGTGCAACAGAAGGTAAGTTAACGCACACCTCACTTACATTCAGTTTGTGCATTTACAGTTCCCTGCGGGCCGCAGGAAGAGAGCTGCAAGCTTACTTATTCTGCTTTTATAATGGCCTATGGCATTACTGGAGAAAGATTGAGAATCTTAAAAGAGGATATATAAAAAAAGTAAAAAGACAAAAAAAGAAAATTCAAATATATGATTGAAGTTGGAATTGGTAAGAAATACAAGTTTAAGATATTGATGTAAAAAATCATTCATGTTATTTGCAAGGATAGTCTCTTCTTTAAACATGAATGAAACACAAACACATTATCTTGTTCTTTACAGGTTTTATTAAATATATAGTTATTTTTTTATTGGTAGGATATTCAAAAATGTCTTTATTTGTCAAGAATATTTGCAAATCAAACTATAAGAGGAAACACTTACAGTATCTTTTAAAGAAGGGTTTGTAAATGTTTTCTAAATTTTCCTAGGCTGTGCTAATCATCACTGTAAACTCACAATAAACACCCATTCTAACACTTCTCTAGGATCTTAAATAGTTGTGACAATTTGTATATTGAAGTTTAGTTTACATAATACAAATGCAAATTATTTAAAATGTTGATCTATATGTGAAGAAAAATTACAAATATACAGCACAATAAGATTTAATGTCATTATCAAAACAAAAACATTAAAGTGGAGCACAGAATGAGAGTGATGTGTCCTTCAATTTTTGTTATTTCTAATGAAGTGTTGTAAATTTTAAAATTTAACATTTTAAAATTTAAATTGGTTCATCAAGCTGTGCACATCTCAGTGCTGGCCTTATGTATCCAGGAATAAATCCATACACCATTTATAAATGAAAGTATATGTTAAAATGAAAGTATGTGCATGTATGTCAATCTTTGATTGTGTTTCTTTTATTATTACTATTACAAGTCCATTAAAATTGGTTAAAATTGCTTGCTAACATCTTCACTTAAACAGTAATTTTTATTTTTAGTACAAAAATAAAGATAGGCAATTATATCTTTCTCCTATTCACAAAATGTGTATAAGTTCCTTTTCTTTAATGCTTATTTGATTTAAAAGATAATTTAAGAGGCACTATTTTCTTTTGGCTTAGAGTTACTTTTCAAGCCTGGTACTGAACACAGGGCAAAGACGTTCCCTCATTTTTGCTGACACCCTGAACACTTGGCATTCGTTACTTTTGAAATTCTCCAGATCTGACTGGCTCTCCAGATTCACAGGGAAAGCTCCATTTAGCAATGCTCACTGAACACAAGACATGTCCCAGGACATACATGCCACTAACACACAGCTACTCCGCAGATAAAGAGCTGACAGAGGAAGCCATAAGCAGGACTCACACCTGAGAAGCAGCAGAAAAGATTTTCCACAGCAACTGGCTCTTCCTATCCAAATTTTCTGTAAATACTAAAAGATTGCAATTTCTACACTGAAGACATAAAGGCTGACTTTCCTTCAGTGGCCTGTGGTAATCATCTTGTCTGTCTCTGCCCAGTGACGTCCCACACTCTAGCCCTGATAGTCACATAATTCCCATCTGACTTCCCCCACCCATTTCTTCATGAAAACACTGTTTCAAATGCTGCCTGCCACATCTTTAGTGTCCCAGATTTATCTGTGTAAATAGGTTGGTCTCTCAGATACACTTTAAATCTAACTGAGGAGCAATTTTCTTTGTAATTTGTCTGTTTTTTTTTTTCAAAACCAAGTTACTTTTCAATTTCGGTAATTTTTTTTTTACAACAAATCATTGTGATCTTGAAGAGACATCACAAAACCTTGTCCTGTGTGTTATTAGTTAGAAATTTTGAATGTTGATTTCTATTCACATTCCTATGTATGTGAACGGGACATGGTTGGCAATGGGCAACTCATCATAGCTTCGGTCATGTGAACACTAACATCCGCTCACTTAAACACATATGTAATCTTAAATATCAGAACGATTTAGCTAGCTAGCTTTTTGTCTGCATGACAATCAGAGTCATGAAGGAAAATAAAGCTTCATTTGGAGAAGCCCCTCCATCAGACTGGCCTACAGGATGCCTATGGAGTGTTTGATTGGTTAGTGATTGATGCGGGAGACCCTAGCCCACCGTGCCTGGTGCCACCCTTCGGAAGGCAGTCTTGGTGTGTATAAGACTACAAACAGACCAAACCAGGGAAGCAACCAGTGAGCAGCATTCTCCAATGGCCTCTGCTTTAACTCCTGCCTCCAGGTTTCTGCATTCCAGGAATTTCAAAAGTCCTGAATACACTTTAGGAAGGCTCAAAGTCCTTAGTTATCAGAGAAAATGCCAATCAAAATGAACCTGAGAGTCCACCTTACACCTGTCAGAACGGCTAAGGTAAAAAACCCAAAAGATTTAAAGTTTACCGCCTGAATTGTCCTTGGCTGTTGCCTTAGTTTGAGTGGGACCCCTGGGCCCAAATCTGCCTATCATAATGTTCTACTTGTAGGTTTCTAGGACCCTCTGGATCCTTCTACTTTGATATTCTCCCATGCTTCTCTCATCTAGAGTCCCAATAGGATGTCCTCCCCTCTGTCCCAGTTTCCTGGTAAGTGAAGGCTTTCGTAGGACATGCCCCTTGGGCTAGTATGCAGATATAAGTGAGTATATACCATTTAAGTCTTAACAGTCTCCACACTTGAGTGGAGAGAGGGATTTGACTTTCTCACGAACTCTGGTGCCTCACATTTGACCATGTCCCCTGGAGGGGGAGACCTGGTGGCACTCAGAGGAAGGACAGCAGGTCACCGAGAACAGACTTGATACCCTATGAGCATATACAGGGGGAGGTAATCCCCCTCAGGAACAGTCATGGGGAGGGGAATAAGGGGAAATGGGAGGGAGGGAAGAACAGGAGGATACAAGGGATGGGATAACCATTGAGATGTAACAAGAATAAATTAATTTAAAAAAAAACAAAAGATGACACTCATGTTGAAGAGGACGTAGAGCAAGGGGGAACATTCTTCCATTGCTGGTGGGAGTGTAAACTTGTACAATCACTGTAGAGATCAATGTGGGGGTATCTCAGAAAGATGGGAGTAGTTCTACCTCAAGATGCGCCTGTACTACTCCTAGGCATATACCCAAAAGATGTTTCCCCATACCACACAAGGACACTTGCTCAGCTATGTTTATAGTGGCTTTATTCTATTATAGCCAGGAACTGGGAACAACCTGGATGTCCCATGACCAAAGAATGGATAAAGAAACTGTGGTACATTTACACAATGGAGTACTGCTCGGGTATTAAAAACAAAGGCATCATGCAATTTTCAGGCAAATGGATGGAACTAGAAAAGAGCATCCTGAGTGAGGTAACGCAGAAACAAAAGGACACACATGGTATGTACTCACTTATAAGTGGATTTTTAGCCATAAAACACAGAATAACCATGCTACAATCCACAGACACTAAGAAGCTAAGAAATAAGGTTGTCCCAAGGGAGGATGCTAGAATCTCACATAGAAGGGAAAACAAAATATACATCTGAAGTAGATGGCGGGAGGAAACTAGGCGAGAGAGGGGGTTGGGATTAGGTGTTGGAGAGTAGGGTTTGTAGGAGATGTGCAGCCTGGTCAAAATGTGGGTCCCCTAACAATGTGAATAGAGGCTGTCTCTGACTCTGTTGCCTGCCTTTGAATCCTGCCTAAAAGAAGTGTACTAAGGCCCTAGCCAAGGACAATACAGGCGGTAAAATTTAAACCCCTACCCTGATCTAGCCCATGGACAGGACAGTCTCCACACTTGAGTGGAGAGTGGGATTTGACTTTCTCAAGTACTCTGGTGCCTCATATTTGACTATATCCCCTGGAGGGGGAGACCTAGTGGCACTCAGAGGAAGGACAGCAGGTCACCGAGAAGAGACTTGATACCCTATGAGCATATACAGGGGGAGGTAATCCCTCTGAGGAACAGTCATAGGGGAGGGGAATAAGGGGAAAATGGGAGGGAGGGGAGAATGGGAGGATACAAGGGATGGGATAACCATAGAGATGTAACAAGAATAAATTAATTAAAAATAAATAAATATAAAAAATAAAAAAATTAAAAAATTAAAAAAAAGAAGTATAGGAACAAATATGGAGCAGAGATTTAGGGAATGGCCAGGTGATGACTGGCCCAATTTAAGACCTGCACCATGGGAGAGAACCAACCCTGACACTATTAATGAAACTACGCAATGCACTGTCTTCTGAGAGGATTTAATCAGCAGCTGATGGAAACAGATGCAGAGACCCATAGTCAAACAATAGATGGCACTCGGGGCATCTTGTGGAAGAGTGGAGGAAGGATTGAGGAAGCCAGAGAGAAGGACACTACAAGAAGACCTACAGAATAAATGAACCATGGGTGCTCACAAGACTGAAACACCAACCAAAGAACATTTATGGGCTGACCGAGGCCCCTTACACTTATGTAGTAGGTGGGCAGCTTGGCCGTCATGTGAGCCTCCTCGCAGTTGCGGTAGGGGCCATGTCTGACTCTGTTGCTGCCTTTGCACCCCTTTCTCCTACGTGAGCTGCCTTTTGTGGCCTCAGTGGGAGAAGATGCACACAGCCCTGCAGGGCTTGTTGCGTCAGGGTGAGATGGCACCCATGGGGAGCCTCCCCTTCCCTGAGAAAAAGAGGGGAGGTGGAGATGGAGGTATAAAGGTAGAACTGGGAAAAAAGGAGGGAGAGAGAGCTACAATCAGGATGTAAAGTGATTAAATAAATAAGTGGATGAGTAAATAAATGGTAGTACTTTCTAAATGAAAAAAGATTTCCTCTTAGGACTGCCTACATTGTGTCCCTTAGATTTCCCGTATGTTCTGTTTGTTTTCCAGTCAGTTTTAGGAAACCTTTAATTTCCTTTTTGTTTTGTCTCTTGACCTTATTTGTACTGCTGTTGTTCAGCTTCAGTTAGTTTCTACACTTTGTGTCACTTCTACTCAGCTTTGTTACTTTGTGGTCAGATGGAATACACATTTGCTTTGTTTCTATTACATGTGGTCAGTTTTGGAGAAAGTTCCTTGCAGTGCTAAGAAGAAAGTGTATTCTTTAGTTTCTGTGTTTTTTTCTGTTTGTTTTTGTTTAATAAATTTATTCAGATTACATCTAAATTGTGATGCCCTCACTTGTATCCTCCTGTTGCTCCCTCCCTCCATCCCTCTTTCACCGTATTCCATTCCATTAGGTGTGTGACAGAAGGGGACCTCCTTCCCCCACCCATATGGTCACAGCCTATTAAGCCTCATCTTGGTAGCCTGCTTATCCTTCCTCTGAGTGCCACCAGGCCTCCCCACCAAGAAGAAGTTTTCAAATATGGGGCACCAGAGTTTATGTCAGAGTCAGTCCTCACTTTCCACACAACTGTGGAGAATGTCCTGTCCATTGGCTAGATCTGAATAGGGATTCAATGCATACTGCAGGTATTGTCCTTGGTTGGTAAAGTAGTTTGAGTAAACCTCCCTGGGTCCAGATCTGCGTGTTATGATGTTTTTCTTGTAGGTTTCTAGGACCCTCTGGATCCTTCTATTTCCACATTCTCCCATACTTCTCTCACATAGAGTCCCAGTAGGAAGTGGCCACATCTATCCTAATCTCCTGGTAAGTGAAAACTTTCATGGGACATCCTTTTTGGGCTAGTGTCCAATTATAAGTGAGCATGTACCACATGAGTCTTTCTGGGTCTGGGTTAACTCATTCAGTATAATCATTTCTAGTTCCATCCATTTGCCCACAAATTTCAGGCTTTTCTTGTTTTGAATAGCTGAGTAGTATTCCATAGTGTATATGTACCACTGTTTCTGAGAAAGGACCAGATTGACTTCCAAAGTAGTTGTACAAGTTTGCACTCCCACCAGAAATGAAGGAGTGTTTCCATTTCTCTACATCCTTGCCAGCATGTGCTGAGTTTTTAATCTTAGCTATTCCGATGGGTGTAAGATGGAATCTCAGAGTCATTTTGATTTGCATTTCTCTGATGACTAAGGATGTTGGGCATTTCTTTAAGTGTTTCTCAGCCATTTGATATTCCTCTGTTGAGAATTCTACTCATGTCATTTGATTTATGAAGCTATTTATAATTCCAGAGTTTCTGTTTAATTTTTGTCTAGATGCCTAGTCTATTGATAAGAGTAGGATAGTCCCACTTTCATTGGAATATTGTCAGTCTAGGTTTAGTTCCATAGTGTTTCCTTTAGGAAATTGGATACCCTGTGTTTGGTGGATACACACACACACACACACACACACACACACACACACACACACACAGAGTATAACTTATTATATATTTATAATTGTAATATTTTATTAATAATTTTTTCTTTAATGGGTATGACAAGTCCCTTTTTGTCACATGTGGGAATACCTGTACCTTTTCATTCTTGTCCTGTTGGTTTAGCATATCTTTTTCCATCCTTTTAACATATGACTGTGTCTGTCTATCATTGATGTCGATATGTGTTCCTTGGAAGCAATAAAAGTATAGTCCACTTTTTAAAATTCAATCCATTAGTCTGTTCTTTTATTAGAAAACAGAAACCATTAACATTTAATAGTTACTGTTAAATAATGTTCGTTATTTCCTATTGCTTAATAATAGAGGGATTTTATTATATGTTTCTTGATTAGTAATTATGGATTCTTAAGTTTATTTCTTATGATCTATTTGGCACATTAACTTTTCTTTGTATTTTTTCTAGTACTCTCTGTAGAAATGGCTTCATGAACATAGATTACTTAAGTCTATTTTTATAATAGCGTTTTTCTTCCTTCTTCAGTTATGGTTGATAATTTTACTGGACATTTGTGGTCTTCCAGAACTTGTCCCCACTGCAAATATCTCTCCACCGTAAAGTGAGCTGTTATTTTGACAAGCTGATCTTTGTTTTTCCGGACAGGGTTTCTCAGTGTAGCTTTGGATGTCCTGGAACTTGCTCTGTAGACCAGGTTGGCCTTGAACTAGCAGAGATGTGCTTGCTCCTGCCTGCCCAAGTGCTGCGGTCAGAGGCAAGTGCACTACCACCAGAGAGCATGTCGATCTTTGTATACAATTTGGTCTTTCTTTTTCAGCTTTCACTGCATTTCTTTGTTCTGTACATTTAGTATTTTAACCACTTACTTAGGCAACTCCTGTCTACTTGATGTTCTGTATGTTTCTTGCAACTTACTAGATATATTTCTTCTTATGTTTGGAATTTTTCTTTGATTTTCTTGAATATTTTATGGCTTTTCCTCAGTTTCTTGGACTCTCAGAGTTCCTGTATTATTTCTTTTGTCTGTTTGTTTGATTTTTTTAAAAATAGAACTAGTCTTGTCTTTCTGACTGTGTGACCTATATCATCTACCTGGTTTTCTAGACCTAATACTTTTGATATTCTGAATTCTACTTAATCCAACTTATTTGTGGAAACTTTCTTTAGAGCTCTTTGACATCTTGAGTCTTTCAAGTTTTATTTCAGCTTGGCTTTTCCTCAGATATTAATTTCATTACATACTATTTTTTAACTTGGATTGTTTTCATGGTTCTATTGTCTTCTATAGCCTTCATTCGGACATTTATTCAGATCATATTTGCGTCCTTTGGCGTCTGTATAATTGAGGTTATGAAACCATTGTCTTGTGCCTCAGCTAATTTGCATTTTTTCAGGGAACATTATGGTGAGTGTGAAAATTTCTGGAAGGGATATATCATGCTGTTTGTGCTGTGATGTGCTTTAGACACCTGTTTTGTTTTGCTACTGGTCTTATCTGTGATGAAAGAATATTTGAATGTTTCTTTCCTGTTGCCACAACTTGAACGAGTGGGGCTTGTGGCTGTGTTCTCAGCATACCCCATGTTGCTGTCTAAATGGGATGCCATAAGTGATCCCAGCTCAGCGAAAGATAGGTGCAACTTCTGATTCCATAAGCAAACTTCTTTAGGATTAGAGGATAGTTGCTGCCTATTTTTAGAACCTTGTGGAAGGCTTGATGGATTCTACAGTTGGTACATAAGTATGAGGTGGCAGGTCACACCAGGAGCAGGCAGTGCTCGTTAGGAGCTAGATGTGGGATGCCACATCATGGTATGGAGTTCTGCCTAGCAGTCCCTCTTTGAGGTCTGAGACACAGAACTTTGTAGGGTTCTTTCTAGGTAGGGAAGCAGACTTGCTATGGGGTTTCATAGCTGGGACTATGGTTGAAGGGACTATGGTTGAAGTACAACACATGGTCCCCTTGATTTACGTGGTAGGGTTGGTTGACCAGATGGAGGACTGGATCTGATGCTCTCTACCTGGGCTTTTTAGTTGTAAGACTCCGTGTGTTTTCCGAGTGGTATGGTGTAGGGATGGCTGACAGTTGAATCAGGGAACTGGCTCTGTGAGATCCTTACTATGGTTCTGGGTTACAGAGTTCCACATGGTCCTATAATTTTTCATTTTCCTATTTTTTTGAAAATTTTACTTAACATGACATAAAAAATGTTTAGACTGTAGAAAAATATAGTATTTATATAAATTATATTTATGATAATTTTAAACAATGTTTAATTTACATACTACATTTAGATAACTTTTGTGGTGCTAAATGTATAGGGGATGTATAGACTCGTAGCCAAGTCCGTGTCTTTAATTCTGCCAACATATATTATCACATAGGTAAAAATTGTCTGGGGTTTTGAAATCATTTTATTGCACTAAGGTAAGAACTTATAAAACAAAAACACCTTACAAATCTATGCACATACATACCTGCTACCAAGAAATTTGGAGCTAACTATAAACTAAGATACAAAGTAAAATATATCTTTTGTATTATAAGTTTGTTTCTAAACACAAGTAGATGGAAGAGTCCTCAATGAACTAAAACGGATGACCAAAATGAGAGGGTAACACAACAACAACTGTATGCCTGGCATCATCGAAAGCATATAAGGTATGTGCTTCTTTAAAATAGTATAGATTCCCTGACATTCCTATACTCTCTATCTTCTGATATATTTATTTTATTATTTTATTTTATTTTATTTTATTTATTTTTAATTAATTTATTCTTGTTACATCTCTATGGTTATCCCATCCCTTGTATCCTCCCATTCTCCCCTCCCTCCCATTTTCCCCTTACTCCCTTCCCCTATGACTGTTCCTCAGAGGGATTACCTCCCTCTGTATATGCTCATAGGGTATCAAGACTCTTCTCTGTGACCTGCTGTCCTTCCTCTGAGTGCCACTAGGTCTCCCCCGCCAGGGGACATAGTCAAATGTGAGGCACCAGAGTACTTGAGAAAGTCAAATCCCTCTCTCCACTCAAGTGTGGAGACTGTCCTGTCCATAGGCTAGATCAGAGTAGGGGTTTAAATTTTACCGCCTGTATTGTCCTTGGCTAGTGCCTTAGTTTGAGCGGGACCCCATGACCCAAATCTGCCTATCATAATGTTCTACTTGTAGGTTTCTAGGACCCACTGGATCCTTCTACATTGCTATTCTCCCATTGTTCTCTCATCTCGAGTCCCAATAGGATGTCCTCCCCTCTGTCCCAGTTTCCTGGTAAGGGAAGGCTTTCATGGGAAATGCCCATTGGGCTAGTATGCAGATATAAATGAGTATATACCATTTGAGTCTTTCTGTTCTGGGTTAACTCACTCATTATGATCATCTCTAGCTCAATCCATTTGTCCACAAATTTCGGGAATTCCTTGTTTTTAATAGCTGAGTAGTATTCCATAGTGTATATGTACCACAGTTTCTTTTGGAAATCTATCTGGTGCTATCTCAGAAAACTGGGAATAGGGCTTCCTCAAGACCCAGCTTCTGACATATTTAAACTCCATTTTCCCAATAGCTTGCTATGTACACAATTACAAAAAGAAAAGGAAAAAATGAAATGTTTGATATAAACATCATCTGCAGTCAATTTTGATCACATCATGACTTTGGATTTATATTTCTTATAAAGTTCTTGTTGGTTGTATCATAGTCTTGTTTGTGGAAAGGTGTAATGATGACAGTTAGAAAATGGATGTAAAGACAGTGTAAGAAAATCCTAAAAGGAAATATTACTCAAGCTCCTGGGAATAGCACTAGAAATTTAGGATGCTGCTTTATAATATAAAAAAAAAATTTTCATCATGCCCCCTTTATCATGGACTGGTATTAAAACAAAATAAGAAAGTATTGCAAACTAGGAACTAATTTTAAATTGCAGCTATGCTCCTTAGTTATGGCAGGATATAAGCCAGCCTGTTACAGAAAAAAAAAACTTTCCAATAATTATATCTTAATTTTTCTTTAAGGTGTTTACGAAACAAATGTTTTTGAGGATATATGTAGCATTTTGGAAATAGTTTTCAGCAAGAAAGATAATTTTGACTAAAACCATTAATTATAACTATGGTATATTTATTTTTGCTACCATTGCTTTTCTGGAAGCTTCACGTGTGCCCACATTTCTATTTAATTGGATTTCATTATGTCATCCAGACAGTCAGCTTATCATCCCTCACTATTGAAAGACAAACTGAGAAGACAAACTATTATCTTCACCAAACATGATTCAGTGTGATTACTGCTAACAGGCAAATATCCTAATATTAGAAACCTGGCAGAGAAAGAATCAAATCTGTCAGCAGAACTGCAGATATGACTCTATCAACAATCCACGGCCCTTTGTGTCCCCCCCATCCAAGGCTATTTAGTATACGGCATTCGATGACAGCTGCTTTTACTTCATAGCATCATCTGCAGGGACAAAAACTCATAACTGGCCTCCAACAGGGCTTTTGTGAGAAAGGCAATAAGCAAGCCAGTCAGTTTAAAGAGGGTTGTAGCACTGCAGCAACAAACACAAAGGTATGGAGGACAGCAGATTGACATAAAACCTGACGAAAGAAAAGCCCAGAACGACAGCGCCTTGAATGCTCAAACAGTAAATAAGTCTGCTTCTTAGAAAGCTCTTACTTGAAACAGTTTGAAATTCGTGTTCTCCTGAGAGTCATGGCTGTGCATTGTAAACTATTCTAATCAGCTTCCATGTACCTTCTGCATACTCATAGACATATCTACTATCCATGACTGAACTGAGCACTGTCCTGAAACCATGCCACTTTGGGCATCTTAACATGTGCCCTCCATCTTTATCCCCACCCTTGTATTTCAAAGGATATATAGACAAAAGCTCGGGATGGTAGGTCACTAACGTGCCAGAAGTGATCAGGGTCAGTCACAAGAAGTCTTTGTTATGATTGCAGAAATTTTGTGAGCAAGCTACTGAACACAGGAAGTATCTTCTTGAATTAGTGTATTAGTTAGTACAAAGATTAATGGGTTTTACTGTGGTGTTTTCATACATACACAACGCTCTACTCTCACTCACCAGCATGGTTTCCTGCCCTACCGTCCCCTCTTCCTTACTTGATGGTTCTCTTATCACCATTGAATCCTGCTCAGCTCTGCTTTCATGGAACGTATCCATTACTCTGGTTTGTTACCCCTTTCACTTTCCTCTGCTTTCAGTCTTCTCTCACAATCTGCTTTGTGATAAATAAATAGACGATAGATGGAAACAGAATATAATTCATCTATCTACATTTAAATAAACTTTGCATTTGAGGGAAACCATATTCCTCTTTCCAAATCTGACTTACTTTGCTTAACATAGTGATTTCCAGTTCCATCAGTTTTCCTGTAAATGTCTTAATTTCAATTTTGTAATGATGAATGAAATTTATTGTGTGTAATTATCACATTTTAAAATATACTAACCTAAATTTACCATTGAGTAAATTGTGCACACCAACAGTTAGTAGGCAATAGACTGGGGAAAAGACTCCATGGATGAAAATGTTTTCCAGACAAGCCCGATGACCTGAGATTGAAGCCTCAGAACTAAAGGCACATTCAGTACTTCAGTCCTGAAAATTAGAGACTGAGGTAGAAGAATCTACAAAAATCTCATGGAAAAGGAACCCTGCATACTAAACCTTTCTCTCTCTCTCTCTCTCTCTCTCTCTCTCTCTCTCTCTCTCTCTCTCCCCCCCCCCCCTTCAGTGGGAAAGTAAGGACTAAACCTTGAAGATTGCACTCTAATCTCCACGTGTGTTCTACAGGTGTTCACAGGAGCATGTACACAGAAATGCCAACATTCACACACCACACATATATACTAACATATGTAAAAAGACATATATATGCTTCCAAAACAGACAAAATCACCTCCTAATATGTTTGCCATCATTGCTATTAACAACACTCTAGAAATTTATGTGCATGTGTCTGTGATATCCAAACTTTTTACATTTTTTAATTTTTTAAATTATTTTATTTTTGTGCATATACATTTATATTAATATACATATATACAATAGATTACCTATGGCAAAAAAGAACTGTGACACAATCAGGAATTATATAAATGTTACATACATAGTGTTTTGGCTATTTGTATTTGACAGACTTGAAGAAGATATCTTTACTATATTGATGCATCTAAAGTTCTGAATGTAAATCAATCTCCATAACATCTTGTCATTATCAACTTAGAACACCTATCTAGACCTAAAAACATCTTAACCCCTAAATAATTAAGCTTCATTGTAAAACTAAACTAACTGATCTTCAACTCCTTCAGAGACTTGAGAAGGAGTAAACTTGATTATCTGAGTACGCCAGGAGTACAGGTTAGTAGCTTTCCAAATTAAAATCAGGCTACCAAGAAGAGACTTGATACCCTATGAGCATATACAGGGGGAGGAGGTCCCCCTCAGTCACAGTCATAGGGGAGGGGAGTAAGGGGAAAATGGGAGGGAGGGAGGAATGGGAGGATACAAGGGATGAAATAACAATTAAGATGTAATTTGAATAAATCAATAAAATATATTTTAAAAAAGAAAAGATGACAGAGACAGTTTTCTACTTGAATTGTCACTCACAAGATATTTTTAATTCACTGATATAGAATCTTATATGTGTGTGTGTGTGTGTGTGTGTGTGTGTGTGTGTGCGTGTGTGTGTGTGTGTGCAAAATAAGTTTTAGATACAGTGGTATAGAATTCAAATGTAAGATTATCTTCACATATTATATATATATATGTATATTTCTACTCTGAGTTATTGTACCCATATAACTCAATTATAATACTAGGTTTACTTCCAATGTTTTGAAACTGCTATCAAGCTGTTTAGGAGAAATAAGTTATACAAATTAAATGTTAGCAGATTAAATCATGGTCATGTCAGTTGCTGGTCTACTTTTGTTACAAGAATATACATCTTAGGTGCATCAGATAGATATGACTCTATAGAAGGACAAGGTCTTCAAAAATCCCAGAGACATGCAGAATATGGCATTTTAAAATGTTTTTATTACCTTAAAGATTCACTGACAATGACACAGGTTAACTCCTGGCAACACCCAGCCTACCTCAAAGAAGATGATGAACATCAAAGAACCTCCTTATGGAGATGGCTTCAAATGTGGCAAACAAGCCACTGGACAAAAGGTCCTCATTTCTACCACAGACAGAATTCTGCCCAAAAAAAGGGGCAAGCTTGGATGCCACCAGAGTGGATGGAAAAACTCTGCCAAGACAGGGTAAGCAAATCCTCAGTAGTTCCTGCCTCACAAATGTGTCTGTCAGATATATTGGGCCAGAAGACTGAAGAAGATATATCCAAATGTTTAACAATGACAGCCTTCTGTGCATCTGTACAACACTGATGAGGACATCCACACTGCCGTGTCTTAAGATTAAAATTAAATTAGCTTACCTGGGGTACTTGCACCACAGAATCTGAAAGTACCACAACCTAGGCTGCAACAAAAATCCAACAGCTGGTTGCTGAAGACTTATCAACCCATCATGAGAAGGAGAAGTTTTATATCATGAAGTCTAGGTCTTATCTTCGCCAGGTGGTGCACTTATTCTTTTCACTTGACACACTTATGGAAATGCAACATGACATTCTCCTTTAGATGCCAGTGGAGATAAAAATCCATTTGCATAGGATTTTCAGGAGCCTATTAAACTTAGCTTGGCATTTTGCTTTACCTGCTATTCTACGTTGACTAGCCTCTAACTTGTGTGTCATTAATTAAACCTTAAAAATTAAAAGCCATAAAATACAAACGAAAAAATGCTTTTAAAAGGAAGTAATAGCCATTTAATGTAAAAAAAAATTTTTTTTGAAAAGAATGTGACAAAACCTAGTTCTTTTAAGCAAAAAAGAAAGGCATGCATTCACATTGACAGGTAGACACCAATGTACACCTTATATGTTTGAGAGAGTTGACTTAATAATATCCATGTAAAACTGATAAGTAGGATGGAGGAGAAACAGGACCATTCACCCTGGATGTGCTGACGGTGTTGTCTAATGAGGAATTGGGTGAAATTGCCCTGACATCTGACAGCCACTCTGTCACAACCTTCATATCCTCCCAAGAGGTAACAGAGACAGCAGGGATGCAGGAAGCCAGGGAAAGGCAAAATGTGAGCATGTGACAACCGGGGGAAGGGAAGCAGGGAAGCAGTGATACTACTTTCAGAGACAGAGCTGGGAATTGTTTGGAATACGTATAGAATAGAAATGGGACCCTATTTTAATATCGAGTGCACTTCCAAGTTGTAAGCCTGCAGAATTTAATAAACTGGCTGTAATTAAATGCCAAATGGCAGCGTTCTCAAGAGTTGAAAAATAATTTGCGCAAGTATTTATGGACTGATAGTATTGAATATGGCCTTAAGAAGTAATCTAGCCTAGCCTCAATTTCAAAACAGTTCTGTATGGAATCTCTTCTCTTTTGAAATACACAAGGATGGAAATGTCCATTTCACAACTCGTCCATGATTTAATAATTGTAAATTTTTATCTAATTATATAAATAGTTTTCTTGGTGTGAATTATGGACACATAAATTGTATGAATAACTTCCGGTAAAATATATGAATGCAGGTTTTCTGGACCTTGAGCTTGTTTGGAGGCCCTAGTAGGGGAGCCCAGCTATACCCTTGACCAATGACTGGTCCTCCTCTATTGGAGACGGTCGTCCTCTTAGACCCAGTGTGCAGCTTCAGGAGGGAAACAGAAGGAACGGTGACAGAGGAAAGGAGCACCAGCCTAGCCTGCCAGATCAGCCCAATCAACCCTGGAAATTAATGAGGTGACAGATGTCACAGTCAGATTGCCCCCACACCCTAGCTGGTAAATCAAGTGACTGGTGATCATCAAGGAAAATCTATAATGCAGCAAGACTTTATGACTATAGTAAAAATACTATTATATTATAAAAATAATATAAACCTTTATTCATTTGAATTTAAGAACTGTGTACAATGTATTTGATTATATCCTCCCACTGTCCACTGTAACTCCCCCCATGCCCTCTACACAGCCCCAACTTCTTGTCCTTATGTTTAAAAATAAATTGTTTTCAATTAATGCTGCCCTGTGTATATGGTGTGGGCACAGGTGTGCAAAGTACCTGGTCCCAAACCCTTGGAGAAAAACCACTTACTCTTCTAACAACCATTAACTGCCAGTATTGCACAGAAACAGTTTGGACTCCACTAAATCACCTATACTGGAATTACAACTCAATTGATCTTAATAAGCCTTGCATAGGCGACCATAGATGATATGAGTTCCTGGGTGCACAGAGCATATCATAATTAAAATTGGTTACTTTACAAGAGCACAAAAGTATGCAAGGTAATATTAACACTAGAAGAACTTTCTGTTCTCATAAATTTTGATGTTCTTACATTTAATTTTGTACAATTATACTATACTGATGACAGCATCGAATGTATGGTACTTACTATAAAATATTACATTGAAAACAACAGCAATATAAAATGTATTCTCATCTAGGCCAAATGTTAAGAACAAAAATTTGAAAATGAAAAACACAAGTCAAAACAAGCGGAATGGCCATTTAAGGTAATTATTGCATTACTACTTAAAAGTCATACATTTTACTTAAGTAAAGCAAGCCCTTGTTAATTGTGGCACTGGTTGAAGTAGCCAAGTTAAGTGTAGTATTATCCAAGCAGATAGGTGTCTATCAAAAGACAAATGACTGAAACTAATGTAATGTATACATGTAATGGTGCCTTGTTCATAATGAGAAGAAGTATGAAATTATGTCATGTACAAAAAAATGTAGATTCCTTTTACTTTTCTATGCAATCTCACTTCTCCTTTAATATTTAATAAAAACGTTATGGACAGGCAGTTTGAAACTCTGTTGGCTTCACGAAGACAAACTATCAGGCTCTCCGTGCACACTGTACAGATTAGCAAAACACTGTTCACGGGGTTATAGGAAGTTATTTTATTTACTCATAACTAAAATTTAATAGATATGGTTTTGGGGTTTGGTAGTATCAATTCTGTATGCTCTTATTCTTTCAGCACTTCTTTTCTTTCTGGAAGATAGAAGCTCTGTGTGTGTGTGTGTGTGTGTTTGTGTGTGTGTGTGTGTGTGGTGTGTGTGTGTGTGTGTGTG
>OU015744.1:2749992-2812102 GCA_907169655.1 Acomys percivali
GTGCACACCACACGGAGAGCCAGCAGGCCACAGGTGCACACCACATGAGCAGAGGAGGAAAATTAAGAGGCTGCCAGACTGTGATAAATGTTTGTCCATAACATATTCCACCGAAGGTGCCCTTGTGCATCTGGCATCTATCTTAGAGTGTGATTCTTAGCTTAGAGCTCTCAAGAACACAGAGAAACTCACAGAAGTAAAGATATGATTAGATTGCAAACAAGCTAAATATGGCTGTGTCAGCAATTGTAGCTCAGGGTGCATTTAGGAGACTTGTATACTTAAGAAGAAATAGTTAAGCAGGTTTTTTTTTTCATCATTACTAAGTGAAGGATACACTTCACTGTAATTATTTAATTAATATTGAAATTAGTTTTCTTTTTAATCTAAAACCTTTAAGGCTCTAACCCCAGCCCTTGAGAGTCTGAGGCAGGTGCCTCAGAGAGAGTCTGAGGTCAAATCACCAGAGTAGCCAAGCATGGCGGTGCACATCTTTAATCCCAGCACTCAGGAGGCAGAGGCAGGTGGATCTGTGATTTTAAGGCCAGTCTGATCTACAAAGTGAGTCTAGGAGAGCCAGGGATGTTACACAGAGAAACCCTGAAACTAAAAACAAAACAAAGCATAAAACAAGCAAGCAAAAAAGCACCAGAATAAATTTATAAGATAGTGGTAAATGGGGAAATTAATAATTTCATACAAAATGGTATTATAATAGGCATAATATGGAATGTATTAAATTTAGATGTAGAAAATTTGGTGTGAAATATGCATGGATTATGACTTTATATTTTCAAGAATGAAAGGAATATCAAACCTGTCTTTATTCTCTACTTCTAAAGGTCACATTAAATTTAAAAATCATATGTTGAGTAGTGCTAATATTATAAATAGGTTATATATTTTAAAAGAATCCAAAGCTCAAGCACTAATAACTGAAACAAGAAAGTTAACATAATAAATTATTTAGTAAAAATGTAAAAAGCATGGAAAATTATTTAGTTTGGAGAAAAAGAGATTTGTAACATCAAGAAACAACGATGAAAAATTTTACATGAGGCTGTAAGGAAAATCATGAAATTTGCCACACTCCTAGAAGGAAGTGCTTGGGGTTAACAAATATTTTACTATAAAAGATTTCGACCGAATGTGTCAGTATTCTTAGATACCAGTTCAGACCTTCACAACGCACCTTGCCCTCTGTGGAGTAGGATCCGCAGTGCATCCTCCAGGGCTGGAAGCTAGCACGAGTTGGAAGCTGACTCAAGGGTGGAAACAATCCTTTGCCTTGCCAGCATCCGGGAATGAGGTCCACTCATTGCTTCTCATCAAATAGGACATCCTGACCCTTGTTGTTTTCTGATGGTGTCAAGGCATCACTGCAGTGTTCAGTTAGCAGGAGAGCCCACTAAATGCCCGCCCTACTTTAGTCTCTCCCAGCCAGAGTCATCATTTGACACCTAGTCACTGGAAGCCCACTGTTCCTGAGGACCAACTTCAGTAGATTTATTTATTTATTCTAATTTAGAAGCAACTGCACTCCCTGATATGTTCTGGCGTCTAAGAACTTTCATTGTGGATTCCGTCCTACTCTTGGCCACGCCTCTTCTCCACCTAAGCCTTCATCAAAGCGATGCCGAGGCCATACTGTTTGCTTCCTTCTCGTACCAAGTTTACTTCATGTAAAAATAAATATTACCCACATCCCCTAAAATGACCTTCTTTTCAACACAGAAGAGATGGTTTTCAGAGCCAAGACGTTCGTCAGTGGCTGACAATAATACAATGGTGTCGCTATTTCTCAACAAAATGTCTATGGAAGAGGGAAACACCAAAATGACAAAGGCCCAACAATGGCACCAAGATAATGGAATCAGGCACTTCCAAATGGGCCAATTGTCTGCATAATATATGAAAAGATTATTTAATTCTTAACTCAAAACACTGTTATAGGAAACCAGGAGACTGAAGGAAACTGCAGAGACACTGGCTGGGCCCAGTTCTGATGATTAGTTGTAAATGAAACATTGAAGGTCTATAATCAGGGTTATTTGAAAACATTTCATTAACTTCTCCAAACAGAAAAACAACAACAAAAACCCTTTGCTTAACAGCCCCTTGCTCCTCATTTTCTAGGTACTTAGATAGGAAATCTTCCCAATGCCTTTCGCAGAAAAGAAAAAATATGGTCAAAGATTTGAAGGCGTAATATGTTATATCTAACTGCTTGTTTTGTTATCTCATCCTGAATATGGTATGCTAGAGGGACTATAAGCCACCATGACCTTCCTTCATGATCTCAGTCTTGTGCAAAATAATTCCAGTTAAGATAGATGAAGAAAAATTACTTTCTCGGGGTTTCTCTCTTGCAGCTGATGTTTCTTCTGTATGTTGTGTGCTTATAAGTCAACAAAACTGTAATAGTTATGATCCCTTACTGGGGAGCTGTCATAAACCATGCTGGGCATCAAGTATTACTCTATCAAATGACAAAAGAATGAGACTGGCCATACTTAAATTGTGAAAAGTGTCAGAGCAGAGCATAGGTTTCTTGTAAACTTTACATTCAGCAAAACTATGAAATGGCATCCCTTTGTCCAGTGATATTTAAAATTGCAAATGAAGTCATATTCACTATGACTACAATGGGACAAGGGACAAAAAAATATCCTGCGGATTCACCCTAGCTTTTCCTCAGAAGTCCAATCATTTAAATAAGAAGTGTGAAATTAAAAATCTTTTTATTACCATATAGGTCCAGTACTCTACCTTGAAAATTGTGAGGAGTGCTGTAATCACGAAGCTCAGAGTCACAGTGTCCTGTTAAATAGGTCCTTTGCCATGTTCCAAGGTTGCCTACTCACTCTAACCCCGAGTCAGCAGTGTTCAAGCCCCGCAAAAAGCCAGCTCACTTTTGTCATTATTATTGTTTTACTGAATGTGAAACAAACTGGCAACATGTATATTTTCAATTGTGGATAAATGCCAGCTAGAAAACATTGTTTCCAAGTGATGGGAACAAGCAAATTGAAGACATCCCCTTAATGCCTCAGATTAATGTGCTTATGTCCTAAGACTCCAGCAAACAAGGGATTTTAATAGTTCAAGTGCAGTTTTCTCCTTGTGTCCTTTGGCCCAAGTCACACAAGTGATCGGCCAAATATCAGTGCTGCCACTAGCATGTAGCTCACGGCATTTTGCTTTCTGAACTTCCACACTTAAATTCTGGTAGAACATCATCTTCTTTGTAACATTTTATGGCTTTACTAGGGGTGTTTAACTACTAAGTGAATTTTTAATGAAATGTTAAAACTGCTTCAGTGAGAGAAATTTTGAGCAAGGATCTATATTATGTACTCTAGGCACACATAGTCCAGTTATCTATGTTCATCCACAAATATGAAGAACAACCAGCTTAGAATTATTAACTGCAAATACACAACTTGATTTAAATCCTTTGCCATTACTCGAACTTACGAAACTAGTTAATTTGCAACTTAAGTAGGTATCACTGGAAAAAGGAATGTCGTTTTGTAAATCTTATTTAAGAAAGTGGCATCATTCTTTAAAACATAGAACTCCTTAGAGTTGGGCTCTTCCCCTTCAGCCCATCTTGATTCCATTGGGTCACCCCCAATCCATAGAGACACTTTCTGCCATGGGACCCCAGGGACCACACTGAGATGGCACTCAGATAGGCAATTCCACTATCCTTTCTGTCCTCTGTAAAATTCTACAGTCTCATTCTCAGTTTTGTGGTAGCAAGCCCCTGCTTCCACCCCACCTTCATTCCTTGGGAAGCTTAGCACTTTCCCAGCTTAGCTCTTTCTTGGTAACCCTCTCAGCCTGTTCACTGAGCCCATGCACTCTCTTGTGTCTGACAGTCATGACCCCCAGGACCATTTTTTTACTGGGAGGTAGAATGCAGACAGGAGTTTCTTACTATCCTCTGTGCACCCTAGGATGCTCTGTCCAGGCTTCTCCTAGCCCTGTAGAGCACTGCTTGCTGTAAACCCCTCCTGTAACCTCAGCTCCATTCACTGGGGAACTACCTCTTGGTGTGTGATGAGGGTACGCCTGGTCTTTTCATCCCAGTCTTTGCCCTGCTGCAGGTTGCTTCCAGAAGCCTCTGCTGCCAGTTCAACTACCTGAGAACTCTGGTGATAGGCACCAACAGGACTCTTCTAACTCATTTTTTTTGCAGACCCCTCAACCTTTGCTCCAATCTTTTCTTTCTATGACAAAAATGTCCATAGAGCATTCTCTAAAAAGGATCCCGCAGCCACAATCCTGGCCTAGGATCCAGAGAAGGCAAGAACCAAAAGAGAATATAGCACCCACCAAACAAAGCCACACTAGGTACTAACAATAAAGCAATTTCAAATATCATCATAAAACTCACTCCATGAGCTGCAACCTGCAAAGGTAACTTTTAAGATGTGAAAGTATATTTTATTCACCAGAGGTAGCAAAGCTGACTCCTCCATCTGCTAACCTAGGCCCCATACAATCTAATCAAGGCCTAGAGTGTTTTTAGCCTCTGAGACTTTCTGCTGAATAAGCTCAACATTTCTACCTCTTTCTGAATCCTGGTTGGCTGGTTCAACTCACTTGTTTTGGCTCAAACTCATCTCCAAGCTGACTGATTCAATCTGGTTTCTCTCAGTTTCTGTCTGAATTGCTCCACTTGGCATCAAGCTAACTCTAGCAACCTGTTCTAATCTTCTGGGTCCTTTTCATTCTCTGGCTCAATCTGTCTTCACCTGTGTCTAGTTTGCTCTCTCTTCAACATGTCTCTGTAAAACTCTTTCAGTAAATCTGCTTCCCCCAACTCTCTCTCTCTTTCCCTCTGCACTGCTCTCTCTAATGTCACCTCTCTTTCCTATCCTTAACTCATTCTGGCAAATCTTTCTCTGAATCATCACTTTGTCTGACCCTCAATTAGGCATCACTTTCAAACATGGGTGATTCCTTCTACAAACTAAATTTATGTTGATTTTTTGTGATTAAAGGTGTGTATTCAGGGTATGTCTGAATTCCAACAGGATCACACAGACCTATGAGGTCTTCAGATATGATCAGAGCAGCCAGGTTGCTGGATTAACATTCCTCTACATCTTCCCCCTTTCTGTTTAAGCTAAAAATTTTACACAGTATAACTATTACATCAGAACAATTATCAATCTCCAAAACATAACAGTCTGAATGCCCTTACAAAGATCCTTTGATGGGATAATCCTTCACAATCACAGACAGTTCTACTCATCGGTCTTCAGCAACAGTAAATTTCAATGTCAAGATTTTTCCAATCTGCCAGTCTGATGAATGATCTTTCCATAGTCAGCAGGTTTGTTGAGCTGTCTACATGCATGGAGAATCAGCCTTCTGCATGATCTCTGTTGCTACATGCCTGCATTTTTGTTTTTGTTTTTGTTTTTCTTGAGTCTTGCCATTTATGTGGGAGTCCTCTTATTTGGATCAGATCTTTATCAATTTTGATGGAACCTATAGTATTTCATCATCTCTTCCCCAAAGTATCACATTTCCTGAATTCCATTCTTATGTTAAAACATCTTTCACATATACAGGTTGATCAATTTTGGCAGATTTTTTTTTTTTCTTTTTGGCCTACAATACAGTGTCTTTCAGTAGCTGTTGCTCCTGCCTCATTGGCATTAACAAAATTTAAACTTAATAAAGCATTATTCAGTCTATTTCTGGAAGTTCCTATTCCCCCATTCTTTTTATCAAGGTATGATTAAATCTTTATGAATTCATACACAAACTAGACCCTTAAGCAATTTAATTTCATATAGTTACATGAGCCTCTATGTTCACTAAAACTTCAATTTCAATGCCATTCAAACAAATTACCAAATAGAAGATATACATATACATATATATATATATATATATATATATATGTATATCTTCTAGTCCTTCCAAATCTTCATGTTCTTTCAATTAGAGCTGCTTTGCCTTGGACATATGGAAGCAGTAATGGCTGGGCCATCATGTCTCCCACCTTAAACTGAATGTTTTTCTTTCTCTCTCTCTCTCTCTCTCTCTCTCTCTCTCTCTCTCTCTCTCTCTCTCTCCCATCTCTTTCTTTGTTTTGTTCTTTCTTGCTATTTTGGTTTTCAAGACAGGGTTTCTTTGTGTAGCCTTGGCTGCTCTAGACTAGCTTTGTAGACCAGGCTGGCCTCAAGCTCACAGTGATCTGCCTTTCCTGAGTGCTGGGATTAAGGGCCTGCTTACATAGTTTTCTTTATGTAAGCCATAATCTCAATCTCTCTCTTGAAATCTTCATCTATAATTCCTGGATGCACAATGGATCCTTGAGATGTTGTGCTACTTCTTCCAAAAACTGTTCTTACTATTTTGGGCTATACTGAAAGGTACTCTGCATGCTGGCAGAAAAGAAAGGTAACCATCAAGTCAATTAAAATTCCTGTTGTTTGGTGACCTGTCTGCAAGATATGCTAGTTCAATATTGGTACAAATGTTTTTGGAGTAACTATCTACTCTCTGATTAGATTTAAGGTCTACTTTATGAGGTGGAATCCATGTCTGAAACAGCTAGTGTGGCTAAGAGCCTGAGATTATATAGGCCATGGGCCAAGAAGAAAGCAAAACAAAAACAAAAACAAGAAACTATTGGTGTGCTAAAGGAACATCGCAATCAAATGACTCCTAATAACATCTCAGCATAGCCGTAGATGAGTGCCTCACTCTTCCATGCCCACGAAGCTTCTTCTTACAATAAGCGGGATCCAATACAGGGATGCACAGAGATTCACTGGACAATGTAAAGAGTGAAAGATTTTAGAACACTCAGTCATGAATGGGATGTCTCTATCCAATCTTTCCTCTCGGTGCTCTGAGATTTATGTGGAAGAGAAGGGGAAAGGATGGCAAGAGCCAGATGTGATGGGTGACTCCAAGGAAATAGTGTCCTCCAGACACCACAGATCTGAACCATAGGCAAACTCAGACACTGTGGCCACAGGTACAAAGCCTGCACAAGTTCAAGTCAGAAGGGATTTAGTGGACATTCAGACAGGGAAGTGGAAATTTGCTCCCACTGCTAATCATGAGGCTACCTAGGAGGAATCTGAAGAGGTAAAACCATTATCAAAATATAATATAGGAAATTTTATTTTCAATTAAGAAAAAAGAGACTGAAAATCATTATAGATTTGATCAGCAGATTATCCCAATCAGCTTTTCAGTCTGTGTTTTGCTTGTTGGGAAATCAGAAAAATACTTGAATATCACATCATTGCTGACTGCCCCAGACACCAAGTCTAAAGCCAACAATCGTATTATTAAATTAATTTTACTGAATTCTGAACAAATAGAAGATCATTAAGTAGAGATAATATCTACGTCCTTTTGTGATTCTGGTTTCTAGGACCCATTCATAGTATCTTAAGATCATTTTCGCTTTTACCAGCATTTTTCTTCCCAAATTGGTATTAAGTGCATCTTGGAAACAGTTGTTTGTTTGTAAAATTGAACCATGATTTTTAAAATATATTAAATCTCATGGTTAATTCTGTACTGATATGATAAAATACCACGTCCAAAGCTTACAAAAGAATTAGTATGAGGTTTTGGTTTTTGAGGGTTTAAAGTCCGTGACCATTATGGCAGGGAACATAAACACGGTGCTAGAGCAGCATCTGGTAGCTTACACTGTGATGCACAAACATGAGGAAAAAAGACACACACACATACACACACCAGCAATGGCACCCATCTTTTAAAACCTCAAATGCTTCTCCTGAGTGACACAACTCCTATAACATGTACAGACGTCCTAATCCTTCCTGAACAGTTCCACCAACTAGGGAGAAAATATACAAACACATCAGCCCATGGGTTCACTCTTATTCAAACTGCCACCGAAAATCAATTATGTTGATTATATATAATAACAGTACATATACGTGTCCATCTCACTTACATACACACACACACACACACACACACACACACACACACACACACATACAGAGAGAGAGAGAGAGAGAGAGAGAGAGAGAGAGAGAGAGAATGTACGTCTTTTAAAGTTTTAAATCTACATGTGATCCTGATCTCATTCATCCAATAAAACAATTTTAATGAATACTACAACCCTAATGTATGAAATGATTACTATGGGGTTTGGTATTCTAACATTTTTCATTTTAACCACATACTTTTAGGAGAGGAAATATTGCCATTTTATATGAAAAAAAAAAAAAAGTCCAAGCTTAGAAATGGTCAATTAGCTCCAGCTATTAAAAATTGGATTGGAAAATAAATTTAATTATAAATGTGGTGGTCTGTGCCTGCTCAGATTGCAGCTCAGGTGCTGGTCATGTGATATGGCTAGGTCTCAGTCATGCATGCTATATTAAATACATTTTTTTTTGTTGCTGTGATAAAATGGCCTGACAACAGAAGCTAAAAGAGAAAGGGGTTAATTTGAGCTCATAGTTCAAGTACATCATGGTGAAAATCCTGGAGATTGAGACATTTGGTCATTTTGTATTTTTAGTTAAGAGAATAAGAGTGACAAATACTTATGCTCAGGTACTCAAGCCCATTGGATGCTGCTGCCCATATTGAGGGTGGTTGTTCCCAACATAATGAACTAGATGGAATTCCTCATGGAGATGCTCAGAGCACTGCTTCTTAGGTGATCCTAGGCAAGGCCATGATCAGGCAAGCCCATACCCACAGGCTTCCTTCGTCCCTTCACTCCTCACTCAGGGATGCTTAGATTTTTGCAAGTGAATGCTGTGTCTCTTGCAGCTGTGCTTAAATTATTGGCTTTAACAACAAGGTATGATTCAATATTTATTTCCCTGTTTATCTTCATTCATTAAAGTTCAAAAAATTCAGTAATTTTCAAATGTCAAAAATGTAAAACTAAGAACATTGATCAGTGAAACCAGGTTGGAGATAAACTTAAAATGTGGGTAAGGAGATGAGGTGGCAAGATTTGGGAGGGTGAAGAAAAATGACTAATGGAAACAAAATTTAAACAAACTTCAAAATTTAAATAAACTTCAGAACTTTCAAAAGGTTAAGGTAGTCAGTCAGACAAGAGAGCAATTACACCTTACTCGTTAGCAGGCTAACCTGGAGATAAAACTTTAGACACTGTTTTCAAATAATGTTAATAGAATGTTTACAGTACTTTCTTATGATGATTTATATACTCTAAAATAAATGCCACAAAGTCATAAGATAGTATGTTAATTTCAAGTTCTCGATGTCTATCACTGGCTGTAGTTTTGATGATAATTAATTTTCCCCTAACAATTTATGAACCTCAGAAGGCTATATTTTCCTCATCAGTGCAAATGGCCTTAAGCCAAAATAGTAAAATCATCCTAGAAATCAAAACCAAATTGCATCATCTAATTAAACTAATTGTAAGCATTTTAATATTTCTTATGAGAGTAATAATGTTTTATTCTATGAAAAATTATGAAAATGAAAAACATTTAAAACTTTAAGTATTGGAGTTTGACTTGGTCAACATCTTGACTGTGTTATAATTAATTATCAAAAAGAAAATATTTCTATTTATTTTTCTCTACAGATAGTCAAATCTACATAAAATGGAAACATGACTAGGAGATAAAATAGATAAAATATTAGTAACAAATATTTACTAATAATATGTCAATTAATATTTCCTTACTAAGAACACAAAAAGTATTATAGTACATTAATTTAATAGACAATGAAGTGTGCAATATTGTAAATACATTTGTATTTTATGAGTTGTTTTGATATCTTAGATTTCCTAGACTCTAGCCTGTTGGAGGCTGTTCTGATGTATTTTGATGCTAATCACTGCTTGCTGTCTCTGTGACTTAAATTTTAGCTTGCATAAAAATCTAACATGTTTGACCAATAAAAAGCCATCACACCTGGGCAGGGTAAATGGGATAGGTGTGACTGAGGTTCTTGGGCTTTGAGAGAGAGAGAGAGAGAGAGACAGAGAGAGAGAGAGAGAGAGAGAGAGAGAGAGAGAGAGAGAGAGAGAATATCTTAGGAAAGAGAGGAGCAGAGGGGAAGAGCAGGAAGGAGGAAGCTACGCGCCCTGGGTTACAGAAAGGAAGAAACACAAGGCCAGCAAGGATGGAAGGTTTGGCCCAGATGAAGAGCATTAGCAAGTATTTGGGGTTATGGACAGGAAGTAGCTCAATAGACATTATTAGAAGTAGATTCCATGGGATTAGGGCAGGGTATGGGATACCTGACCCAATATGGGACGTAGTTTAGGGGATTACTATTTGCCCTATATCCCCAGTTAACTAAGGCTACTTTAAAAGATAACAGGTGTCTGTGTCTTGGTTGAATGCTAGCGGATTAGAAAATACTGCCATAATAATAATTATAGGGCTGATACTAAAAATTATTAGGCCCTACTGATAAATTAGACACAACACTGGCCATCACATATCATAGCATAGAGTGATTTAGCCCATCCTGAACCAAGAGTAAGATGCAAAGGAAAGACATACCCAGATCTCCAGGGGATCAGGTGATTACCTGCACCAGCAGGTGAGCATTGTGTAACTTTTTCCCCTTCTGCAGCTTTGTCACTTTGATCCTATGTTTTATATGACTATTGTGTCATTGCAGATGGTTTCATGACCTCAGATGCGTGTAATGCAATTTTCCTAAAGTGATGCTAATTAGTCTTCATGGCCTACACTTTCTCAATCCACATCCCTTATTTCATTTGGCCTCCAGAAAGGTTAGTCTCACCTTGATCAAGCCTATATTGGTTCTCTAAACTTGGTGTCCATCCACTAATGATTGGCTGTGTCTGTATCTTTTAACTGGATGTGTTGTTGTCGTTGTTGTTTGTCCCTCAAACACACGCCAGCTATGTCAGTTATGTTTCTAATTACTGCAACAAGACAAAACATCCGATTAAGAAATGCAGAGAGGAAGTGGGTTTGTTTTTGACTCACAACTTGACGGCAAAGCCCATAACAGAGCGGAAGTCAGTCCAGCAGAGGCTCAAAGCAGCTGATCCCACTGAGCCAACAGGAAGGAAACAGAAAGAAGCACATGCTGGGGCTTACTTAACTTTCTCCTCTGTACTCAGTCCAGGACCCAGCCCATGGGACTGCAGAGGTTTAGTGACAGTCTTTCATCTTAGCAAGACTGTTTAAAATACAAAAGCAAATGACAACTAGCTGCCGAAGTGGATGTGAGGAAAGAACACTTGATCACTGCTGGTGGGAGTTCACAGCGTTGCTGCTGCGGTGAAAATCAGCACGGAGCGTCCCACAAAAGGTAGAAACAGCTCTACTGAATGATCTTGTAATACAAACTAACTTCTATATTCTACCACAGGGAGGCCAGCCCGTTCATGTTCGGTGCTGGTCTAGTCACTATAGCTAGAAAAAGAAGGCAGCCTAGATGTCCGTAAAATGGGAAAATGGGTAAGATACGGTATATAGACACAATGCAACGCTACTTAGCTCTTTAAGAAGCAAATTATGGATGGGATTCACAGACAAATGGATGGAGATGGAAACAATCTCTCCGGCTGTGGAATCCATGCCTAGAAAAACAAACTGTACGTGTTTTCTCTCATTTGTCGGTGTCAGTTTTCAGTAGCAGACGTGTGTTCTATTAGGAAAACTATCACAAGTTAGAAGATTATTAAGGGGCTGTAAGGGGAGGAATTGCAAGGAGGGAGAGACAGAAGACAGAGGAATAAATGGTTAAAGGGAAATGACACTACAGGAATGGGTAGGTGGAGAAAGGGATGGGAGGGCAAGGCAGATGAGGAGACATGAGAGCTATAAATGACACTAAAGACACTTCAAAAAGGGCATGTGGAAATCGACCACCCTATAAGCTTCCTAGCACATAAACGTTACCCTGGAATGAGGCAGCAATGCCCTACAAGACGATATAGTAAAACAAACAAGTGTTCAGTGTCAGAAATGGGTTGCCTCTTATGGAGTTACCGGCAAATGGGGCCTTAGACCCCCCCCAACATTACAAACTATTGCCAATATTATCAATTGCCCTCTAGAACTTCATTCTAAATACCCTATTGCTGAAGACACCACAGAATATGGAGAAATCAAGCAGCTAGCCATCAGGAGGTTTTTATCCCCATTGGCTAGCTTTTTACAGTACTAGAAGGTGAGATACATGATTCTGGGAAGGAAAGTAAATCACTGATATCATCTATCTTTGACCCTGTGAGCTTCAGCAATGACTAGTGTGGCAACACTTGCCCACTGGTACAGTGGTGGCAGAAATATCATGGGAGTAAATAACCAATATATGATTGTAGTTAAGGCCTGACCCACAAGTTGAAACCCACATTTAACACCATTATCAGTGCTAAGAACCTACAGCTGGATAGGTCAGGGCCATTAAGGGATAGGCTACTACTGCTATTCTGATAAATGAACAAATAGTATTAAACTGACTCCTAAGGAATTCTACTTGTAACCATAGATTAGTGCTTCTACAGAGCAGCTTCATTCTGTGATCAATACAGAACACTACAACTAGTCAAGGTGCGGAGAATAAGAGGCTGAGGAATTTTCAGTGTTAAATGTGACATTTCAAGGCTCAGGAATCTTTGCCTAAGTGGGGTCAGAAAAGATTGTCAGAGACAAACCAGTGCTTCTCTACTAGGAAATCATGTTCTCTGAACGCAGCAGGCGAGTTGCTAATGCAAAGTCACAGAAGTTTAGAGAGCATACACAGGACCCAAACAAGCTCAAGCCATTAAAAACTCCACTATGAAGAAGAAACATGAAAGCCACTCCCATCTAGGAGGCTATTGAAAATTGATAGATCCTGAGATAGGGGGTCAGCTTTCTTTAATTTTGTGGTCCCCGGGGGGTTGACCACCATCCAGTGAAAGCCACGTATCTAAGCGTATATAGCAGCACATTTGACTTGATGGGTTTGAAAATAAAAATTTAGTGGGTAGAGAAAGGAGTGAATCTTGAAGGATTAGAAGGAGGAGTGAATGCACTCAAAATCCATTTACAAAATTCTCAAGGAAATAATAGAATAATGAGAAAAAAATCATCTTTGAAAATATCCACACCGAAAGTGACCAGAAGTAGGTCATAAGAAAACAATGAATGGGTTTTTTTTTCCTCTAAGAGAGACTCACTGGGAAAACAAACTACTCTTAAGGGCAGACTGCATGCCCAAAGAGGATGATCAGTGTGGAACAAACACAACAGCACCGTCGCATTTCCTTGTCTCATAGCATCATGTCTGGCCTTTGGATGTTTTCTGTTTTGTTCTTATTTTTATTTTATTTTACCTATATTTTCACTCCTATTAGCTTACATGCCCCTTGGGTAGATATTGTGGCTTCTGTTTAGTGTTTTTATGTAATTCCTGAGTGTGCGAATGAGTGAATCTCTGCATCTCTAGCTTACGCCTTTTTTTTTAAAGGGTTGTTTCATTGTTTGTCTTGTTCTAGTCTGATATTAGTTTTATTTATTATTTATATTTATATTATTTTTAACCCTTAGAATCTTGAGGCCTAGTTGTTTCGTTTTGTTCTGTTTTTAACGGGAGACAGAAATAGGGTAAATCCAGGTTAGAGGGGGTGGTAGGAAGAAATTAGAAGGAGTCGAGAGGGGGGAAATTTTTAGAATATTTTGTGTGAGAAAAAAAACCTGTTTTCAATAAAAGTAAAAGAGAAGAGATGTAAAAAGTAAGAGGAGAAAAATGAAGATTATCCACGGCTCCATGTTGTCTGGTCTTCTACCTCACCCACTGACTCTTGCTCAGTCTTTCACTAGTGTCTTTTTTACATTATCCTTAATTCCTCTGTTTTAGTTTCCAAGTAATCTAGCCAGATCCAGTTTTACAGATGACAAATAACTTGTTAGTTGTTGTTACTTCTTCCATGGGACTTGGTTTCCATATCCCACATCCTGCTTCTGAACATCTTCCTGAGTGTGTTGAACACAGAGCTTACACATTCAGTATCTCTGAAACCCATGGTTCAGTTCCTTACTCCACTGTTGCCCAGTTTTCTCTGTATCCATTAGAATATTTTTCCCATCATACACTACTGAGGTACAAATGTTAAGAAGCTTCACACAAGTCTGTGGATGATATCTCACAACTTCATTTCCTTACATGGTTGACAATACCCCAATCATACATACATGGTCAAGCCTTGGAGTGGACTGTAGCTCCCTGAAGCACTGGTGCAGCTGTGGGGATCCCAGGATGCCTTTAAGAGTACCCATCTCATTCCTAGTAAAGAAATAAGATTGTGAATGTTGGCATTTCCCTGGGAGGCTTGGTTGAACCTTAAGCCCTCTGAAAGGTTTGCACATAATACAAAGCCATTATATTCCTTACCGCATAAGCAACCCAGAGTGCTTTCTGCTGTCTTCAGTTGGGTCCAGCTTGGCAAAGCTCTGAAACAGACTGCTGCTGGCATGCCACTGTCCATGCTCAGAAGAATAGAGTGGTAGCCTCACCATTTTTTCTCTCATGCCTCAAACAGATGCATTGTTACATTTGAAGAACACCTTCACTTGCTCTCTTCACCACAAATTCCCATCTCTCTCCTCCTATGCAGTCTCTCCTCTTCCCCGTCTCTCTGATAACCTGCCCTTGTTCACATCACACTCTGAATGGGATCCAAACACCTTGAACCAGACCACAATGCTCCATAAGACTAGGACCACACAGCTGTCTATGTTTCAGGCAATACTGTCTTGTTTTCTGTTCTCCATGGATTCCAAATGTCACGATTCAGAAACTTTACAGTTCTGCTGCTTCTTCTGCCTGGAACTTTCTCAGTGGATTCTAGTTGGTGTGCAGTTTTCTATCATTTGCCTCTTTGGTCTGAAAGAGTCTGTATCTGCCTTATGTAGTCAGCGCCCTTTCTCTGCCAGCTCGCCCTGCCTGACATCCTTCCTATGTCACTAAAGGCAGGTTCATGTTTGTGCATTTGCTATTTGTTCATCATCTGTCACTGCCTGGAGAAATGTGAGTACCACTGCACCAGGCACATGCCTCTACTGCACGCCTTGTGCCCAGCACACAGAACATTGCACAGCACACGTGGAGATTTCGATGACTTTTTTCTTAAATAAATTAGTCAAAAAGTAAAAGTGAATTCATGATTTTTAGTGGTTCAAGTAATACCAAACAATTAATTCCAATATCAAAAACCAACACCAACATTTCTCCTAATTGATAAATAGTATCTAAAATTCATTGAACATTAATTTTAAATGTTAACTTTATTCTTACATCTTACACTATAAATAAGGGCCATATTTTTTTTTTAGATAGTTCACAAGTTATTGAGATGGCTTTTTTTTTTTGTGGTGAAGAAAGTAGAATAAGAAACAAGATGTGTGACATTTACACTCTAGGTAGTTAAAAAGAACTTTTAAACCTCACCGAAACAAAGAAAGGACTAGGAAGTGGACTGAAGGAGCACAGTGCATCCCAAAAGCAGAAGGAAATAACTGTGATGATATTCTGCCGTGGGGCTACACATGACGAGTGCAGCCTGACCTCCGAAGCATGGAACTTAAAAACGGATCCCTGGTACATGAGATTCAGCTGCTTCTGCTGCAGTTGGCAAATGCTGTATTTATCGGCGTGTGTTGGTTTTAATAAAATGTGATCCCTTCCTTTACACGCAGAGCAGCTGATCTCAGTGGTGATGCCACCAGCTTCACTAGATTTCCACTTTCATATATGTTGTTCTTTGAAAAAAAAAATCACAATTCCAAGATGCAACATCATAGACTATATTCAACACCTATCAAAGTTTTTTCTTATATTACTTTATCATTTGCTTTATTTTCATTTCTGATCTAATGGAGAGGTGATTCAGAAACTACACCAAAAAAGTGATAGAAGCCACAGCTAATAAAATAGAGCCTGAAGTCAGATTTATTGAATAATATCTTGTTATTATTATTAGCAATAATGATTTGTGCATGTCTGTGTTGCCATATCTAGTTTTCAAAACACTTTTAACTTGAGTCTCATGTTTCTAGATTTCATCATACTACTCATTGACACAGAGATCATAATAGTGATATATATGTATGTGTATATATATATACGTGTGTATATATATATCATATATATATATGTGTGTGTATATATATGCCATATATATATGTATGTGTATATATATGTGTGTGTGTATATATATCATATATTGGTTTCTGGAAAATAAGTCTTATGATATTTGAGTCTGTTTGTGCTTTATTTACTCATACATATGTTTTTATGTTCTTTCCCCACTTATTTTCAAAGTATCTAAGTGAGCAATAGCAATACAAATATCTCTCTGAGTTAAAGTAAAGTTACATAATTATTTGCTCCAAGATCAAACATTTCTTTCCCCGGATCCTAAATCATTAACTCCTTAAGAAATGCGTGAGAACCTATGTTTCATTACTAACACTGATGTGAACACTCTGAGCACAGCATGGTCTTGTAATCCTGGAGTGCAGGAGACCAATATAGAGGTACCCCTGGGGCTCACTGGCCAGTCATGCTAGGCAAGGTGTTGAGCTCTAGATCTGTTTGAAAATACAAGGTGTGTTGTTTTAAATTAATCAATATTATTATACCTACCACATTGGGCGCCACTTGTTCTTTCTAGATTACCAGTATTATTAGTATTCCAGGCTAGCAATCAATGAAGACACAGACACTTGTTATATTTTAAAATAGCCTTAGTTAACCTGGGGCAGGGCAGACATTAATCCTCTAAACTACTTCCCATAGTGGGGCAGGTATGGGATGTAGGTATTCTATACCTGCCTCAATCCCATGCCATCTGGATCTAATAATTTCTATCAAGCTAACTTCCATCAATAATCCCAAATACTTGCTAATGTTCTTCATCTGGGTCAAATCTCTATCCACGCTGGCCATGTGCTTCTCTTGCATCTAACCCATGATGGCCTTCTTCTCCTCTCTTCTTGGGACCCTCTTCTTCTCTTTCCCAGGATCCCTCTGTCTCTCCTTTCTTCTTCCCAGGATTCCTCTATCTTTCTAAGCCTGGGAACCTTAGCCACAGCTATCTCAGTTGCCCTGCCCAGGTGGGATGGCTCTTTATTACTGCAAGCAGGAATTAGCATCAAAATACACCAGACCATCCCCCAACATGGGTGAGTTCTTCACATCCTGATTGAACCCCCTCCCTCATCCCCTCCGGATCCCCCTCCTTTCCTCATCCCCCCTCCCTCATGCCCTAGTCCTCAGAAAGGGGAGCCCTCCTCCCCTAACATCTGACTTCAACCTATCAAGTCTCATCTGTACTACCTGTAACCTCTTCCTTTGTAGCCTGGCAAGGACATTTGGGGAACTGCTAACCTGCACTGCCTGTATACTCAGGCAATTAATTTTATTCCTTCTCAAGTCTTTGATGGGGTTGAAGACTAGATGGTTTAGTTTTACAATTAAGCTTAGCTGTGTAGGGGTTAAGATGTTTTTAGGTCTAGATAGATGTTTTAAGTTGATAATGATGAGATATGATAGATATTGATTTACATTCAGAATTTTAGATGCAACAAAGACAGGAAAGAAGATTTCCTCAAGGTTGCCAAATACAAATAGCCAAAACACTAAGAATGTAACATTTATATAATTCCTGATTATTTCATGTTTCTTCTTGCTGTAAGTACTTTATTGTATATATGTGTAATAATAAAAATGTATATGTAAAAAAGAAAGAAAGAAAGAAAACATAGGGTGAAGAGCAATTGATGACAGTACCCAACACTGAAGACTGTTCTCCAGAAGAAAGCACACATATGCATGTGCACTGGTATACACAGATGTGCATGAATATGTACAGAAATTTTTGAATCAAGGTATACACTACTGTCATTGTAAATTTTATTAACATTGCTTTAATAATTGCCAAAGTTGAAAACCTTTTTTATGTATCTGTTGACCATTTTTACATCACCCTTAGAAAAATCATCTATTGATGTTTCTTGCCCATCTTTTCTTTGTAATTTATTTATTATAATTTATTCATCTTACATCCCAATTGATATCCCCTCTCTTGTATCTTCCTATTCCCACCCTCCCTCCCTCTTCTGCCATACTCCCCTCCCCTGGACTCCCCTGGCCTTCTGACTTGGGGGTGGGAGCTCACCCTCCACCATCTGACCACAGCCTATCAGGTCTCATCTGGATAACCTGCTTCCCTTTCCTCTGTGTGCCCACAGGGCCTCCTAACCAAGGGGAAGTGATCAAATTATCATTGCCCATCTTTTTAAAAATTAATTGTTTTCTGATATTTTAGATGAATTCTTGTTTTCTTTTCTGTTAATTACTTAACTTTGCATCCTCATCTCTGCTTCCCTTCCCTTTTCTCCTGCTAGCCCTTTCCTCTCTCCTCTACTCCCTCCATCCTGTCCTCTTCCCGTTCTCCTCAGAAAAAAAGGAGGCCTCCCGTGGAAATCAACCAGCCTTACCATATCAAGTTGCAGTGGGGACTAGGGACATCTTCTCCTACTAAGGCGAGACAAGGCTTCCCAGTGAGGGGACAGGGATTCAAAGGCAGACAACAGAGTCAGAGAAAGCCTCTGATGTTAGTTGTCTCACCAGAACACATTATGTTTGCGCAGAGGGCCTAATTCTGTCCCATGCATGCTCTCTGGTTGGCAGTTCAGTCTCTGTGGGCCCCTATGAGTCTGCATTACTTAATTATGTAGGTTTTCTTGTAGTGTCCTTGACCTGTCTGGCTCCTTCAGTCCTTTCTTCTCCTGGAATTCCTGGAGCTCAGCCTAATGTTTGGCTGTGAGTTTCTGCATCTGTTTCCATGAGGCTGAGAGGCTGGGTGAAACCTCTCAGATGACAGTTATTCTAGGCTCCTGTCTGCAAGTATAGCAGAATATCATTAATAGCACCAAGGGCGGTATCTCTCTCATGGCATAGCTCTCAACCTGGGCCTGCCATTGGTTGGCCATTCCCTCAATTTCTGCTCCATCTTTATCCCTGCACATCACAGGTAGACAGGGCAAATTGTGGGTTGAAGGCTTTGCGGCTGGATTGGTGTTTAAATCTCTCCAATGAAAGTCTTTCCTGGTTACATGAGATGACCACTTGAGGTTCTGTAGTCTTCATTGCTAGGAGTCTTACCTAGGGTCACTGTCATGGATTCCTGGGAGTTTCCATTGTACTGAATTTCTAGTTCATCCCAGAAATGCCTCCCCACTGGCTGATTCCAGTTGTCTCTCCCAGTACTCTCTCCCTCCATCCTCCCCCAACTTGATCCCTCCTAGTCCCATCTCCACCCAATCCCTTGGTTCCGTCCACCCTTCGTGTCTATTCCCCTTCTCAGTGAGATTCGTGTGTCCCCTTTGGGTCTTCCTTGTTACTTAGCTTCTTGTGGTCTGTGGATTGTAGCATGGTTATCCTGTACCTTGTGGCTAATATTCACTTTTAAGTGAGTACCTACCACGTTTATAAAGTTTATACTGGTTGCTCTCATCGCCTACTCTATTACCTCCATTCTACATCTGTCCACCCACTTCCTTCACAACAAATCTCTTCCTCACATTTGTTTTGGTTGGTGACTCAGTAAGTTTAGCCGTCTTTAGAACCAAAGGTTTAAAACTATCCATGGTGGGCTCAGTGGAGGGACCACAAAAGAAAAGGATCCCTTTGCTACTAGAATCTACGTATAGCCAATAGTTCAGGATTGAGGGATAGGACCCTATGAACCCTTGCTCTGATCATGACAGGGCCGATATTGTTTAGGCTCATTCAAGTGACCACAGTGGCTAGGCTTTCACAATTGCAATAACTATTGCTGTACCTTTAAGACAGCATTTGGTAGTCATTCAAGTTATCTTCCGGCTCTTACATTCTCCACACCTCACTTTCACAATGTTCCCTGAGCCTTAGAGAGGGTGGCGAAAATGTCCTGCTGGGGATGAATCCTTAGCTTTCACTGATTCTCCTCATTTGGTCAGCCATGGACTGCACTAATCTACTATTCGCTGTGAAGAGAGGCTTCTCTGATAAAGCATGGGAGTAGCTTGTGTCTGTGGTACAGACACAGTTATTGATAAGGCATTAAATGACCTGTTGCTTTAGTTAAACATCAGTGAGTTTCCCCTTGGGCATATGGCCCCTACCCTGAAATGTTGACAGTTGCCTATCTTTACATTGAGTTCTTTGACTCCTTGGCTTGTAGTTTTGCTTTCTCCTCTAACTAGTGAGCTGTAGAATTTTGCATACATATTTCAACCTTATCACACATATGTTCTTCACGTGTTTCCTTTAGTTACTGACTAGTCTTTCTCCTCTTCATAAAACATTTCAATGTATTGACACTCCAACTTTTGTTAGCTTCCTGAAGCTCTTGTTACACCTAAGTAATTATTGACAGCACATATCAAACAGCTTTTCTGTCATTTTTTCCTCTTAAGAACTATAGTTCCAGATTTTAATTGAAGATGTTAATATATCATGATGATTTTTTAGTTCAACCAGCTATCTTTAGTGAATAAATTAAAACAAGACTAGTGAGCATGTGAGGGGCCAGGATCTTTTATTGTTGATAGAATGTACATGAGTGTGTACATTGCAGATTTTATCTATAAATGCTGAAATTAAGTACAACAGAACTACCATTTATCTCAGCATGTTTTCTACTATGAAAACAAATGTAACAGATTGGATAATTAATAAGGAAAATCAATTTGTTTCTCACGTTTCTAGAAACTGTGAAGTCCATTTTCAAGGTCTGGCACAGGCAAAGACTTCCTGCTGTGTCACGATGTTGTCACAGGCATCATCTACAGAAAGGAAGGGCAGCGTTGGCTTGTGTCATTCTTTCCTATAAAACTGCTGTGGAGGCTCCACCATAATGCCTTCATACATCATGAATTACTTGACAACGTTTCTGTCTATACATATTAGTGACACGAATTTGGGAATAAGTTTTCAATGCTTGCACTCTAGGGCCACACATTCTGCCCATAGTGATCAATGACACATCAACACCTCATCAAAAGGAAATAAAGTCTGAATGTCTGGATCTCTAGGAATGACTGTGTTCTCAGTTTTATGGCAGCATTGTTTACACTAATCAAGACATGGGAATACATAGAAGTATGAAGAGAAAGGCACATGTGCAAATATACACATATACATACATATGTATATATAAATCAATTACATTGTAAATTCAGTTCTGAATTTGAAATCAGGAAAACCTGCCATTAACCACATGGAAAAACACAAAAGACGTTATACTCAGTACAACAGTCCAGGTATACAAAGGCAAAGACTATGATTTACGTACCCATGGACAGTAAAACCCACAGAAGCAGAGAATGGAGAGAGAGCTACCAGGGGCTAACATTAGGGGAGGAGTAGAATGATTGCTGAAAGTGCAAAGAATGTCAGCGTGCATGATGAGCATTTCTGAACAAGCTGACTGTTACAATATTACACTGTATAAATGAAACTTCCTTAAAGAGTAGACACCAGATGTATACCACATCAAAGACAAAAGCATACAGGCTATGTGTGTAGGGTGGCGCACTGGGTATTATTTTCTCACACACACATAATATATTCACCAAGTTGTATACTTTAAAATATAGAGAATAAAAGGTGAAGAGCAGGTGTGGTGACACATGCCAGGAGTCCAAAAACAAAGAAGTTGAGGCAAGACGATCATGGATATTTGTAAAATGCAAAGTAAGGCCTCTCAAAATTAATGAAAGCTAAATAAGTGAAAAGGAAAGGAAGAGAGAAAATCTGGAACTCTAAAAGACAATTGCATATATACAGCTTGTAGTGAAAAATATTGTTAAACTACAGCAATAGATTCATTTATTCGATACCGGCTCACCTATACATTCCTGAAAGAATGAATGAAAACACCCAACAACTGCTATTGCCAGACCATGGCCCAAGTTCATCACTGATCCTTCTACTCCTCCTGTCCATCCATTTACTTCTATTGCCAACTTTTTTCTTCTTCATTTTTTGCATATGTGTGTGGTTTGGCTGTGTCCATGCTTCTTTAAACTTGTGCATGTGCATATGTGTGTATGTATGTGGAGGTCACAGGCTGACATGGGGGTCTTCCTTAATTTCTCTCTTTATTAAGGAGGAGTCGCTCACTGAACCTGGTGCTCATCTGAACTGAACTGGAAAATTCCATCAAGCTAGCTTAACCTGGGGAGCCTATCTCTGCATTCCTAGTGGTGAGTTTATAAGGAGTTGTCACATGTGATAGGCCGTGGGTACTGGGGATGGCTAACACACTACGTAATAAGTGCTTTAACCACAGAGAAATCTCTCCACCACCAACTCCCATCTATTCCTCCTTTCCTGGAGTCCTTTTCAATCCTAACCCCTTCAGTTTAGGCTTCAGTTGACATCCACTTCCTCTTTCTTTCCTTGTTAGTTATAAGTCGTGAGCTTTACAACACATTATTTATATCTTAAAGAGTCTTAACCATTCTGGGTTTCAAGAAGATGAATATAACATTTACAGACGTTTCACTCTTCCCTTCTGCATTGGTAAGAATTGGCGCTGGATTACGGTGTTCTGAAAGGCTCCCATTAGCAGACTTTGTGGACTTAACTCGTGTATGACAGCGGTCCATAAGCTCAGAGCTTCTCCACGGTTACCAGCCAAGGCAGGGAGAGTAGTCCCTCCTGCAGAATATTTTACCAAGGCTCTTCCATTGTGATTCCATTCTGGGGAGTCAGCTATTCCTTCTCTACCCTAGTTGGTCAGTTTCTGTGTTTCAATTATGAGAAACTAGAAATGTTTCAATAGAATTCCAGCTAGAGTGACACTTTTTAAAATTTATTCCCTGTCCCCAAGTGACTTAGGTGAGTGGCCTTCAGGGCACTCATTTTAATCCTGATTTTTATCTTAGTGCTGTAGGGAAATGCTGGCCAGTAATTAGTGCAGTGGCTCTGCATACAATCAGGTGTCAGCAGCCGCACCTAAGTCTCCATGACAGAGCGACAACTGAGGAGCAGGCTGACACTCTCCTTACTGGTTTTATTTTATTTTTTTAACTTTTGTCTTCACACAATTATGATGAACTGTTCTTCTTGCAGCCTTTTCTAAGCTGTAGAAAACTGGCATATTTTAAGCTTCCTCACGGCTACCGCTAAGAAAGTCCCTCAGGTGCTCACTTCTACATTTTCTTCTGTCTCAACATCCTGGAACAGTGTGTCAAGTTTCAGAGTGGTGTTATATGCTTCTAAAAATGTCACTTGACACTCCACAGACTGACAGATAGTTTGGGAAATGGGGGATGCTTGGAGTCCATAGCTAAATATCCATTCCACCATAATCCTAATTCTTTAAAGAAGTAGTTGTGAGTATGGACCAGGTTCATTCCTCCTTCAAAGCTGGGAAATGAGCCCCTGGTGTTTTCCCATGATGCTCTGGCCATTACCTGCTCCGTTTGGTTTTGTGTCAACACTATTATGGAATATTCTTGAAAAGTTTTCTCAGGGAAAAAAGTATATTCATCAAAATCTTATGATTTCATAATAGTCATCATGGGATATCCATTCAAGTTGAAATTTAACTGCAAAGATCTGTCAAATAATGAACATGTAAATTGTTTTCATCATATTCCAAATATATTTCATATATTATATTTGAGTAAATACATCAACTTAAATGAAAGGCATGAAGCCAGAATAATCTAAAAACAAGTGTTTTGCATGGTTTAGCAGTAGCCATAATAACTAATTATATCACAACAGAGTTTGATGGCAGGTTCTGTGATGTTTGGTAGCAGGTGTGGTTCATTCATGGAGATGAGTATGCCTATAGCGCAATGTTGTATAAAACTTAAAGCCATGGCCCACTGTTGTGTGTTCCTGGTTATCTGGGAGAAATGGGGATGCTATGGATGCAGAATTTCCCTGCCTATAGCCTCAGTCCCACTGCCAGATTCCCTGAGGCCAGCTCCAATATCTGCATTAACTAAGAGGTTTCAGTTCTTTTTTTTTTTTTAATTAATTAATTTATTTATTCACTTTACATCCAGATTGTATCCCTCTTCCTCCTCTCCTCCTGGTCCCACCCTCCTCCCTTCTCTTCCCCTCCTCTATTCCTCAGAGAAGGGCAGCCCTTCTGCCCACCTACCCCAGGTCATCAAGTTGCATGAGCACTGAGTGTGTCCTCTTCCCTGTGGCCTGGTAAGGCAGCCCTGCCAGCGGGGAGAGATCAGGAAGCAGACAACTGGGTTCAGGTTCTTGTCAACACACAGAGTTGTTCATGCCAGCCAAGCACATCCTTTCATGGGAAGCAGGGCATACTCAGCTTTGTGAGTTCTCACAGTTCTGCCTTCCACACTGTGTCTGAGTAGGATGTTGATGAGCATGTAGCAGACCCCGCACAAGAGTGTGATTAATGTCCGTAATAAACTCATGTCAATCTCACCTGTCTAGGGGCAGAGGCCATAGAGTCAACCACCTCCATAGCCAAAGGAATGCAGGGAAAGAGAGGGAATTAACACACACACACACACACACACACACACACACACACACACACACTCCTTTCCCCTGTCCCCAATCTCACCTCTCTCTCTCTCTCTCTCTCTCTCTCTCTCTCTCTCTCTCTCTCTCCTTCCCCTTTCTTCTTCCTCTCACTTCCTTTTCCTTGCCAAAAAAGTCTAGCCTAAATTTTTTCTCCTTTAGCCCCAAACCAAAAATTACAATTTATCATTGAGAAATCTTAATTATTAAGATTATGGCCTTTACCTTAGTTCGCAGAACAAATGCCCACAGGCATTATGTGTCCAGGTGCAGCGGTTCAGCATGAAGAGCCACAAATTACCCCTCCAACAAAGCAGCTTTCCAAGCCGTTCTAAACCAAAAGCAACATAAAACTTTAAAAAGTCTAGTTGCGTGAATAAACGATGTCTCTCAGACCAGATGGTAAGCCATAGGCTGCCAAATATGTACATCATTCACAATACTACAGTAAACGAGAGTAGCAGGAGTTGGCACTTTGCACTGTCAACTGCTAATTTGTGCGACGTTGACAACCTTCCTTATGCCTTCCATGTTATTGTAGCTGCAGTTATAAGTGTGAATTTAAGGCAGCATTAGCATATATTTCTCTAAGATCACAGTAACTTTTCATAAGTATCTTGGTGCCCGTTTGAAGATATGCAGAAACCATAAGTTGAAGACAGAAGACATTAGAACCCAGAGTCACACTTCTGTGATCGCCTGGGTGACGTGTACTCATACCTGGGTGACATGTATTCACACCTGGGTGACATGTATGCACACCTGGGTGACTCATACTTTGCTCTGAAAGTCAGCTCATTGCTTCACTGAGGACTTGAGACAGCCTGAACACCGTCCTTACCTGTTTTCTGAGATCTTATTCTAAAGTCAACTTAGACTTAAAAACACTTGGGATGTTTCCCTGGCACCTGTCTCTTTTTCCCTTTACTCTCTTGAATGACGTCCTTCAGACTAATGTGCCCTCAGACTTTTCCAGGAAATGAGGGAGGCCTTGAGCTGCTGTTCTGCTGCAATTAACTCCCAGTTGCTAGGGATACCAGGCCTGCACTACCAACACCTAACATTAGCATCAATTTATAAAATAGTTCATATATTTGATATATAAGAGCCTATTAACCAGAATTTTTGAAATTGGGCAAGGATTTTAAAACCAAAATTAAAAACTCAAAAAAAAAAAGATGCAGATGCTTCTATGACAAGTTTCTTTTTTTTATTATTAATTTATTCTTGTTACATCTCAATGGTTATCCCATCCCTTGTATCCTCCCGTTCTCCCCTCCCTCCCATTTTCCCCTTATTCCCCTCCCCTATGACTGTTCCTGAGGGGGATTTCCTCCCCCTGTATATGCTCATAGGGTATCAAGTCTCTTCTCGGTAACCTGCTTCTATATGTATAAAATTCTACATAGTGGACAATTTATGTACCATGGAGTTTAAAACCTTTGACTCACAAAATCCTTCATATCATTTCAATGATTTACAAATTCCCAAAAACTTGGAGCCTTACAGATTCATAAAAACACTAGAAAATTGCTCTAGTCTAGTCTTATTGAACACTATGAAAATAAGCTGTAGAAACTACTGGACATGTATATACCCTTTATATAAATATATGAATACATTTATATATACACACACAGGCAACATGCACAACTCTATATACATCTACGTTCTCAGGTTCATTACCTTGAAAAAGGCTGTCTATCCCCTACTTGGGAAATCCCTTTACACTATTCTAATAAATAAGAACAGAAATGATGACATGGATGAGTCTTCATAATCTGGCCTCTCAGGAGCGTAACATAGATGGAATCCAAACTTGTAACTTTTGACTGGCTGAGCACCGTTTCTCCTGGCACACATAGGAAACTCAAGCTGGAATCTTCTAACAGTTTTCCTGTCTAAAGTTATCATGTTGTGCAGTGAGAGTCGCGTCATGATCTGGGATTATGACTAAGTGACAAGTGTTCTTCACACTGTGAATTCTCACTGAAAGAAAGGGCTCGAATGAAACCCTATTATTATGGCAGCTATTGCCAGGCATCTGTGTGTGCTTGCCAGTCTAGCCATTCATTGTGCCGTGTACACCGCAAGAGGATGAGTGCGGAACAGAAAATACCAGAAAGTCAATGACCGGAAGCTCATCTATGTGAGAGACGGCAGCCGGAAATCAGTGTCTGATGGTTTGAGAAAGCTTCTTGGTCACTCTCTATTGCAGAATTTTGCTGCTTTCTTTCTTCCATCACCCATTCTTAAGGATAACTTAGGTGTGTGTGTGTTTGTGTGTGTGTGTGTGTGTGTGTATGTGTGTATGTGTACCTTTGAAGTAAACATGGGACTACAATGCCCACTAAGCTTCATATATGTCCAATTTTCTATGTGAAAACAGCTGTGTATTGTTTCTGTGAGAAGCTCTCATGTACTGGCTGGTACCTAAGTCATACCCAGAGCCGGTTTCTGTTCTTAGGGGGTGATCCACATTTCCAAGTCAGAAGCTGCGCTCCAGGCTGGAAACCTCATTATCTCTCCCACTCCTGCTGACCCTACTCACAATCGATGTATCCTCCCTCCTCAGCGTTACCTCGTGTTTGTGTGTGTGTACACAAAATTTCATTCCATGTCTCTAAGTCTCTGTACTTCTCTTTGAGAAGCAGGCACAGAGAAAACTATTTTTATATGTAGAAATGGCTTGTTTTCAAGCATTACATTTAACTTGGAATTGAAAGTAATACATTGCTTAATCATTACAAAAATATAATGATGACTCTGTGTTGGACCAATACTATCAAATATTTAGACAGTTTATATAACATTAAGGCTTTCAATTTGTACTTTGTCAACATACAAAATTTTCTCATTTTTAGCTAAGGATTATATAATTCTTATTAGACATGAAGACAGTGATTTTAAAAGATTAGCATATTTTTATCTTATTAACACCAAGGAAGCTTTCTGTTTTTATGTCCACTTGACAGAGGTTAAGAAACTGAATCCTACTAAGATGCTAGTGGCACGCAGCTCTTATGTGGTAGCACTGGGATTCAACTCAAAGACTTAAATAGGTCACGTAGAAGACCCATTATTCTTGTTTGTTTACATTATTTATTGTTTTTCAGTATTTCGGATCTCAGATAAGTAGATGTTATTGTACAGAAGAATCACAAGCAGGAGATAGAGTTCAGGAATATACCCCAAAGTAATTTTAGATTATTCTGCTGCTGCCTCAATCTAGACAGGTTTTAACATACACTGTGTATCCTTGGTAATAATCAAAATCTAGTAACACTAAAAAGCAAAATAATATATAGCATTCCTGCCAAAAACAAACGATCCAAGACTCTGTCAATAGCTGGGAAATAGCAGTAAGATTCCATCAGATCTTGAGGTAGCAATGAAAAGTGACATCCATTGTAGGCCCACTGCCTAACTACCTGTAAGTCACCTCATTAATACAGTCAGCAAGCATCGACTTCCACAAGAGGGGTTATATCCTAAGATGACAGATGCATAATTGATTCTGTGGGAACAGGGAAAAAAGACTGGAAATGAACTTCTAGTTAGCTCCCACAGGTCTTTCTGATCATTCCTGTATCCAAGTGTGCATGTCCATCTTAGGTTAGTTATCCAAGACATAAAATGAAAGGAGGATGATTTTAGAAAAAGAAAAAAATTAGCCAGTCCCACAGTATTTATTTTCCTGATTATGACAATATTTTATGATAAAAATTTAATTTAAATTGCTATGATAATTACATTTGAAAATGTCTCAAGTTCTTAAGTTTCATTTAGTGCTAATAAACCCACTAAAATGACTCTTCTGTCATCACTCAGCAGTTGTAGTGGCCTTCCTGATCAGTGTTATTCAGTTGTGCCACCTAGTGAGAATGTTATCAAAGACTTAAATGTTTTTATGTTGTAAACAATATGTATCTATAATTGTTATCATCTCCCAAAATAAATTATAAATACCCCTAATGTATAAGCATCATATAGTTCTTTGCCCAGATAAATCATTAAGGAACAAGCCAGAGTTGTTTGCAAACGAATGTCTGTCCTTTGTTTTAAAACCCTCCATTTACCACTCAGTTATGTCAAGTCATAGATTTTTTTTAATGAGCTCATAACAATGAATATTTAATGCCTATAAACTTGAAGAACACTGTGCCCTATTTTAACATGAAAAGCACCTTCTGCTGGAGGACATGGTGGAATATGGGCATGCATGTGTACAGGGTAGGAGTGGGTGTTAGTTACACACATGTAAATGACATTCACCCTGCAACTCCCCACACCAGGCCCGCAAAAGAAAATTTAAGATAATGACCAATTCCTTTGATGGTCCTGGGAACTTGAAGTCTACAGAAAGGTTGTATTTCCTGTCACTAGAGACTAGAGCCAATTATGCACTTGATGTAGCAGAAAAGCCTACTGATGAATACTGAAGTCAGTAAGACCAACATCAAGGTGAAAGGGGATGTTGCTAGTTTTGAGAAAAGTCTCATGTAGCCCAAACTGGCCTTAAACCACTAACTAACTGATGGCAGATAGCCTTGAACTTTTGATGCAGGTGCTGGTTTTACAGGTATGCACCAAAATGCCTAGGTTTTATGTGGTGCTTGTATAGAACAGGGGCCGGTGTGCATGTAAGAACTCTACCAACTGCAGTATATCTCCTGCAAAGAAAGGTGACATTTGAATATTCTCAAAGTGTTTTATCACTGTGATAGCATATTATACATGCACACACAGACTTTGTATTCCTCTGCTGAGTAAATGAAACTTTCCCTAGTTCTTTCTTCACTTCTTAGTTCCTCGAGTTTATGCTGGACCTACAGGCAAGTTTCAAAAAAATGAAGGAGGAAGCCTAGTAAGTTCACTGTGTGGAATCTCAGCCATCACCAGTTTCACCAAGTGGCCATCTCCGGTGACTACTCTTGGTAGTATGCCACAACTGATGATGGAAGATAAGGCCAGAAGGACATCTGCATTCCTCTCAAAAAAAAAAAAATCACACACTCAGTATAATTACTATAAAGTCAAGGCAAATGCAAAACAATTTAAAAATGGCAGGATTATAAAAACACACAAAACAACAGGCCAAGAATCAAGCAAAGGTAGAAAAGCAGCCATAACTGGCTGTAAATCCTATGAACCACAACCACCACCTTGGAAAGATTAGCCAGAGTATAGATAGTGGCAATTTGACTTGGGATAATCAAGAGATGTCTGTAGGTGGCTCAAGGGCCGCTCTATAGAGGAAGAATCATGCCTCTTACCTGGTACTATAAACCTAGAAAATTGTAGCAGGTGAGGTCAGTAACGTTTGAAGTAAGCAAACAATACCTAACTTTTTGTAAGTGCTTCCTTCATGACAAAACAAGTGCCAAGTGTGTTGTTTGGTATCTCTCACAGACGATTTAGTGCACAGTTATTAAATACTGGTGTTGCTGTCTTAAGCCCCCTTAATAAATCAGAAAATAGCTTAAGGAATTCAGTCAAGATTGAGAAAGAGAAGTGATGTCCACATTGGCTGAGTCTGGTATGGGAATCTTACCTCATTGTCTCCCTCTAAGGTTTCATCTAAATATATATTACAATAAAATAGATACAGGTGATTAAACTCACACACACACACACACACACACACACACACACACACACACCACACACACACATATATATCTGGATTCACAATCATCCTTTTAATAAACACAGTTATTTAAACACAGTGCTTACCATTGGTTACAAAACTCGTGGTGAAACATGATCTCCAACTTAGAATAGCCCAAATCTGACAAGTTTCTTAAAATTTGCTAGTTATCTAGCCAGCCAAAGTGGCACTACTAGGAGGCGTGGCATTGTTACAGTAGGCGTGGCATGGTTGGAGGAACCACGCCACTGTGGGGGTGGGCTTCGAGGTCTCATATGGGCTCAGGCTCCACCCACCCAGTTTGGAATCCAGTCTCCTTGTTACCTGCAGATGAAGATGTCAAAATCTTATATCTCCTTCTCCAGCACCACGTCTGCCCTGGATACCGCCATGTGCCACGCTTCTCCCAGTGATGATAAAGGAACTAAACCTCTGAAACTGTAAGTCAGCCAAAGTTAAATGTTTTCTTTTATAAGAGTTTCTGTGGCCATGGTGTCTCTACCAGCAATAAAACCTGAACTAAGAAAAATGTTGGTACAAGGGACTGGGGTGTTGCTGGGAGGGGCCTGACCATGTCTTTATTTGGAGGAATGTAGATTTGCATGTGGACTGTGGATTAGCAAATCAGTGGACTGCTTTAAGTGGGGCTTACTGGGCCACCCTAGTAGAAGCATGGAAGACAGTGGTACAAGGGCCGTTTGAACTGTAGGGGCATGGCTCAAGAGGTTTCAGAGGATAGGACTTTTATTATGTTGTGTAGAGGTTGGTCTTGTGATATTTTGATGACGAATGTAGCTGCTTTTTACCCTTGTCTGAGAAGTGTTCCTGAAGCTAACATGAAGAGATTTAGATGAACTGCATTGGCAAAGGAACGCTCCAAACAGCCTAGTATAGACTCTGTCTTGTGGTTCACTCTTATGAAGAGCATTTTGATCAAATATAGCAAGCTAAGAAACGAAAAAAACAAAATATATGGTTCAAGGATTGAAGGGACATCAGGGAGTGGATTGGAGCTAAATCCTGTCTTTGGGGAGATAAACAGATTAGAGATGTTAAATGAGATTAAGAGAGTGGTGATCTCAGAGCAAGATCTCTCCCAGCTAAGCTTCCATCTTGTGAAATGGATGTTCCCCCAAGTCACTCCATCTGTGGACCAGATCCTGCAGCTCAGGTGGATGATAAGATTAAAAATAGGGAAGAGGGAGGGGGTCCAGTTTCCAGGACTGTCAGGTAGCATGGTATGTAACTAGGTTAGTGAACAAGAAGAACATGTGTTCATTTCTCAGAAAACCAACTTCTACTTTCTTTTGCACTATTTACCAGGAAAAATGATTAAAATTTCAAAGTTTATAAAAAAAACAATGTAGAATATTTTAAAAACTAAAAGGGAATTATGTGAATGATTTTTAGTTAAGCCTTCTAAGCATTGTTCAGTCAGAGCTTTTTGCCTTTGCCTTTGGCCCCGAGGAGCCCTTCCCTTAGCCAGTCCCAGATGTACCATTTTCTACCAACCAAGGGACACATGTCTTGAGGACACTTGTCTTAACCTTATAACTCCATTCAGCCTCAGCCTTCCCTCTCACTATGGCTTCGTAAAACACTCTTCCAGATTTGTCTCCTTCTGGTTTAAACACCCTGTTCTTTCGGCTAAGAGTCTGTCTTGGCTAATGACACACTTCAGCCTCTTTACAAAATGATTGATAAGAACTCAGATATTATCCACATAATTTTATAATTAAAGAACAAAATACAAATTAAGGTGAGTTTCCCATGGAATATGCTTGGTGTTTAAATGCTTTATCAGTAAAATATTATTAAAATAAAATTTAAAATACAGCAAGTAGATATCCCATAGTGTGAAAAGCACAATCTTGTGGGGTGATTAGAATTTTAGTTTCACTTGTCTACAGAACATATTCAGTACAATCAAACAATACTGAAGAAATGAATGCCGGATTCTTAAGTTATGCTAAAGCATATCCATCTTTGGAGTAATGTCAAGTTTATAGTGATTTACAAGTACGACAGAGGAGTTTATTAGATTTTATAAATGGCTCTCACAGGAGTTATATACTCTTCTAAAAGAACAATATGCATTGTCTTTTGTAATAAATGCAAAATGCACTCTTGGCAAAAAGTACAAAAGCTGATAACAGAATTTTGATTGGGACTGTGTGTTCCTTACACATTTCATTTCTCAGTATTATAAATTTTAACTTAAGTTCTAAACAGGAAATCACGTGGTTTTTTTTTTTTAGCATTTAATATCATATTGTAAGCTAATTACTTAGTAATAAAGACTGACAGTATTCCTTGGGGAGAAATCTAATTACATTGGGTTGACTGCCAAAGAAATTGCTCTAAAAGTGAAGTCATTTTATTGTTAATGCTATGCAAATTGCTATGAAGAAAGTAGCAATTGGAGGACTAATTTCAATGTTGGATCAACACATGTGAACAAAAGATCTGTAAAATTATCCTGCAGAATAAACATGAAACTGGAGTCAGTGACATGTATTTTGTGAGTGTGACATTTGACAGGGCAAAAATATGTAAAGTTTAGGATTAAATCAGTCATCTCTGCCAATCTAAAGTAAAGAAAACAAAGCAGAGATAAGTTGTTCTTGAGATGAGTTTGCTCTTGACTGCTGTTTGTACTTTACCTTCTATTAAGCCAAAGAAATAAAGCTATAGTGTTTGTCCTCACTGCCCTCACTTCATCTCTTCAGCCACTGAACGTAGCCATTGGTAAAATGCTTTTCTAAGATGTAGAACTGCTTTGAGATTTCATCTTAGTCAGAAAGTCCAAGATTAAAGAAACAAATGCCAACAGCTAGCTGCTGGGAGGCTGTGTGGTCGGCAAAGCACTTACACAGTGCTGATGAAAGTACAGACTAGCACCGGCACCAGGGAAATCAATGTGTGGCTCCTCAGGACAAGGAAAACAGGTGAGCCACATGACCTGGCTATACTATGCTTGGGCATATACTCAAAAGACTTTTATCTACAGACATACCTGCTTTATTCACGATAGCCAGGAAATGAAAACAGCCTAGACACCTGTCGACTGAGGAGTGGATAATGAAAATGAGATATATTTACACAATGGAATATTATTTAGCTTTTGAGAAGAACAAAATTATGAAATTTACAGTTAAAGCAAAGGAGCTGGGGACAGTCACCCTTAGTGAGTGACTCAGATGCAGAAAGGAAAAAAAAACATACATACACATCATCTCTCCATACTGGACATTAGCTTTAAATCTTCAGATACATCTTTTCCATGTGAAATGCTGAGAGAGGCCAGGAATTCCCAAAATTTGTGGACAAATGGATTGAACTAGAAATGATCATGAGTGAATTAATAACCCGGAAGCAGAAAGAGTCAAATGATTTATGCTCACTTATATCTGGACACTAGCCCAAGGGGCATGTCCCATGAATGTCTTCATTTGCCAGGAAAGTGGGATAGAGGGGAGGACATCCTATAGAAACTCTAGATGAGAGAAGCATGGGAGAATGGAGAAATAGAAGGATCCAGAGGGTCCTAGAATCCTACAAGAAGAACATTATGACGGGCAGATCTCAGCCCAGGGGTCCTGCTGAAACTATGGCACCAGCCAAGTACTATACATGCAGTAAACATCGAATCCCAACCCAGATCTAGCCAATGGACAGGACATTCTCTGCAGTTGAGTGGAGAGTGGGCTCTGACTTTCACATGAACTCTAGTACCCCATATTTTACTACATCCCCTTGATGGGGAGACCTAGGGGAACTCAGAGGAAGGATAGCAGGCCACCAAGAAGAGACTTGATACCCTATGAGCATATACAGGGGGAGGAAGTCCCCCTCAGTCACAGTCATAGGGGACAGGAGTAAGGGGAAAATGGGAAGGAGGGAGGAATGGGAGGATACAAGGGATGGGATAGCAATTGAGATGTAATATGAATATATGTATATATACATATAAATATATGTATATATACATATGAATATATGTAATATGAATATGAATATATATAATAGTTAAGTGCTTTGAACTGTGAGTCTTTGCTCAAGTGCTAAGGAAAATTTCTAAACACTGTAGTTATGTGTGAAATTCTATATGTGACTTCAACTTTAGACTGAAGATTAATATGTGACCTAGTACATACCTACTGTAAAAAAAATTGCTTTGTAAAACAAGCAAAGCTTCCTGGCTGGTGACACATGAATGACTCCTATAATAAATGTTTTAATTTGCCGTCTCTCTTTATTGTTGGTATATTATTTTCATGTGTGTGTGTGTGTGTGTGTGTGTGTGTGTGTGTGTGTGTGTGTGTGAGTATAGGAGTGCTGTCATCATAAAACCAAGTGACCATGAACTTCAAAACAGGGTGTTGGTCCCCTGGAGTTGGAGTTACAGTTCAGTGTGAGGTCCTTGACCTGGGTGCTGGGAAACAAAGTTGGATCCTCTCTGTAAGAGCATTATGAAATTTTAGCACCAATCCATCTCTTCAGTCTTGAAATTCATCATTATTATTAACTTAAATCAAGCTAACAAGATTACCAATGTGAGCAAAATCTCTACTTGGAGACTCCCCCCCCCCCGCCACCGCCACAGTGCCACGGGTTAGTATAAAGACTATTTCAAGGGCATTTATTGCTCTGTTAAATTGAATGGGACACCTGGAAGCCCCCAGAATTCTAGAGGACTGCTCATGCTTTTAGTTACTGGGGCTTCTGGAAAGCATAGGGCAGAAACTGTAAAATCCTAGATTTGGAGCATCCAAGCTTACCTCAGTTTGTATTACTAGTTAGAATCCAACTGAGAAATAAAGGAGGATATGGCAGTTTCTGTCTTGAACGACTTTGTCCAGTAACCATGCCAAATTAGGCCTATTGATTACGTAGTGGGCACATCTAAATCTACACCCTTTTCAACTTGGCACCTACAAATCTGTATACTGTACTTGATTAAACCTTTGGTCACTAGGCTCAGATAGAGTATAAGAAGTCACATTTACAGAGTCAATAACAACCATTGCAGTATATATGATGAGAACAAGTTTTACACACTGTAACACTGTATGAGCCCCATGAACATTTGGGGCGCACCTGGGAAGCAGGAGGGAAGTCGCAGAAGGCCTCCTTGACATTGGTCTCCTTTAATGGAGGCTTTGTTCTTATATTGTGGTGCAGCAGATATTTGCTGCAAAAAAAAAAAACATATAAAACTATTTTATTTGAAGCATGTTCAAAACACAGTGTAAATGCAAGTGAAGGTTCTCATAAGATATATGATAGATGAATAGAAAGATAGATTATATAGATAGATAAAGATGGATGATAGATGATGAATAGGTAATGATAGATGACCGATGATAGATAGATAGATAGATAGATAGATAGATAGATAGATAGATAGGTGGGTAGATAGGTAGGTAGATAGATAATGGGAAGAAACAGACAGACAGACCGATAAAATCATGAACATGCCTGATCTGAACAACCTAGCACTGAAAATAATGGTCAGTATGAATTAACATTTAGGAGAAATATGGTAGCTCATGACATATCATGCTCAGTGTCAGGTCCTTGACTGAGTACTACTAATTCTAGTTCATAATATACTTGAAATCCTCTTTATTTCACATTTTACTTCCCTAAGAAACACCTTCATTTTCAATTACAACTCAGTGAACCTCCAGGATTGACGATTTTTCATTTTGGATTTTTCACATTGTCCAAAGAGTTCTAAAAAAAATGCTGTTTCACACAGCAGCACGTCACTCTTGTACTTACACCTTCAATGGGAAGAAGTTACAATCGCAGCACCTGCTAAATGGCTCTGAGAGTGGCTATGCGTCTACCCCGAAGCCTCCATGCACTTCCAACTTTTTCAGTAAACCCAGACATGTTGCCCTAGGCTCTTTATTTTTGTTGCCTGAAGACAAGTCCTGTATCTGGTCCTTGTATTTCGTTAGTACTGTTTCTCACTCTTTAGTACTTACAACCACTGCCAGTGATTTATATTTTTAACATATAGTGATCAATCACCTGTAACTGTCTACCTAAATCATCAATAAAATGATTAGTTGATAATGAACTAAAATAAACCTTTCCTGCTCTCCTGGAATAATCCTGACTTTATCATGATAAATAATTTGTAAATACTCATGCAATCTTTTCTACGTTTGATTCTTTCATGCTGTTATATAAATTTATCTTCTCATTTGTAAATAATAATTGTCTGTTTATTAAACATTCTTAAATTGAAATGGATTTTTCTGACATCATGGGGAAAGTAGCAACAAAGTATTACTTAGATGTTACTACCTGGCACACAGCCCCATAGTTTCATAATGTACATTAATTACACAAAGGTGCTACTTTTGTTGCGTGTATAGAACTTTTTAAAGTATCAGACTTGTATTTATTTGGGCCATTGTGGGAAGTATGTTTCTATTAGATTTACAAGTTTATTATGAAGACACCCATGTAAATACATTATTCTCCCTAGTGACTGTGACTTTCTACATAATTTCTTACAGCTCCTATGGAATGTATGCTTTTCATGTTTGCTACTAGCTTTCCTGTTTTATTTTCAAATGGTCAACTTATAAATGCTCCATAATATGATTTTAATTTTAATTTGTCAGTTGGAACTACAATCTGTACTATGTTCCTTCTCTTTTAACTAAACTATTTTTTTTTCATTTATCCTGTTCCTATGTTTCATAAACAATAAAAAGGTTGAAATAATATGCCAGTGTCATTATATGGTACATTCTGATTTCAGAGACTTGAAAGCTTTTTAACCAGATTTTATGTACTTTAAACTTAAAAATATTTAGAATTTTTAGCTGTTCCTGACATGGTTAATATATAATTTTATTTTATTTCACTGTGGTTTAGGAATGTGGCTTTTAAGATGACTACTTTGGGGAAGTTTTATTATAGCTAAGTACATTTTGCTTGTAATTTTATGCTCAGATCATTTGATAAGGTAATTCAAATTATGAGACTATGTTTTTATTTCTGAGAAAAGATCTCTATACAACTAAATTTATTACCACAATATAAAAGGTTCCATCCCAAGTGGAAAAAGTTTCATAAAATTGATCATTTTGCACAAAAATAGAATTTTTTTTTGAAACAAGAATCTGACATCTGTGCAACTTCAACACTATTGGGAACTATATGGAAAAGAATTCATATATCTTGTAAATAATTAACATTATCCACACACATGAAAAATGATGCCAGTTTCACATATAGCAAAAGTGAACTCTTACTGTTTTGCCTGAGTTAGGTCTTGCATGTCTTAGCTTGCTGGCTTGGTGAAGGAGGAACACTTTACACCTAAAGAGTGACTTACATGGCATGAAATTCACATGTTAAACCACAGACTCAAGACCCCCAATTCATCTACTTCTTTGGCATGATGACTTATCCACACATAAGACTTTACCTTTAATGGGGATCTTTCAAAACATCACAGAAATATTTGGCAAACAATTCTTAAATCCAACTAATTGCATCAGGGAGACTGTGTCCCCCTAGACTGCTGTTCTGAAAGCTCCTGGAGGTTAGGAAGCAGCTTCGTCTCTCTTTCCCTTTATCGTGACTACACAGAAAGCTGTAGATGAATAGAAAGTTCTGCAGTACGGACCCTGCTCTGCGTGGTGTTCTCAAAGGTAGTTTAGCTTCCAGCTATGAGCTGTGGTTTTTAATGTACCTGTGTTGGGAAATGGTCAGACACAAAGAGCTAATGCCAGGTTTTTATTAGAGGGCTACTGTGGGATTTTAGGCATGAGAACAAAAGAGGAGAGTCTGTGTATGATCTCTGCGTTTCCCAGAACTTTATGTCCCTGTCCTTGAGGATAAAACTGAGGACATTTCAGAGAGCTTAGATGTTTTTAAAAGTCTTAAAAGAAACAATATTGAAGTGAAAATTAATCAAAATATATGAATACTTTTGGGACATATTCAGTTTGCTTCAAGTGCCCTTAGAGACTATTTTTAGAAGTTCAGAATATGCTACAACTTATTTCCAGTAATTTTCTAATTGTTATCTAATTTTCTTAGCAGTTTTCTAAACACATTCATGTGCATTTCACCTATAACAACTAGACTGAACCTTATAAGACTGGATTTTATAAGTAAAAAAAAAAAAGGCAAGGTCAAATATCAGCAATTTCACATGGATAATGTAATGAGAGTGAGAGAAGCTGTGTGGTTGCAAAGTCTGACCTCCATAGGCCTGTAGATGAAAATAGGGAGTTGCTTTCTTAAAAGACTCCTGGAAGTTAACTAAGGGCTGAGCTTTGTCAGTCAACAACCACAAGATGAAAAGGGATGGATCTTAGCCCAGAATCAGACATCCCTTTACAGGGCAATGCTGAGCAAGGCCAACAGGACTTAAGGTAGAGTGCTGTGTTCAAATCCCACTGCAGCCCCAGAAGACTGTGGTGACAGTGCTTCTGTCTCATTAGCTGCATCATCTCTGCTCTCACTAGGAAGGGGCGATGTCTCCTCTCTCATACAGTGTGAGGTCCCCTTAGTCCAGGCATTGTGTTTCTTCTCTACAAATCTTGCATCTCTCTGAGACTCTGAATGTGTGAGTCACTAGGTAGCCGGGATGTAATTCCTTGTTCCAAATCTCAAATCCAGTCGTTCCTTTGGACTTTGTCCTTGTTTGTAAATTTGTGCGTGAGATTTCCACTGGTTTTTCTCTGCTTAATAACTAAAATGTGTGTGAAGGAAATTGATGATGGCTTTAGAGAAGTTTAGATGTTGACATAAATATAGTGTATATTTTCTTTCTGAATTGAAGATGCCAATAATCTGCTTGGAAGAAGATAAGTGTTAACATTTGTAGAAACACAAAACAACATGTGGTGCCAGAAAGAACATGAGCACCATTCAGAAGCCCTAGGAGAATGTGAACATAAAAATTAACAGGAAGGATGCATTGTTGTCTAGATGAACTTACAGGGAGGCCTGGGCATCAGAATGACACCTACTCTGCCTTTGCTCCTACGGTGAACACACTCAGGGAAGTCAGAGATGAAGACAGCACTGAGAAGGAGGCTCTAGGCTTCCAAGAGACCGTCCACATGAAGCAGCATCCATAGAAAGTGTTTAACTCTCAAGTCTACTGGGATATATCTCATATTTATCTGCGAAAATAAGTGAAGAGGACATAGACTCCTTCTCCACACCTATTCATTGAGTCCAATGTGTCTCAGTTTGTGTAGCACTTTTCCTCCAAATCTATCCTTTTTGTAGAAAAAGAATAGAAAGACGTAGGAGGAGGACCACCCCGCAGCATGTTCTCTGATGTTGCTGGGGAGAAAACTAGACCTGGAAACTCATGGCATTACTCCACAGCAAGAGAGTGTGCACAGAGAAAAAGCTCTCATCCAGTAATGGGCCTTAAAGATCTTAAGTTGAACCTCAGTCTGAAAGAGGAAACTGAAATCATTCTGTCCTTATATTTTGCTTTTCATTCATTTGTTTAATTTTCATTAACTGTAGCCTACTTTTATATTTGCCCATGGATCTTGGAAGAAACCTAAAATGGTGTGTTTTACTTTTCCAAAATTATAAATTCTATACAATTTACTTAATTAAATAATTTATAGTAGTAATACTTTCTTGCTTTGTGAAGGGTAGTGACTAGCCTCCTTGAGGTGGTCATGGCACAGATAGACGTTAGTTAGTTCCTAACTCATTACGCCATGTGAGTGACTGAATCTTGGCTTCATAAAATATCTGCAGAGCTTACAAACCTCCCACAGGCCAGGCTTTTCACCCAAATACAATCAATACTATTGTATGGTACTTATACACTATACTGACTTTTTAGAAAATATTTATGTGAATTACAAGCTAACATCTCCTTAATTTATTTTGAAACTGTACAGAAAGATATACACACTCATTCAAATGATTATTCCTCCTAACAATCTATGTGCAGGCATTGACATGAATGACACATTAAAGTTGTTTATGGGATAGATGTTCATACTATCATGTCTTCAATTAAACAAACATCTTTGATGCAAAATGAGAAATTTAAGCACTAATTAATTGTACATTATCTTAATATTTCACTATCAGCCATATTTGAAATATGATATTGTAAAACTCATATCAGGCATGTTCTATAGAAAATATCGCAAGTCAGTGAGCTTTAAGAATCATGCTTACAAATCAGTAAGATGGGCCATAACAACCTGCTCAATGAAATAAGTCCAGTGAAATTTGGAGACTAACAAATGTAACAGAAAATATATCTCAGTTTATCCCTAGGCCACTTTGAACTGTACATGTCAATCACTAAGTGATTACTAAGTAAAGTGTTAAGAAGTTATTTCATACTTAATATTTTAGGGAATACAAATTGTCAAGTTATTAATTTAAAAAACAAAGAAAGTGGTGTCTTTAGGGATTAGTAGATATTTCTTCCCATGAATAAAAACAGGAGTTAGAAGAACCACAGAGGTTTGTGTGTCTTCTCTGGGGATGCATGACATGTGCAATAGCATGGCAAATTTGCACATTCCCCTCTTTGTCAGGACCAAAGCTTTGTCACATTCCATGTGACATAGTATATCCTCCCTCAAGGTTTCTTTTAAGCATAAGATTGACAAGGACCTGTGTCCCTTACAGAACAGAGCTGCGGAAGCATAGGCCCTTAGCAACATCATCTAATTGTATTGTCATATAATCTATTGTTACTGGTTTATAGACACTTTCAGTAGCTAGTACAAATTATGTCTTCTAAAAGGCCAGTGATTTATTTTAGAAATGTAAATTTTGCTGGCTTTCAAAAAAAAGGGGGAGTTGGGTAGTGTAGGGGGTGGCAGTGGGTGGCCAGCAAGACGGTTGGCAGTTAAATTGCTTCCCCAGAAACCCAGTGGCAGGAAGTACCTGGATTTCACGGGAGAAATGGAAAACCCACTTCATAATGTTGTCTTGACACCTCTACTCACATCCCATGTAATTGCCTACACACACACACACACACACATATACACACACACATATATACCCACACACACATGCATGTGAGAGAGGAGAGAAGATAGAACTTGATAATAAAACAGTTAAGAAGAAGGGTGGAGCTATAGCTCATAGTATAGTGTCTGGTATGGGCAAATCCCTTGCTTTGAAAACAATAATAAAAATTTACAATGACTAATTGTATAATTAGCTATGGAAATACTTAAATGATGAAGTTTAAACTAGTTTTGTCTAAAATGAAATATCACCGTGTCCTGCACTTGTGCTTCGGTGAATTATCTAAGCAGCCTGAGCCAGAAGTCTGATACTACCACAATATTTAGGCTCCTAACTATTAATTTGTCAAGAACGTGATTCGATTAGTAGAAGCACTTATCTCCTCATGTCACGAGGATTAAATGAGGCACTTCACATAAAACATGGAGAGCCCAGTCTGCACACATTAAACTCTGAGTAAAGAACAGCTTGTGCTGTTCCCAGCATCTTGAGTAATGAAAGAGGCGACATGTTATAGGTTGTTAGTTTTTGTAATGTTGCCTTACGGTGTAATCAGCTGTTCAACGTGTACATTTCTCAAGTGTAATCCTAGGTAAAACAAATAACTCAATTGAAAGTACAAGAATAGTCAATGGGAATATTATTTTACAGAACAGTATTGCTTCTAGGAATCAAGAACCCTACTTCAAATTGTTTATATGAAAGGAAATAAATGTGTCATCTCATGAATTGAGACTAGAAGGAAGGTCCCATCGCAGCGCATGTTCTGAACCTGGCTATCCATTAAGTGTCACTTGAGCCTCAGGACCACTTCATTGAGGAGTGGTCTGTGTATGGTGCTCAGGTACACAAGCTTCCGGAGGCAGGAAAGACCTCATGCCAGACACTGTGTCTTGGGGACCACAATCCTCTCAGAAGCTTTGTTTTGTTATCACTTCTCAATGTTGACTAAACCACTCACTAAAGAAAGAAAGGAAAGAGAGAGAGAGAGAGAGAGAGAGAGAGAGAGAGAGAGATGCCCAGCTTACTTGAACTAGAATAATAATCAACCAAATATAATCAGCAATAGGTGAATCATTCCCTTATAGTGTTACTCGCTAAGATAACAAGATTCTCATATTTTCACCTCTGTGCACTGTCACCCCTTTTCGTTGCCAACACCCCTCACCAGAGTGTAGCATTTGTTAAACTTCCATTGGCACATTTGATGTTGAGTTCACTCTTGGTGTGTGATGTATGAGGGTGGCAAAACATCCTGAGGTGTAGACCCATCATAACAGTTACATGAGAGTATTCCATCACCATGGCAATCCGCTATGTCTCACCTCTCCATTCTTCCCTCTAATGCTGAAAAAAAAATAGGTTTTATTTTGTGAGCTTTGTTTTTCTCCTTGAAGAAACTCATGAGGCTGGAGCCTACAGTATATAGGCTCCCACAATTAGCTTCATAATGTCCAGTCAATCTTCCAACATGTCTTTTCATGGCTGGAAAATAAAATTTTTAATCAATGAATAATAATGATTTGTTCTTTGGTTTTACCTTGGTTCGTGTACTAATTCACTTACTGAACAATGCCCTGGTTATTACGAAAGCTACATTAGGAGGAATGACGGCTACTCTTCGACAGTTTAGGAGGACATATATTTTCACTTCTTTCTCAGTGTCATTTGATATATATGTATGTTAAGTGTGTGGAGGTTGGTGAGTGTGTCTGTGTCCATGTTCAAGTGAGCACGGGTGCATGCATGTGCTGCAGGTGTATACATGTGGGGTACCACAGGATGTTCTCAGGCAGCATCCTCAGGAATGCTCCCACCTCCTCTGGGACAGGTACTCCCATTGGCCTGGAGCTCACTGATTACACTAACAGGATGGCCACTGATCCCTAGGGAACTTCTAAATCTTTATTGAATTGGGGCTTGAGATGTTTCATAAAGCAATTTAATTATGATACACACACTCATACGATCTAAAAGTTTTCATCTGACAAAGTTTTAATTTTTGAAATAAACTTTTAAAAGTATTTTTTCATATCTATCCCAAAGATGGATGATTGTACTGGACGTGGTATCACATGTCTTTAATTCCAGTACACAGGAGGTAGAGGCAGGTGAATCTCTATGAGTTTGAGGCTAGCCTGCTTTGCAAAGAGAGTCTAAGACAGCTAAGGCTACACAGAGAAACTCTGTCTTGAAAAGCCAAACCAAACCAACCAACCAACCAGACAAACAAACAAAAAACAAAAAAAAAAAAACAAAAAACAAGAAAGAAAGAAAAAAGAAAGATGCTGGATTATGGTTTTGAGAAAGTGGCTAATATCATGCTTGGGATACTTGCTAAGCACCAAGTACCAGGGGCTTCATCCAAACTATTGTTCACCCATATAACAAAATGGAGAGGGGCTGTTGCCTTTTACAGGAAAGCAAATTGAATCAAAACTGGATTTGACCCACTTAGGGTGGGAAACTAAACCCTGCTTCCTCTTGACCTTCATCAAGATGCAACCTAATATACTCCTCAGTGGGCCTGCCTCAGCTCTATGCAGCTTTAGTGCTTGGCTGGGGTGTACCATTTTGTTTGATTATAAAATAAAATGAAAAGGCAAGTCTCAATTTATTAAAACCATGTTGATAGGCCACTTCTGGAGGCCGATGAAAAATGTGCCAGATCTGTAATTAGTAAGAGAAAAAAACAGAACTTGGAGTCCCTTTGGGATGCAAAGTTAGTCATCCACATGGAATACTTTTCTATTTGATGGGTAATTACGATATATTTAGTAAAGGTCTGGCATCGATTTTCTTTGTAACATATAATTAATACCCTAGTGTTTTGTCAGTTCCTGGTTAGTTTCCTTATATTTTAGTATGAAACTCTTATTTTTGACCCATAAATGCTTCAGAAAGCAAAGACATGGAATGGAGAGAAAGGAAAGGATGCAGGCGTTCGTTTTTATTCATTAGGCCTAGAGAGAACAATAATTTGCATTTTGACAAGAACCCCAATTTTGGGCAAGTTACTAAAGAGCTGTACATCTTAAAGTCTAGCTGAAAAGTGGGTGTTGTGGGCCAAATTCCTGCGTAGAGACCCCCACTCCGCATTGCCCAGAATATGAGAAAAGGCCTCAAAAATGTAATGAAGCTTAAGTCAGGTAATGTAGCTTGGGCCTAACTCAGTTTCACTGATGTCCTGGCAGTAAAATGCCAAACTCTCCTGGGACTGGCGATGGGAGGTGCAGAGGGTCAACTTCAGAGACAAGAGTAGGGAAAGGTGTTTTAAGGAATTGGCTTTAACAAATCTAAAATCTTCAGGACAGAGAGCGTACTTTGAGGTTGGTACAGTTGTTAGCTTTGCTTATTGAGACGTTGTCTTCTTTAGCTCTGCCTGGTCTGGAACTCACTGTGTAGCTGAGAGTGATCTTGAGATTCTGATATTCCTGCCTCCACCCCACAGCTGCAGAGATTACGGCCTGTGCCATCGTGCAGAGTTCTTACGGTGCTAAGAATAAGACCAAGGTCTTCGCGTATGATTCCCAAGCACTCTATTAGTTAACCACTTTCACAGCTCTTCTGAGACAGGATCTTACTCTAGAGCAGCTTCCAACTTGCCTTCCTCTGACTTGTCCCTCATGCGTGCTGAGATGACACCAAACTAGGTGCTGCAGTGTTGAAGGGGGATTTGTGGAACTGAAGAAGGCGGGCAAGGGCAGACCATCTGCCAAATATCCCTTGACAAAAAGATGTTTGCTGAGTTACTTAAGAACACTGCCTTGACACTCCAACAAGTATTTCTTGGCCAGATGTCAAGTTCTTTGCAATCATCTTCTAGGAAAAAAATGTTCAATTATTGACATATACAAAGTTGCTCTGTGTACAGTAAAAGAAAAACAAGTATTACAGGCTGGTATTTTATGTACTATGTGAAGGGCCCTGCATACATGATGCTGGTCTGCTCTGGACCCCAGATCAGGCCCAGACCACACCCAAGCACCCAATTTACAAACACAAACCAAATACAAAGAGATCTGTTTTAAGCAAGGCAAAGACAAGGTGGCTGATTCTGAATCTGGCAGAAACAGCAGCAAACAGCTTTGCAGATGTTGATTTTAAGAGGGGAAAAGGGTGGTCTGTGTTGGAATAAGAGTGTGTTGCTAAATTCTGGTTGGGTATTTTATTTAGGCTGGTCAAATAAACTTTGCTGGGCCTTGATGTTTTGATAGTTGGATCTTGCTCATCAGTTTCAGGAATGAGTCAGTGGCCAAATAAGGGAACAGACCTTGATGGTAACGTCAGGAATATAATCTCCTGGTTCAGAAAGGGAAAGATGGGTAAAAGGCAAAACCTGCCTGTGCTGCGTTTTCCATGCCTGGGCCTGTGCTGGCCATGGTCCAGCCTGTTAAAACCTTCCATTCCAACCTCTTCCTATTGTTAGTGGGTTGTTATTAGGTATTGAGTAAGTGGGCTTTGTTCTCGCTGGCTGCTTCCCTGCTGATTAGTGGCTAATATCAAGGAAAACCTAAACAAAAGCGGGTCCTGGCTGGGGAGGTAGGATGAGTAAGGTAGATGATCAGAAGGAAAGTACAAACTCCGTAAGCTCTGGGTGGAGGAGTTGGAGGCTCCCTTGAAGCCATGGATTGGCGATTGTTTCTTGCAAGTCATCTGGCCTGTAGAAGGGCATTTGCAGTAGGCAGGAGTCCTCCTGGAGGCCATCAGTGAACTGTCCCCATGCTCAGACAGGATGTTGATGTGCCCGATGAAGAAGTGATATCATCTTGGCTGGCGAGATGTTGGTAACGACTGAGAGGAGCTGATTACATGCTTGGTTATTCTTAATAAGCAAAACTTGGGTTGTTTGATCTGTCGAATTTGCTTGGTTAAGAAAGCAGAAAGACAGTTAAGGGCTATAAGGGTAAAAACAAAAGAACAATGACAATAAAGGGGGCCCAGAAAAGGCCAGGTCTGATTCGTTAGGGGAAATCAAACCAGCCCGAGGCGCTGGAATCAAAGAGGAGCCCTCCTTTTAGGTGGCCCTCAGGAAGGTGTGTTAGCTTATTAACATTTCCTCTGCCGCCCTGGATTCCCTGATGTGGGAGCAACATTCTTCTCCGAGCAACAGACAAGTTCCCTCTTTCTCTGCTATTAAGGGATCTAAGGCCTGCTGGTTCTGGAGAGAGACTTGGGCCGGAGAAATGAGCAGTCCTTGGAGGGAGGCCAGACACTGGGCTGTGGAGTCTACAGGGAGCTGTAATTTGATCACAAAATCCCGAGCTGTGAGGGCAGAATGTCCCAAAGCACCTCCGGCCATAGCTGTCCCAGTTAAGGCAGTAGCCAGAATTATGCCCATCATTACAGACAGAAATGCAGCCCTGCAGGGACGAGGTTTGGAGAGGAGCCGGTAGAATTCAGATTGGCTACGTTAGGTCAATTGGCAGACAATCGCCACTGGAAATCAGGGCCCAGTTGCATGTTTGAGTAGGGTCTGTGCAGGGCATCAGAGGAATTGAGAAGAATTTTCAGATTTGCCGTGAACTACATCTAGAATTTCTTAAAACGTTAATTGGTTTAAGGTCTGTTTCCCTCAGGCCAGACAGGAGACAAGTAATGAACGGTCTCTGCCCTGACAATTATGCCCGTTATTGTAATTCCAGTTAGGATCTATGTCGGGGACTCCTGAAGCTCCGGTGGGGTGGGTGTGGTCTGTTTGGTGTCTCTGATCTGCGTGTTCATGGGCCTTCTCCCAGATACATCTGCATCCCTCAGCATCATATACAGGTCGTGGAAGGTGGGGTCACAGCCCTGGGTTAGGTGTAGGGATTATTTAATGAAGGTGGTCAGGTCTGAGGTAAAAAAACCTAGACATGTTTCAACCTGGGCAAGTTCACTAAGAGACGGGAAATAGACATGACTAGGGCCATCTCTCACACAGTGTGGGGTCTGAACTTGGTGAAGACGCTAGCATTCTGGAAACTGGAGCGGTCACTGCCGCGGCAACCCATGCTGAACTACGGGCTGATGAAGGAGGCTTTCCACAGGTTGACCGAACCTTGCCAGCCAGCATTGCAGAGATAAACTCTTTGTTTTGTTTGCTTAAAACCACCTAGGTAGGGACTGAAGGATGGGCTCAGCGTTTAAATGATTGCAGGTCATTTAGTCTGGAATATGCCACAGAGCAAAAGTAAGAAAGATTGTGTCCACAAGGTGGAAGGAGGTAGGGACTGAAGGATGGGCTCAGCGTTTAAATTATTGCAGGTCATTTAGACTGGAATATGCCACAGAGAAGTAAGAAATATTGTGTATATACCTCTACTACCATCCCCATTACCAAATATAGTAAGTAAATTTTAAAAAATAACTGTAAGCATGAAAGCCACCTATATGTAAGCTCACTTGCTGCAATGTCTAAATTAATGTTTGATTAGACTGCCTTTGCCTGGCCAACAGACACAAAATTATGTGTCATAAAGGAATGCTTCAGAGAATGTCTGCTGTGGGCATTTATCTCACAAGTAATTGTGGAAGCAGTGTTCAGAATGCCAATGCCTTATCTTAATGACAGGGAATTCTAGGAGATTCTTAGGGTACAATATTTGATTTGGCCATAAAGTTGGAGCCATTCCTCAGACTGATGAGTTTGAGCAAATTGTTTTGGACTCTGCTTTCCACTATCTCATCCTAAAGTAAATTTTGTGAGCCCAGTAGAGCCTACACCGTGAGATTATTTAATGAAAAATGACATTGTGCTTTGAAACATTCTTTGTTTAGAATACCTCAAATATTCAGGTATTCTATGAGAGGTTTGTCTGATAGGCATAACAACCCACAATGCCAGGAAATATTACTTGTTTGATTCAAAGTGTCCAGAAGGAAGCAAAAATCTTCATTGTATTAGAAAAAATAAGATCACAGACAGATTCATGGTGGCAGTCAGGAGCCACACGGCTCTATGCAGTGATGGAAAAGGGGCACTAAGGAAACACGAATGTTGGTCTGAGGAAGGCATCTGCAGTGAGATATAAAAAATAGAGACGATATTTTCAGCCACAGAATAGTATAATTCTGGCCTTTGGTTTTACCATGTGTGATACTGTAAAACAAAGTGAAGCATACATGCAAACATTCACAGATAGACATATATACAAATGTTCAGAAGGTTATTTTTATAAAAGATTAAATATCAACCAACCAAAGATTTTCAGTCTGCTCAAATTACATATTATAATTTTTGTGACCCAACATTAGGAAAGTTCTTTATCTGTGAAGGTTTTCAGTTTCAGTGCCTCGGGTTGAGTTGAGGTCTCCCCCATATGCCACACAAGCGCCCCACAGTCAGCAGCCCCTCTTCAGGGGTCTGATGTATAACTTGGTGACTTTCAGTATCTGCTAATCAGTTAGTGAAGATATGCTTTGATAAATTTTACTTTCTTTTCAAAGAAACAATATGTTTGTTTTTACTTTTGCTTTCATCATTTCAAGTAATCATAAGATGTTAATTATGAAAGGTGTTTTGAAAATTAAAAGAAAGTGACATTTATAAGGATTGGTTTGTTGTCATTATGAGTTAAACCATGTCAACTCTTCGGCTCTTTTTCTTCAAAACTTTTTATATTTAATTAAAAAAAGATGTTACGTTAATAGAAAAGACACAAAAATTCTGAAATGGAAATTATGATTTTCATGGTACATTCATCAATTTTAGGCTAGGCATGGGGATTAGACATGTTTATTTGTCTAACATAACCCATAATTATGTTGATGACCACTGGTACTGAAAACTACCTCAGAACACTGAAAGAAATAGTGGTGGCAAACAGCCCAGTCAACAGAGTAATGGTCTCACAAATGCAACTGCGTGAGTCTGACCATCAGAATCCAGGTCCTGTCCCCTTCTAAGGCCAGAGCTGGGGAAGTGGCCACAGGTCGGTTGCTGTAGCTCCCTGATCAGTCAGCCTGGCCAACTGTGTCATTAAAAGATACTGTTCCCAACACCACAGTGGACAGCACCTAAGGAATGACAGTGGAGGCTGTTCTCTGACCTCTGCAGGCACATACACACATGTGAACTCGCATATGCACATGCGTGCATGATCATCTGCATATTCATGAGCGCATACACATACACACACACAAACGGAAAATTTTTACCAAGTCAAAATTGAGGGGGCCAGCCATGGGAGGTGGCTTGCAGTGAAGTCGAATATGCCGAATGTGGACTTTTTTTTTTTTTTTTTAAGCATAAAAGTTGTTTCTGTTTTAGCAAAGTTCACCTCCAGAGCTGATGCCTTAGGGATCGAGGAGACGTTCTTGTGAAGTCACCGCAGGATGGTACTGTGCGTTAACTCTATGAGCCCACAGGTGGTAAAGAAAGTCTGTGGTTTTCATGGTGGCTGCTGTACCCTCCTATTTACAGTATCCACTTGACTGATAGACAAGCACTGAATACCTAATTCATCCAACATGAGGATGCATTGGCCGAAGTTGCTCTGCTCAGGTGAAGCAGTTAATTGACGTGCATCTTAGGACATGCATAACCTCAGGAATCTTATCCTAAAGACAGACAGAGAGAGAGAGAGAGAGAGAGAGAGAGAGAGAGAGAGAGAGAGAGAGAGAGAGAGAGAGAGAGAGACAGACAGACAGACAGACAGACAGACAGACAGACAGACAGACAGACAGACAGGACACCAGTGGGAACAGGAAGTGGAATTCTGACAAGTGTTTAAGGTGTTAACTCTCACAATATATCTTAAAGAGTAGAAAGAGACTTACTTGCTCTTGATATCTGAATTAATGTCAGTTCCTGTTGGGATCACACCCAGTGGTGGTGCCGATCCTACTTCAGCTCCTGCGCATGGGAGGTTAAGGGCACTACAACAATGTTTCTCTTTCCCCTCCTGCACTGGGTATGCTAATGAGGCATTGGCCGGTGGACCAATCAGCCAGAGACACACCACGCTGGGGCCTGCATATAAGCAGCGGGCTCCGAGGACTTGGGGTCTTTCCCTTCAGCTCCCAATAAAGCATGATCTAGAAGGATCCTGGTGTCAGCGTTTTTCCTGCTGGTGGGGAGGTCGCGACAAGTTCCCTTTAAAAGAATGAAAGATTGAAAAAATAACTTCAAGACAGAGAAAACCCATGCTAATTCTGAGTGTATGAACTCACATGTTTCTTGTCCCAGTCTCTGTTTGACACATGATTGTCGCCTTTGAGTCAATGTTACAGAAATGCAAGCATGCACAGAGGGAAAGTGGTAACAGCCTTTAAGGAGCAGGCTGCAGTTCTCAGTCACAGAAAGGCACCTGACAGAGTAGTGCTATTGTCTTTAAAGATATCTACTCAAAACTAAAGCCATGGATCCTGCACAATAATTCCAGTTTACAGAATAGCCATGGATGCCGATAAAACCCTTCTCCCTAATTTAAAATATAGTCCATGGTAAAGTGAAGTGTAGGTAAATTTTATTTACATGTCTCTGTGATCACTTGAAAACATTTATTAACTAAATATTATTTAGTAGAAAGTAATTTTTTTTGCCTGCCAAGATGTATAAAATTGTACATGAAAACAAAATTATATATAACTATAGTATGTACAAATTATATACCAATATTGATACATTTAATTTTTTAGATTATAATATAATTGCATTTTTATCACCCATTTTTTTCCTTTATCCAAAACTTACCATGTATCACTTCTTGCTCTCTTTCAAAATCACTGCCTCTTTTTTCTTTTTTCTTTGTGTTGTTGTTGTTGTTGTTGTTTATTTTTGTTCCCTACCCCACCCATCCCACTCTCCCCGAGACAGGGTCTCTCTGTATAGTCTTGGCTGTCCTAGACTCACTTTATAGACCAGGCTGGCCTAGAACTCACGGCGTTCTGCCTGCCTCTGCCTCCCAAGTACTGGAATTAAAGGCCTTTGGCAACAGGGCTTGCAGAACCGACCTTTTGACATTGGATAATTAATTGGTGAGTTCTCTGCAGAAGAGTGTTTCTCCCACTCCCCGCAGTCCTAACTTGTCTGCAGTTCTTAGCATTGGGCTGAGGCCTCATGTGCTTTACCTGTCACAGGAGAATCTACAGCCGCCATGCACCTAAAACAGCATATTTCCCAACTACATGCTAATTATCTGTTCTTACACCCACACAGAAGTGTAGTCCTCACCCCCTCTTGAATGAGACTTTTCTTTGCAGCAGAGTGAGGCCATTACCAAAACATACAATTGATAAAAAATACCAAGTTGTGGATTTCAGACCACAGCATCCAGTGCACAGAGCTGGGCATCCAACACCAGTGTACCGCTGAGCATCCAAGCTTGGGCACAGGTGGGCATCCAATACCAGACAAATGCCAGTGCACAGCTGGGGATACAAAACCAGTGGACATGAGTATCTGATGCCAGTGGACAGCTCTTTCTCTATGAAATAGCTCAGAGGACTCAGAGGACTCAGAGGCCCTGAGACAGTTTTATAGTGACTTACTGATAGCTATTATCTGGGAAACATGTACTATGCCAAAGAACATATTAGAATAATAAACACAAAAATTATTAAAGGAAATGGGAGGTTAATACACTGTTTTCATGTTTTTGGAAAATAATTTTAACTAAAGCATTTATTAGGGATACCCAGCAATAAACTGTTAATATGGACATCTGCTCAGCATTTAGCTTGTAACTAGGCACATAAAAATTTAATCGGCAGTTTCTTCAGTATTTAAGGCTGCATTGCTATCAACATATTTTTCATAAAGAAAGTCATGCACTACTGTCAGTTATATTTATTACACGGAGGAACATTTTAATATAATAATGCAGATGCCTTCATTCTATAAACCCCAGTGGTACTTAAAGCTGGGATCTTATTACTTGTGCCGAGGGCCAAACAAAGCTATAAAGCCACTAAATTCTAACTGAGCTCCTGTGGTTGAATTGTGCACATTTGAGTTGTAAATTATGATATGAAGTAATCAAATATGTATAAAAATGGTAGTCAAGGAAGTGTTTGGTGGATTCATAAGATTTCATAAGGAATAAGGAAAAAACTTATAAACATCAACACAGTGCTCTGCGTTTATGAAATTCCCTTCCCCAAACATGACGACACTTTTATAATAACTTAAGAAACTGCCTGTCAATCAGCACCACCTGCCTTACTCTCTTCCTCACAATGTCTCCTTTATTCATGGCTTATGTTCAAAACAATCATATTAGCTACTATGCTAACCTCCTGTATACTCAAAATGACCAAAGACCCCCTATAGCATTATTAGGAAGATATTAAAACCATTATGAAGGATTCTTTGATGACATTTTGTAACACAGGGAGAATTTAAATCATCAGTTGCAAAACAATTGATTTAAAAGATTGGAAAGCATTTTGCTTCCAGCTAGAATAAATAGAAAATCAGCTGAAATAAACAACCCAGAAACAGGGAACCATGTATTTGTGGCTACATACTGATAAATATGAGGCCATGTGAGCTTGGTTTGTCCTAATATAGTGCTAGTCCTTATACAATAGAAAATATTAAATCATGTTAAATGCTGCATTTATTATGAGCCCTTAGAATACATCAACATGGCAACAGCAATATCATGTTTTCCTCAGGAGTCTTTACCAACTGTGTTGTGAAATGTATAACTTCTGGGATGTGCAATTAAGGAAAATATATTACTATTATCAATAAAGTAAGCATGCGTAAGAGAACACAGATGACCCCATGATGGTGTTTCCAGCCATCCTTATAAAACTTAAGCTTTCTGTGTGCTATGCCTTCCAACCTATCTCTCTGGTTCCAGCTCTGTGGAGTGTTTGTGACGGGACAGAAGGACTTTTGTCATCAGCCAGTCCCTAAGAGGAGGGCAAACTGCTGAGCCTTGTTCATATATAAAATAAAGACAATAGTATTAAGCCAAATGGATTACTGGAAGGGAAAATGGAAACACATGTAAAGAGCTAAGCATCTGAGTAAAATGAGTATAAGGTAGATCTAATCATTATACAATATTATGTAGTCAATATTATATTTAAATTTTTAAAGTTATTTTATTGTTAATGGTAAAAAAAATCTGTAAAATGAATTTACCAAAATTTCAGTAGCGATTTCATGTGGCTATGTTTCTTTTACTGGTCCCTCTAATACTTACAAATTTTCAATAAAAATATACAACTTATAATCAGAGAAAAATGTTTTAAAAGCAGCTAGGGATCAATAGTTTGTGGTTTACACTTGTGTCTATAAAACATAAACTCATGAATTTTACATTATAAGTGGATTCCAGTAAAGGACAGTTTTTCTGTGTTCTTATCTGGAGGTACAAGTAGAGTGTATATCCATTTCTAAATGGTGCATTCTTAGGTGAAAGCCAATCTAGGTAACAGCAGCACTTGTACAGCAACCATCTACAGAGAGACCCCCCACTCCCATTTTCTGTTTGGAGATTACAGATTTATATCAATTTTAGTTGTCTGAGCATCAAAACTGACATTCAAATCAACAGAATGTAAACCACAGCCAGCGATTTCAGCAACGTCTCTACGGACTGTTTCTGAGCAGCAAGTGCTGTATATCTCTGCCAGTTTTGATTGTGACAGAGAAAACCCTGTTTTTCCATCCACAAAAGGCATTTACACAGGGAGGGTGCTAGATGTTAAAAATAACTCCAAGGGTAGTGCACCTATTTCCAATAGCAAAACTGTACTGAGAGATACATCTCAACTACATGAGATATTCTAGAGAAATGGACATCTGTCCAGCGGTATGTGCACACGTGTCTGTGTACATGTGTACATCATGAGGAAGAGATACGGAAAGTTATCATTAAAATTCTAGAAACTACTATGAGGTGGGGGCTTGAAGAGAAGTAACACCGTACACAGTGTTACCACAAGCTGTAAGTAGCATAAGAAAGTAGCTGTGGTGCCTTGGATGAGATGCCCTGTGTGAGTCTAAGGCATTTGAATACTTGGTCCCCAGTGGCTGTGTATAGGGGTGTCCTTGCTGAGGGTAGTATGCCAGAGGGAGAGAGCTCTGGAGTTTCAAAAGCCATGCTTCACATCTAGTGGTCTTGCTATTTCCCTCTGGCTGTTTAGGATATGACCTCTCAGCTGCTGCACTACCTGACATCTTCGAAGGAGAGTTGTATACAGGGAGCGAAGTCAGCCCAAGAGACAGAAGTGTGTTATGTTAACAAAGCTGGGCAAGAAGAAGCATCCAATCCCGTGACAGGGTTTGGTGCCTGCTTTACTGGGTTTGGGTCTTGCTTTGGTCCACTACTTTCTTACTAGACTCTGATCCTCCTGTTTTGAAATAATAATGTATGATATTTTCCACTGTATGTAGAAGCATATATTGATTTTTTTTACAAGGCATTACAATTAAGACATTTTCTTGGACATTGTTTAGGCAAACTTGAACAAACAAATACATTTAATAAATATGCTAACATAGAAAGGTGATATCTCATCCTTAGACAAAGATTACAAAACAAAACAGATAAACAAACAAACAAAAAACCAAATGGTCACAAGCAAGTAGCATAATGCAGATTGATCATGTTGTATTGATCTTTGTGGAATTTGTACAGGAATATATAATTTAAAAAATGGAGGCAATGAATTTGAGAGAGTACAAGGAATGTGGATGGATAGACGGGAGGCAGGAAAGAGAAGAGGAAAACAATGTAATTTCATTTTAATTTCAAAAATAAAATATATATTTAAAAAGAGACGTTGAGCTTTAAGTAGTATTGCAATTGAAAGACTACAGGGACTTTTAAAGTTAGACAAAGTGCACTTTGCATCATGATGTGGCCATGAGACTATGGGGGCCAAGGAATGGAATGTGGTGGTTTGGATGTGACGTCCGACATAAGCAGTAGATGTTTGAATATTTAGTCCTCAATAGATAGTTCTATTTCATGAGGTTTAGTGGGTAGATGTGGTGTTACTACAGTCGGGTCACCTTGGGAAAAGGATTTGAAGTTTCAACAGACTCAAACCATTCCCAGCTTTTTCATTCTGCATCCTGTTTATGGTCTGGGATTTAGGTTTCCTGCTGCTGCCCCAAACACCTGCTACCCCCTGCCTCAGTTCTGCCATCACGGACTGTCATCCTTCTACAGTCATGTAAGCCCTTTCTTCTCTAAGTTGCTTTGATCTATAAGTTTCATTACAGAAATAGAAATGTAACTAGGACAGTATATAAGAGCACACTTCCAATGTATTTTACGTATGTGTTAAAAATATGTTTTTAAAATTTTGTGTTCTTGATTTGAAACACAATTGTAGTAACAAGATATAGCTTCTAAGATGAAGAGTATCAGTTCCACTTCGTGATGCTGGCAATCATATCAGTACACACTTTGTAGGGAAGACTATGATTTCTCTCCATGAGCATCAGAATCAGAGAAGGGTAGAAAGCTTTAATGATATAATACATAAGTTTCTTCTAAAGAATAACATCATGGCAGGCAAATTCTACAGAAGAGAAAGAATGTGTATGAACTAAGAAAAAGAACAATTAATTAATAAGTACAGGGGTGGACTTTCATAAAAACTGATGCGATGTGAATCATCAAGAAGTGAGTATATATAGATATATGTATACACAAAATATATGTGCATATGTAGATTCACATATATGTGTGTGTATTATACAGGTGTCTGTGCTTTACTCTACATACATATATACTTCATACATACAAGAATGTAGCAATACTTACTGACTCACATGTAAGAATAAACAACATGGAAACAAAGTGTAGATCATCTACGTCCGGTAACCAGCAACTAGCAACTGAGGAAGGGATGTGTGACTGACTCGTGATACACATAGAGACGGAGCTGTACAGGGAAGCTATCGAGTAAGAGCCAGCTGTACGTTCAACACTGGCTGAGAGATCTCAGTTGTGAGTGAGGGGGCCAAATGCCAAAGGAAATTGAAGAGCTAGAGATTGAAATTCAAATGGACAATTTGCTGTTGCAAAAAGTAAAATGTGTTCAAGTGGAGCTGACTCAAGCGATGATTAAGTAGGAGGCTGAGGTGGAAGTGGATCAAGACAGAGATGTCGGCCTCCAAGGAGAAAGCCGTAACTATCGGGCCAGACCGGTCATCAAACCCAGCTGGTGCTCTTTCTGCCTGTTCATAAAACAACAACTCTTGCTTGAAAAATGGTAGTGCAGGAAGCTGCTGTTTTGGATTAACTCTTGTTTTTTTTCTATGCCTTTATTTAGACAGGAAGCTTTGTTGGAGGAGTGTGAATGATATTCTAGTAGTTTCTGAAATGAAAATGTTAAACTTGGCTGGTGCCATAGTTTGAGCAGAACCCCTGGGCCCAGATCCACCCAATACGTGCAGTAAACTTTGAACACCTACCCAGACCTAGCCAATGGACAGGACGTTCTCCACAGTTGAGTGGAGAGTGGGGACTGACTTTCACACAAACTCTGGTGCCCCATATTTGACCACGTCCCCTGGATGGGGAGACCTGGTGGCACTCAGAGGAAGGATAGCAGGTTACCAAGAAGAGACTTGATACCCTATGAGCATATACAAGGGGAGGAGGTCCCCCTCAGTCACAGTCATAGGGGAGGGAAGTAAGGGGAAAATGGGAGGGAGGGAGGAATGGGAGGATACAAGGGATGGGATAACCATTGAGATGTAATATGAATAAATTAATAAAATATATTAAAAATAAATAAATAAAAATAAAAATATTTTCTAAATCTTAAAAAAAAAGAAAAGAAAATATTAAACTTATAGATGTTAAAGTAACTGCCTGATTTTGGAAAAATAACACAAAACAAATCAAGTGCTTGAACGTGGCTATTTGAACTTCAAATGCTATACACGCTGTACACTTCTAAACATTAACCTATGTAATTTGCACATCATTTAAATATTCAGGGAAATGCTTAGGACAACAGGTATAAAATGACTAAACAGTTTTACCTGCCACCCATGAATTTTCAAAGTCTGAGACCAAAGCAACTGTTCCTGTTGGGATTTATCAGTCATAGCTGCAAGAGAAAAGCTATAGCGTTCCTTCTAGAACACTGGGTCTAAGATGATCTTCACAGAGGGACACTACACTCCTTAACAAACTCATCTGTCGTGAGCGTTTTGTAACTGGCCAAGTAACATAGCTTCCATTATACTTATATTCAAATTCACTAATTTTTATTAAACACTTACTGGAACATGAGGTGACAACAGAAGTCCCTGGTTTTTTTTTTGTTTTTGTTTTTGTTTTTTATCAAATCTTTCTGTTTTCAGATCAGAAGCTTCCTGTCTGTTTTCAAATAAGAAACCACACCTTCAGCATGGAGAGTTTTCTCTAAGAGAGCTTGCATAGGGTATGTTCTTTGCAGCTGTGATTATAGTTGCTTTTAAATTCTGTTTTATAAAAACTTGCAAATATCTTCTTACAGTGAAGTATAAGCCATTAAATGAAGCATTCTAAGCTCATTCATAACAACAAAAATGGATACTACTGAGTAAAGTTGTATTGAGACACCAGTCCAAATACAAGTGCATAAAGAACAATGGAAAAAAAAACTGTAGGAACTGTTGTTTAAAATAAAGATCCTGAATACATTAAATCTTTAAAAAGTTACTACAAGCTGATGAGTATAATATAAAATATTCTGCATATTTGTAAATAATATTTTACAACCCCAAAACGTACTATATTTTCTAATTCATTGTATACATTTTTTTCTTTTGACTAGCATTTTGTTTACAGCCTATTTTCATTTTCCTGTGTAGTGTGTCAACATAATGAAGGTATTACCTAAGATTGCTCCCAAATCATCTTGACTTTTCATTTATCTGATATGTTGGTCCATTTCATCTACATCACTAGTCTCTCTTTTTTAAAACTCTGATAAGCTAGTCTCATAGCTGAAGTACGCCTTCCAAGTGAGACACCTGAAAGCATAGTTCAAATCCCCAACACGCTCCCAGTTACACAATTCGGAAGCATCATCATTGTTGGCATCCTATAACAGTGCGTTCCATCTGAACATATGGATGCAATTATGGCATTTGCTATCATTGATAAATGTTTATTTTTAAATGACTGTGACAGAAAATGATTAGGATATAAGCAAAATGGTTCACTGAAACGTGCAGAAAAAGAAACAGAATTTTTGGTTTATTTTGACTTTTCAGTGTTGGGTTAACATGCACCATTTGATTACAACAAAATTAATGACTGTCTTGGAAAATATTCCTCTCCATCTCTCATTTATCCACCTCCTCCGTGGAACTTCATGCAGTTTCTTCAGGGACTGCAAGATGCACAAGATATAGAGTCTACGACAGGGAAGGACTGACTGTGCATCCGGAGTACAGCTTTACCCTGTAGATTCTTCATCCACCGGGCCCTGTGATCCTTCATACTTTAGTTTGCTTTTTTTTTCTTTGGAGATCATGTCATGTCAGAGTTATGCTCAGACTTTGCTACAGAAGTTCACTGCTCTTCCATTAGCAGAATAACCAAATAGTTTCTAGAGTCCGGTATGCCATTTAATACTTCTGTTTCTGGGTTTTGCATCACTCATATTTTCTTCCATAAAATAACAGCGAGCTACTTGGGAAGGACAGAAAAACCCATTCTTTTAAAATTTTGACAAAGCTCTCTGGGTCATATTGACCGCTCTTTGAAGCTCATTTTCACTTACAGTACTCAGCCTCAACACACACTGGCTTCAGTTTCTATTTACCTCTGTCCTTTGCATCTGTTTCATATTACATGGGAAGGACCAAGCCTTGACCGTGTATTCTGGAAGCTAGCAATATACATTCTGAGATATATACATTCTGATTAAGTTAATTGCCCTCCATCATCCCTCAACATTTTATAAAGCAAATGATAAGCAGTTTCAATGTGATTCTCACTGCTCTTTCTTTCTCCATAGACTGTCACAAATGCCAACCACAGGAAGATTCAAAGCTAAAAAGGCTCCCTGTCCTTGCTTTGCCCATGAGACTTATACGTGATGCACTAGCAAAACTGTTCGGATAACCATGATAGTTTTAGCATAATATTATTTGATGTTCTGCCTTTATGATCCCACTGGTAAGGATAACCTTGTTCACTTCTTTCCTCAAATACTATAAAAGTGTGCCCACATTTTCCCCTAATGTATCCTACGGGGTTAGTATTTATTTCCTCTTTTCTGACTTCCATCCTGTAATTCATCAATGTTTTAAGGAAATAATTTACAGAAAATGTTGTGTACAATGATGGACTAATTGCTGGACTAAAATTAAGTAGGTTGTAGCATCATGTATGCTACACTGAGTATGATAACATCTTCACAAGGGCACTTTACTGAGGCTTTATACATCAAAAAGCATTCCGGCCAGCTACATTGTTAGCTCTATCTCTTGAGGCAAAAGGAAGATCATTAAAGAAATAAACAAATTACTGGCTTAAAGTGAAAAGCACCAAGAATGGTAACTTAAGCTTCAGTGCTTAACATAGCATATTAAACACAATAAAACAGAGTATTTTAATGACATAGTTTCTGAAAAGCAAACTCTCCATTTATAATATAACTGCTAGAAAATCACCATTGATGAGCTGCCAAAGGATATTCTTCATAGGAACTACTGAAGTGACTCTAAGTTAGTATTTTTGTTGAAGGCCTTTGTGGTTCTTATGGTATTTCAGGATATAAATTATTACTTAGTTTACGATGTATTTGTTCAAGTAAAAATATATACCATGATTTATAATTGAATCTGTAAATTTTATTATTCAATTTTAAAATTTAGAACACAGCTTGGAGCCACATACTTTTATTAAATTATAAAATTATGTACCTTTATCAGAATATGATATTTAAAGACATGAACTGCATCATTTTCTTCACCTTAATGGAAAAGCAACAATGCTGAGAAACATTCAGTAATCAGAAGACAAAATATATGATTTCACAAATGGCAAAAATGACTTTATATTACTACTCAATAGACTCATATACATTGGGATGTTACTTGGAGTTTTTAGTGTGGTGTGTGTGTGTGTGTGTGTGTGTGTGTGTGTGTGTGTGTGTGTTGCATGTGAATATGTGTGTAGTATATGTGTAGGCATGGAGATGTTTGGATAGATATGTGCACCACTGTGTAACTGTGAAGAAACCACCAGAGAGCTATGTCCTGATGTATCATTCTCTGCCTGATTTCCTTGAGAAATGGTGTTTCATCAATTCAAATTTTCCACATTTTTTTTGTTTGTTTTTTGTCTAGATTGGTTGGTGAGCAAGTCCCAGCCATTCTTGTTTCTCCCTTGCTAGCCAATGATATTAATCCCTAGCATTACAGTTAAATGTTTAATATTTGCCTTGACTGGTATTCTATCACTCTTTCAAAGGAAGAAGTTGGGTTATTTAGTAAATTTACTATATACCTGTACCTTCCTCTCACATATGACAATTTTTCTTATTAATCCAAATATGTGACACAAAAGGGAAAGTGATCTTCCTCTAATAGTTGATGAAATTGAGGGATTTACAACAGGATATTCATGGGAATATACTAAGTCTTGGCTCTAACTACAGGCCCTGATGGTAAATTGAACCTCTCCAGGTTCCGATATCTGTTGGAATCTCAGCTTTTAGACTTACAGATGTCTTCATGCCCAGGGTGCCCACTATTTCAACTTTCAAATATCTATGAAAAGTATGATGGCCTTTAGACTCCTGGGATCTAGTCCATCCTAGAAGCATCTGCCTCAATGGAGAACTGGAGTTTGATTTCTCTTTACTTTCCAGATAAGAGGTACCAGCCACATCCATGACTTCAGGTATTGTTAGGCCACGTGGAGAGTCTGTGAAAGACAAAGTTTTCACAGGAGTAAGCCGAAATCCAGATTTCTCTGTATTATCTCTTAATATTAATGGACCATACATAGGAGACCTAACTCAATTAGAAGAAATAGTGATAGTTATTCCTTATTTATTTAAAACACTTCATGCACACATTTAAAATCCAGCCTGTTGAAACAAGTGGCGTTCAGCTTTTGTGCTGAGCAGTCCTTCCCGGTACTTTTAAACTTTTCATCAACATAAAATAAAATATGATACAATCATACTAATGCCAGCCCTACCTTAGATTTAAAATATTACAGTAGCTTTTTATTTATAAGTGAATTCTTTCCTATTTATTTATCCATATTGTAGATCTATGTTTTTAAGGGAAGAGTAAGAATGAGTGTGTAGTGGGTACCATGTAAGTGTGCAGTGGTTAATGCGCACTCTATATTAACTAGGACAAAATCTAGGGGAGCAGTAAATATTCTAGTAAGCACCCCAGCAGGTGTACCAAGTGCCATTTTCAAGGTTTGTGTAGATGTTTGCCTTTGCTGGTGGCTGCAGAAACACCAATGGTTGATCACACAGACCAATAGCTTTACAAGATACACACATATGTCTCTCACGTCTTCTGCTACATGTCTCATCATTAGAGATAAAATATATAAAGCAATTGCATCATGCCCAGTATATCATTAGCACATAATAATCTGCAGCATTTGTAGGATACTGTTTGCTCATATCTTCACCAAATGGCAGGGGAAAATAAAGCCATGTGCAGAAAAAGAAAGGTTTTGTTGCTGGAAAGACGTAGCTCAGGCTGCTAATGATACATCATCTAATTAGGTGAGTCATTAACACCTCATGGTTCTAAGGCATACCTACATAAGTGTTAAATGCATCTTAAAAATACCAGGGCCCGATTGCTGTGTAGTAAGGGAAGATGAAGAAAACAGTTGAGAACTGCCACACTCTAGAAGTATTTTTAGTTGCTAAGTGGGGTATGGAAGATTACCTGAGGATTCAGGAACAGAATGTCTGAAAACAATAGACCTGCTCTAAAGAGAGGGATTG
>OU015744.1:2812778-2847913 GCA_907169655.1 Acomys percivali
GTGTGTGTGTGTGTGTGTGTGTGTGTGTGTGTGTGTGTGTGTGTGTGCCCACGCGCTTTGGGTATTTCCACCAAAATTCACTTTGAAATTTAATCTACACTGTCATTGGCTCATGGTGAGGGTGGTAGGATAAGGGCTCTGTCCCCAAGAAGAGATGGTTCCATCCGCAAATGAAATGGTTAGTGGGTTAATCGATTACTTCAATACCGGACCTGCTATCAAAGTTAATTTGGCTTCGATTTGGCTTCGATTCTTTTATGCACCCCAAAATGATATCCAATGTGGCTTGGGGTTCTGTAGGAAATTCTCTTCATCATGAAAGCTTCACTGTATGTGACCACATGGCTTTCAACCTCTTGAACTACATAAAGTAAATCTTTATTTAAAAAAAAATCTAAGGGTCTACTAAGCTGTAGCAGAAGAAAGCAAAGTAAGATGATGTCATGACAGATTTCCCCTAACTTCCGGCATGCTACACAGCACCACCCCTGGTAGCATTCCTCTATGACCCTTCTGCACGGAGACCCGACCCCACTCCTGGCTTCAAGGAACCTCAAACATCTTTTCTCTACCAAAGCTTCCCAAGAAGCAGATTAAATGACGTTTGATAAGCTTCTGCTGCAGGATGCTCTATTATACAAAATTCCTAACACGTTATATGTTAGAGTCCTTAACTCGCTGCTCAGGGAGACTATCACTCACATAAGCAACTGGTCAGAGTTTTTTTTCACGAAAGTAAGAATCCTGCATGTGGTGGTGGTGGGGAATCAGCCACTTACAAAATGGCGACCACAAGGCGAGCCCGCAGACTCTTTTTAAAGCATAATAGGGGAATTCCAGATACAGTTAGGTCATCTTTATTTCCATTGGCGTAAACTAGAAGCTCAGGTAGGAGTTAGTCATGAGTTAGGGCCCGCTTAAACCCTCAGTTGAGCAACCTTATCTCTCCTGGCCAGATATCTTTGCCAGTTCTGATTGGCTGCACATTTTCTGTAGTTTTTTTCGGTATGTGAACTCTCTTTTTGTGAGAAACAGAAAGTTAAGCATAGGCTGGCTCAGTGAGAAAATGAAACCTATCATGAAGTTGATTAAGCTTATTTAACCAGGTCCCCTCATTTGGACACCATAATAATTCTAATATACTTAGAAATGTGTTCTCAAACTACATCCTTAAGGAACTGTAACTATTAGGGTCCTCAAATTCCCAGAATTTGACCATGATTAAAAAGTAAATAAATAAAGTTTTCTTGAAGTATATATTAAGTTGTTAAGATTTTCTCAGTGCTTGGTATTAATTTGGCATTGCACACTTGGCCATAAAATATTATTAAATACATAAATTATGTTAACCTCAGAGATATTTGAATTTGCAAATATAATAAATAATTGATTTATGAAGCAAACAGGAAAACTTTTGCAGCATAAGCACCTGGCCACAAAAATCAATTAGTGAAAGAAGCTTTCCGACCTTATTGAGATTTTCTGATGCTAGCTCTCCGCACACTATGATGTCATGGTTTATTATAACACAGAATGGGAGCCAGGCAGCCTGAGCTCAGGGCAATCAGTAGGGGCCGTTCTGCCTGGCTTCAGTTTCTGCACCTGGACTATGGTTGAATAAAGGAAACAACATAAGTCATACACTCCAGGTTTTGGTGGTGGTGGTGGTGGTGGTGGTGGTGGTGGTGGTGGTGGTGGTAGTGTGTGTGTGTGTGTGTGTGTGTTGTATGTGCATCTGTGTGAGGGTGTGCATATACTTCTGTGTATGCATGTGTGCTGAGACTAGAGCAAGACTCAGGTACCCAGCTCTATCACAGTGTCCCATTGAATTATTGTGAGCCTGCTGCTAGGTGGGTGGCCATAAGCCCTGCCCCCCAGATCCTCTGTCTCTGCTCCCCTCCCCCTATCCCAGGCATTCCAGGAATGATGCTACACCCAGCTTCTCTCTTAGTAGGTGCCAGGATCTAAACTCAAGCCTTCCTGTTGTGTGACAACGCTTTAACCTCTGAGGGCCATCTTTCCTGCAGTAGGTCAAAGGCCTAAGTAGCAACTGGTACAGTCAACTTTCAAGAGATATTAGACATTTTTATTAGTCATTGTTAATTATCTCCAAAGTAACAGAATTTTCATATAGAAGGCCACAAAACAAATTTCTTGCAGAATCTTTAAAATGAAAGAAAACTAGACATGGTGGCTAAATTAAAACTTAGGCAGCATTTTAATATAAGTAAACTAAATTCACCATATGCCTTTTAAATACAGTATTGAGAGTTATCTAGAAATGTTGTACATTTGTGCTATTTTATAGCTCCCTGGCTTCCAGATTGGGATCACTATCAGCAACATAAATCAGTGAGTCAAGCAGCAAATTAGATTTGACAAGGAAAATTAAATTACCATTGTAGTAGATTCAGATTTATGCTTTGGTTCTAAAATAGTATTTAGTTAAATGCAAAATAACAAAACTCAGTGACCATACATACTGATTTAAAATTAACCAGCCTTGGCAGATGAAATTTGTGCAATTTGGTTGTGATGTCTCAAGGCTAAAATCTCCCGTCCATTGTTCCTGGAGTCCAGCTGTCCACTGCTATCCCATCTACTAGCAATGCCTCTTTTTTTTTTTTTTTTTTTTTTTTTTGTAATGTCCATTTTTCAAGTCAGAGACTAAATATTTCTAATTGCAGAATATATTTATTTAGAGAAAAATGTACAATGGTATAAATCACACAAATCTAATTTCCCTAATTAGTGTATTTGCCATTAATTTTAAATTAGTTAAATCAAAAAACCCTCAAAGCTATAGAGTACATTTCTCTATCCAAGATTTCAATTTTTTTTCCTTCTTCCAGTTCTTCACCTATTTGGAGATCTGCAAACACCTTCCAGCTCCTCTTCTTTTGCTCCTTTCCTGCCAGCTCTTATTTGTTTGAAAACCAGCAATGAACTGACGAGTCCCAAACATACTTTTATTGTTTCGCTCATCATGGAAAACTGTCATCATCATTACTGAGAGATTCTTATTTTGACTTGAAAAAAAATCTAGAAAGCAGAAAAGTAGCAAGCACTGAGGAAGATGGTGGGGAAAACAAAGCCTGACCAGTATTAGAGGGAGCAGTACTATGCATGAGCTCTGAGCAGAAGTCACACTATGCCAAGTCATATTTAGCATAGCCTTCCCCTTTCCCCATCCTTCCCAGTTAGTAAAAGGATCTGATATTGTTATTAAAATGAGGCATGTGGATGAAACCAGGTCTCAAAAACACCCGTCCCTGATGACTGCAGTAGCACCAGTCAGGCCATCAGTATCCAGCACTTGAGTCTCAGCGTTGGTTTGGCTACTGAGCCTGCTTAGAGTGTTATATAACTTGTAGACATTTGACAGACAGCAGAACAATGGCTGTGGTCATGGGGAAACCAGAGGTCTACATCTGGCAAATAGGTGTAACTTTGTGGAGGGGGTGGTCTGCTTCGGGGAAAAGCACATAGTTTGCTGGAAGTCCTCATGACTCAGGTTCCACTGACACACTCTTGATCCTGCTCACAGTACTTTGGTGTTTCATTGATCATTAGGTTGCTTCTATCATCATAGTGTGGTGAGATCCAATTGCCTTCTTCAGTGCCGTTCTTCCTTAGTCTTTCTTATTCAATATTTTCAGATAGGTGACTATATTATAGATAAATATAGACATATGTAGGTACATGAACATAATTAAATACAAACATATTTTATATACATATGTACTCTATATAGTACATTTTCATAAATAAATGTCATATTAAGACATGCATTCAGTTAACAAAAATTTATTCTGACACCTGTTACAATGACAAGGGAGAGAGTAATCAGGAATATTATACTAGGTGTAAAGAGTACCATAAGAAGGGCAAGAGAGTGGGCTCAGTTCTCAGCTCCTCAGCTCAACAAAGCCAGCTGAACATTTATGACTAAAAAGGAGAGAGACGGGACCAGGGAGAAAAACAAATGCAAAAAAAATGTCAGGGTTGAGCAGTTCTTGATAAAAATGATTTGAAGGGCTTCTTGCTAAAAGTCAGCCAAGACGGGCCACATAATGGCTCAAATGGTCTTTACTTACTATGCAAGCCTTGAGAACCTACATTTGATCCTAGAAACCAACATGGAAGTTGAGAACTGATTCTAAAAATTGTCCTATGACTGCCACATATGGGCTGTGACATGGCATTCTTACACATAGACAGAGAGAGAGAGACAGAGATAGAGACAGACAGAGAGACGGAGGCACAGTGATACTAAATAAATTAAATAAATAAATGCTAAATAAAAGCTCAAGTCAATTGAAGAGACCAGAGTCTAAAGAAGAGAGACAAAGACTTCCATCTGGAACTTAAGGTAGATCTGATGTTAAAGAAAAGGAGACTCTCAGTCTGAGCAGCATTCCCGCTCCCACATGAATTGAAGACACAGATTTGAATATTGGTTCCAAGAGTGGGACCTTAAAAGACAGCCCAGAGGAGCCTGTCCTCAAGTTTGCCAATCCTTGCTCTGTTCAAAGAAGAAGCCTTTTGTGTGTGTCTGAAGAACATAATTCACTCTCTTCTGTCAGTAAGGGCATGAAGTATATCACAGTACATAGAGGACAGGCATCTCTGCGCCATCTTCCTTTAGAGGTCCCATCCTTGGACCCAGTATTCGAATCTGTGGCCTCAGTTCCTGTGGTAGCAGGACTTGTGCTCAGTCTGAGAGTATCCTTCCAAGAGACTCTCAAAACTCAGAACCCAAGCTAGGATTTGCCTGCAGATCTCCGGCTAGTACCCTACAGACTTGGGTAAATGCATTTCTTCTTACAGACTAATGAGCACCCTAGGTTTCCAGACCCTGCCAGGGAAGCACATGTCATACTTACACTGTGAGACTTGGAGATGCTGTAAGCCAAGCTACTTCTCCCATGAGCACGCTACATGTTTGTCTCCAAAATGTCATCTTCCGCCCTGTAAAACTGACTATATATCTGATCCTGTGTTTATGTATCACTCTCTAGCTTGACATCTCAAGCAAAGCTGTATTATGTATCCAGATTTACCAGTTATGTCTCTTAGAAGGAAGACATATCCTACTGAAATGTATAAAGTGCTTCAGTGACATGAACAAAAGAGACTAAATAAAAATTTCCAAATTCTGGAGGGCCTGATATCAATAGTTATTTAGAAAGGTGTAATTAACTATCTTCATGAATCACAGTGAAAGAGAGAAACAAAGGGTGTTTAATGTGTCCAGAATCGACCCCGTATAGAGGCAAATATGTTTCAAACCCATACCTCCATAAGAACGATAATGTCCCACCAGGTCACTCAGGCACCTACAGCTAACTGTTCTGCTTACTGCTGAGCGAGGAGCTTTCTAGAACCACTGGACTCTTCAGAGTTTAAGAAATCTACATAAGACAGACATCAGGTCTTAAAGTTATTTTAGTGGTTATCACTGAAAGCCCACATCCTGGTAGCACTAACTGGATTCAGTGGGTTAAAAAAAGAATGAACGATGTTGGGAAAGGGAAGTGGAGGGGGAAGGGGTTTGGGAGGTGTTGGAGCGGAGAAAGTAGGGAGTGGATTTAGTTAAAATGTAGTGTATTAGTGTATGAAATTCTTTCTTAAGATATTTATTTATTATTGTGTATACACTGCTCTGCCTGCATGTACACCTGCAAGCCACCCAAGAGTATAAGATCACATTATAGATGTCTGTAAACCACCGTCTGGTTGATGGGAATTGAATGCAGGACCTCTGCGTTCAACGCAGGCAGCACTCTTAGCCTCTGAGCTGTCTCAATCACATATAATCATGAATCATAGAGCACATGAACTGCTTCTCCCTCCTGGTCTCTGACTGAGACAGACAGTCTCTTGTTTGAAGGAAGAGCTTCAAGGAAAGAATCTGATCCATGGATGTCACTGATTTATCATGTGGCCATGTTTAGAAGAATGGATAAAGAAACTGTGGTACATATACACTATGGAATACTACTCAGCTATTAAAAACAAGGAATTCCCGAAATTTGTGGATAAATGGATTGAGCTAGAAATGATCATAATGAGTGAGTTAACCCAAAAGCAGAAAGACTCAAATGGTATATACTCACTTATATCTGCATACTAGCCCAATGGGCATGTCCCACGAAAGCCTTCCCTTACCAGGAAACTGGGATAGAGGGGAGGACATCCTATTGGGACTCTAGATGAGAGAACCATGTGAGAATAGCAAAGTAGAAGGATCCAGTGGGTCCTAGAAACCTACAAGTAGAACATTATGATAGGCAGATTTGGGCCAAGGGGTCCTGCTCAAACTAAGGCATCAGCCAAGGACAATACAGGTGGTAAACTTTAAACCCCTACCCAAATCTAGCCAATGGACAGGACAGTCTCCACACTTGAGTGGAGAGTGAGATATGACTTTCTCATGTACTTTGATGCCTCCCATTTGACTATGTCCCCTGGAGGGGGAGACCTAGTGGCACTCAGAGGAAGGACAGCAGGTCACCAAGAAGAGACTTGATACCCTATGAGCATATACAGGGGGAGGCAATCCCTCTGAGGAACAGTCATAGGGGAGGGGAATAAGGGGAAACTGGGAGGGAGGGGAGAATGGGAGGATACAAGGGATGGGATAACCATAGAGATGTAACAAGAATAAACTAAAAAAAAAAAAAAAAGAACAACACACGGTTAGCTTTCTTTAGAAAACACACACAAAATAAATGTCTCATATTTTGCATACTAAAAAAATAAAAAATAAAAAAAAATAAAGAGCTGACAATAGATTTTTCTCTGTGTGCGTGTGCGTGTGTGTGCTTGTCTGCATAACAATATTGAAAGGACAAGAGGACACAAATTCAAGAGAAAGGATTCGTGGGAAGCTTGATGAGACAACGGGAAGGAACAAAGAGGAAGATGCTGAAGGAAAGGAAGACATTTTGAGGAGCCAGTTAGGGATTTTCCTATTTCTCAAGATAGACGAGAATTTTCAAATATGCTTTAGTCATGACAATAATTCTTATGTAACATCATCCTCTTAATGATGGAGATGCATACACACACACACACACACACACATACGCACACACACATGCACACACACATGCGCACACACGCACACACACATACACACATGTACATACACATGCGCACACACACACATGCACACACACATGCACACACACATGCACACATGCACATACACACACACATGCACACACACATGCACACACACACACGCACACACACATGCACACACGCACATACATATGCACACACATGCACACACACATGCATACATGCACATACACACATGCACACACACACGCACACACACATACACACACACGCACACACACACACTCACACATACACACACACACACATACACACATGAAACATTAAAAAGTTAAGACTGGTGAATGAGATGGCAGAGACTTAAGGTAGAAAAGTCCATAGAAAAGAGTCTATGTTCTATTTATTTATTGAACTTTTTTTAAAATTATTGATTCTAGGTGGTTAAAAAAAAAAAAGGCTGCATAGGAGTGTGCCCCACCTTACTACTGTATGAACCAAAACCCTTCTATTACAGCCACTCTCTTACCATAGACACTTGGAATTCTAACCAGACTGCTCTTCTGGAAGCCTCTCAATAAAGCCAGAATGTCCTGCGTATAGAGCCCAGAGAGTAACTCCTGCTCAGATACAGAAGTATGGTTGAAGAGATCATTGGCATAAGAACACTTGTTAATTGGGAAGGGGACCTGAGTTCAGTTCCTGACACCCACATAGTGGCTAAATGCCATTTGTAAAAATTGCATTTCCAGGGAACCCAATGCAGTCTTCTGACTTTTGTGGGCATAGCTGTACACGTTGTAGACATAGATAAATGCAAGAAAGCCATTCACATACATGTAATAAATAAGTATTTTTAAAGACCCAAGAAGATCCCATGCAAGCGTTGTTTGAGAGTACTCCTTCTCAAACACAGCTGGGGGCCTTGACCAACTTGACAGTAAACTAAGAATTTTTAAAAAATATTTTATTCATTTATTTTATGTATGAGTACTCTATCTGCATGTATACCTGCAGGTCAGAAGAGGGCATCATATTCCAGTACAGATGGTTGTGAACCACCATGGGGTTGCTGGGAATTGAACTCAGTACCTTTAGAAGCGCAGACAGTGCTCTTAACCACTGAGCCATCCCTCCAGCCCTAAACTCAGAATCTTAATCACAGTCTTCCTCTCAGACCTTAGGAGACCAACATGCTGCTTACAGGTTGGGATCAGGATCTGAACTCATCACTCATTGAATGCTGCACAGATTTTTAAGGTTCTAGTGACAAATTTTCTGGGTGAGATTGAGGACAAAGCCTATCTGCGAAGATGCCCTGAAAAGCCTGGCTTAATTATACCAGAGAGAGAATCTTCTTCATCCTCAAACCAGTGTACATCTAAAGTCTTGACCACCCATCTAGTCACGCATCCATGCATCCATCTGCTATATTTGTTTGTCTATCACACCTCTCCCTATTGAACTAATATGCAAACTTAAATCCTCACAATTACCATTGTTATCTCAATAGGCCTTGATGTATTTCCTACTACTTGTTTTTAATAAGCAAGAGTTACTTAAAATTTTATGAATGTGTTTTTGAAGTTCAAAGTCACTTTGGCAAGGATATGGTAGTTTCTGGGAACATTCCATATTGGAGATGTTCAGGGCACAGGAATGCCACAGCCAACTTATCCCCTCTTGTGGTTTAAACCTGACAAGACACATTACCTAGTGGTGTGTTATGGGAAATCTTAGATGTTTTCTAACTAAAATCAAAACCACCAGAGTTTTGGCATGAGCATAAACTGCTACCAAGCCAGAATGCTGTCAATAAACCACAGCTTCCTACTCTTCAAGCAAAACCTTATGAGCTATCACTGATAATCTCAGAGGACAGTAAACTAACATTTACAATATTTAACTTGAACAAATTTAATCTAAGTAACTTATAGGCATAATCAGCATTTTTTTTTTTCCTGAAAAAGTTAAAGTGACAAAACTCTAACTTTACTTTAGGTTGATTTAGGACTTTACTTAAACATTTAGTAGTAATGTGGAATTCAAATGTCCATGGGGAGCATCACCTCACCTGAAATATCTACAATAAAACCTGTTGATCTGAGACACAGGGATCACTGAAGAAGAGAGGGTGGAACCATTATACGAGGCGGAGGAGCAGGGTGTCTGCTCCAAGGTTGTCCCACTGTATGCATGAAGTGTCAAGAATATGGGTTCCTACACAAGAACTGAGCAATAGTGAGACTAGTGGGCATGTCAACACAGATGGAGGAAATCTCCCAATGCCTCCCTCATAGGCTAAGAGTTACTGGCAAATAATAACTACTGAGAGAGGGAGAATCAGTCTTCTCCAGTAACGAGCCTCCTAACTGGTTATCTGATTGATACCAAATGATCCACTCTAAAGACATACACACAAGAGCAACACTGAATGTACTCAAAAGGTTGTATTTGTATGTTTATATATATGTGTATATATATATATATGCATATATAAAACAATACTAAAGTCATGAATTTGAGAGAATGTGTGATAGATGTAGGAAAAATTGGAAGAAAAATAGGCAACTGGTATGAATTCAATACATATATATGAGATGTTAAAAATAAATAAATTGAAAAAAAAAAGCTCCCTGCACTGAGCTGTTCTACCTCTGGCTTAACTACCTTAATGCCAGTTATTCTGACTAACTTAACTGTTTTAATCAGTTATTTAACCACTGAGATCAAATGTATTCATTATTTTTTAATATTTACTTTATGTTTTAAATTATGTGCATGTGTGCATGCTTGCATGCACATGCACATGTGTGTGCATGCAGAGGGCCTAGGTATGTCCCATGTGGCCTTTCTGTGTAGCCTCTGCTGTGTGGCCTTGCCCAGTACAATCATTTTAAGCTTTGCCATCTGTACTTCTGAGTGTACTGCAGCAAAGATAACTGCACAGCACTCAGTGTGGTATCTATCTACGGATGTGTCAGCAGCCCTAGACAACATCATTCTGCAAACCCGATACTGAGATCAGAATTTTCTTCCAAATATTAAAGTCTCCACTGTGGAAACTTCATGATACAGCTTTAACTGAGAGACGAACACACTAAGTGGACAAGGTGGGAAGCCATTGACCAAACCCTCCTGTAACGGTTCATTGTGTTCATGTTCATGTTTCAAAGACAGTTGAAACAGGAAAAACAGAGACAAAACATCATGTCTGGACCGTAAAACACCATAAAACATTTCTGAAGTTTTTAAAAGAGGTACAGTTATGTCCATTTGAATTGAGTTAAAAAAAATAAATAAAGCCACACTTGTTTCTATATCTCATTGTAAGGGAATTCCCGTAGGCCTCTCTGTGAAATTTCTGCATACTAATTACCCAAGGTCTTAGCTCACAGCAGCAGCACCATCTATTGGGGAGGGGTTTGGTTCACTTGTTTTTTTGTTTTATGTGTTTTCTTTTTATTTGAAGCGAATGTTTCCACATTTCTCAAAGAAAAGATAAAATAAATTTGAGATCATTTCAATCCATTAAGATACAGAGAAAGATACTTTTGTAATAATACCTATTAATTAGCATACTCATCAATTGGTAAGACTCATAAGTGAAAATTGCATGACACCCACTGTGCAGTGGGGCATATTTTGAGATGTTAAAAAGATGGTAAAAAGTAATGGGCCTTTAGGGAGAATAAGCCTCCCTTAATTATCACTGTTTAATGAATGCACGCCTTTTGACTGCTAATGACAGGGGAGATGTGGCACTTTCTCTTTAAATCCAGCCCCTTTTGTGGCAGTGTAATTCAGATGCAAGGCATGGAGAGAGGCTTAAGCCGGGATCCACCGATCATAACTCTATATCAGATTTACAGCACCAGATGGCCTAATTATTCTCAACAGTTCTCAATCTCTGTCTGTCAGGGAGACCAGATGCAATTCCTACCTTCCAGTGAAACACATTCCCCAGACTGAATACAAGAAGTAAAATGTGCAAACACAAGCCCAGTAATTGAGATAAACTCAGGAGATGTGAGTCTATTATATACATGTGTTAAAGCACATAGGCCATCAATTTCAACTATCAAAGGTACAGCTCAAAGTCAGAGAAGACACTTTGATAATGGGAGAATACTGGCTACACACGTTGTTTATGTCTACATATTCACATGTGCACACATATGTGTGCATCATTACACAAAATTAAACTGGGTTGGTGCTTTGGTCAATGTCTTTGGCCTCATAGTTAGCCTCCTTTTCATCTTAGACTTTTGGACCCGAACACACCACAATTTCCTATCCTCTGCATGCTGACGACCGGTGTGGACCTCTTTATTAGTCACCACTCACTGGGAAAGAAGCTTCTCTGATGAGGACTGAGAGATGACACCCTAGTCCAGAGGTAAAAAGGTAACTTGAGGGTAGTCTGTTACTACATGCCACTAACAGAACCATCACGTTAGGTTCTGCCTTGTGTCCCATGGCCTAGCCAGCCCAGGTTGTGGCCCCATCAATAGTATCAGGCATGAATTCCATCTTGAGGAGCATGCCTTAAATCTGACGTCACATGTACCAAGAAGCTGCACTAAGTGAACCCAGTGCATTTAAAAAGAGCATCAGGTTGGGAGCAGAAAATGGTAAGGGGTACGGGAGAGGATGTAGAGGGGAGAAAATGGGGGGTGGATGTGATGGAGACACATTATGTGCATGTGTGAAATGCTTAAGCAACATAAACCTTAAAAACACATTTATTGATTACACTGATTATCTTATAAAAGGCACTGGAGACCTGAGCAGGTTCTTCAATTCAGTTCTTGTTAACTTCAGAGCATGCTGAACTATCTACTTCAAAGACTTGACTAGCTTTAGCATTGAGGGTTTTTCCCCCCCAAAAAAAATAGAAGACAAGAAGAAAGATCAGGGCATTAAACATCTCTTAACGTTTTATCTTCTTGTGGTAAAGTGACTCTTGCACTTCCCCTACTATCTGTGATGCTGTCAGGAATATTGACTAAGCCCCATCCTGCTGTGGGTTCCTGGGATCACCACTTGGCTCACCGTGTGGTGGAGAGGCAGTCAAGGAGTCTGTAGCTTGGGGATCAGATCCACAGTGGTCTTAACTGAAGTCACTGTCTATATAACATTCTCTTCTTCATAAGTAAGAAGTGTAAATCACGTTATTCATTTCTGTAAACACCTTTCAACTTTCTGTGGTTCCTTACACTCATACCCTCTCTTCCTGTCTCACAGTCGATTGAACACTTCCGTTTTGCTTGTGTCCTGTGTGGCCCACACTAACTGCGTCTCTATTCTCCTCTTATCTGCTCTCTGCACGTCTTCTGGGCCTGAAGCAATAACTGCTAAATATTGGGGGGTGATAAAGTAAATATCTATACCTTGTTCCCTAAAGACCAGATCATATTTTATAAATAATTATTGTTGTCATTGCAGTTTATGACTCCAGAACATAATGTTTTACCATGACATCCTAACAAGGTCTTAGGAAAATGAAACAATGACTCCATCACATTTTCATGACCTAATTTTGCTTTTCAATAATAAGCCACTTTCTGGAAGTGTGGTACTTATGATGTAACAGTTGTGGATAGTGAAAAATAAAAATTTAAAGGCAAATATTTCATAGAATACATAAATATAGCCTGAGTATTTAAGGTTAGTATAAAACTACTGTAGTGGAGATATTTTTTAAAAGGGGATTTGCTAATTTCAGTTAATTAATTTATAGATATGATAATTTTATTCTATCTATCAGTGTTTCGTAATAAAGATGTATCCAGAATCACAACCAATGCTTAGTTCTTAAGGATGGCTTAAAGGCCATCCTACATCCCATGGCATTCTGATGTCCAAAGAAAATGGTATTTAAATAAATATAACACAGTAAAGAAGATCAAAATCGTTGTTCAAAATTCCAAGTGTTGGCAATGTCCTCCAATTCAGTATCTCCTCAAACCTTACATTAAATCAAACATGGTAATCAGCAGCCCTGAAGCATGGGATGGAGCAGGTGTAAAGACTAAGGACTGAGTGTTTGGGATGACAGATAGCCCTGGATCTCTAATAAGAGGCTTCCATGTGCTGGACTAGCTGGAGTTCAGTGCAACACTCCAGCTCTGGGGAGTCCTGTTAGAGGCATTAAAAACAGCGAATCAAGATTTCTTTTCAGAATTAGGTTGTCAAGTAGCTCGTTTATACTTCACACTGAGTGTATGTGGGCGAGCTGATGAAGATGATGACATATGAGGCTGCAGATGCAAATGATTCCAGAGATGGGGATACATAGTATTACCCACTTAGGAAGACAGAGCACAACTCCTGTTATCTGCAGGAGGCAAAGTCATGTGGCTTTTGCATTTAAAATTAGAAAGTGATCCTACTGGGTTTGGAAATGTAATGAAACCTCATTAACTGGAAATTCATGTTTTGATATGATATTATATAGACCCAGACACATGACAAGTTGGCTTGAATTTTTTTCTCTTTCAGAATCTTTTATGTCTTATTACATGATTTTAATATTTTGGGGAGAAGGGCTGTAGACACTGTCTCCGCCTAGTTACATCATGGATAGCTCTGATACAAAGCTGTGTGTGTATGTGTGTGTGTGTGTGTGTGTGTGTGTGTGTTATATGTTTTGTTATTTAAATTATTGGTCTCCATCAACTAAGCAGTAAAAAAACATTTTAGAGAATGTTCTTTACAAAAATGTTTAAATTGCTATGCTGATGTACAGTCATAATTAGTGTGTGTAACTCATCAGCTCACTGCATGTCAGAGAAAAGTTAGTTAAGCAAAAACAAGAAAATTGAGGTTTCAAACTAATATGTGCTTATATGTTAACTTACTTCAGTATATTTGATGTACTCCCTCATTAAATGCTAAGAAAAGCCACATTAAAATTCTCCAGAGAATTTGTAGGTTACACCCTTAAATTTAAAAATATCTCAATAACCTATTTATAGTAGCAATATCAATGATAAACTTTCAAATAATCAAGGTGAAAAGGCAAAAGTCATTGCAATCCTGTACTTAATATCTTGGTATATTTTTGCATGCACTTTCACGAAGTGCCATGACCATCACTTAGAATAACCCAATGCAACCTTTTTATGTATGCTTTTCATTCATTTGCATGTTTGTACCAAATTGTTGTATTCTTCTTCTGCTCTAGGAACTTAAACACACATTAACTATTTCATTAACAGCAACATCATATTATTGCAATATATGTTTCTTTATGATAGAGTGGAAAATACAGCCACACAAATGACACAACATTCTTTGCTCTTTTTGCTACAGTTGAAACAGGATGTAACAACCTTCATTTTACTGTTTTACTTGTAGAAAGCAATTTGTCATAATCCATGTATTTTTATTGTATCAACCACTAAAATATCTAGAGTATATGTTACAATGTCAAATTGCAACAATGTCTACCCTACATGACAGGCACTGAGTATGTGACCACTGTAGTTTCTTGGATATTAAGAAAATGTGGTAGACGATTCAGATTTCAGCAGAGGTCTTGTTTTGCTATATATACTTTAAAAATCCTCTGACGCTCACTATAACTTGATTTAGCTATTCATTTTCAAGCAAGTGTGCAAATCTATAACATCTCCATAAAGGGTCTGCGAGTTTTCAGATTAGTATGCAATCAGCTTTGATATGAACAGTTATAGAAAGCACACACTATAAAATGTAGAGGCTTTTCTGCTGTACACGAAAACATAACAACTGATAATATACTTTAAGACAGGGGTACTTCTGGAAAAGCATTTCTAGCTTAATGCAGCCAACACCCATCAATGAAAGAAAGCTAATACTCAGGCGCTTTATGTTAGCTTTGTTGATGTTATCAATGCTGGTTATGTAAAACCATCACAGTGTGTATTTTTATAGGATTTATAGAGGGAGATAAACATAAACTGCAATGAACAGCCAAATAACACGACTGAGGATGCAATGACATTTGGATGTATGGATTTTTATATTATCATAGCACCAAAAACTAAATTAAGCGGAAAGCCAACATAATAGGACTACAGCTTTAGTGGTCTTTTGAGAATTTTGGAAATACATTTGCATGCACAATCATCTTCCTGTCAGAATTTTAGTTTAAGTAATCTTTACAGCTGCACATCGGGAAAAAAAAAATCTGCTCTTATGAAAAGGTTATTCCAGATGCAAACAAACAAACAAACAAAAAGATCCCACCCACTCTCCTTCTCTCCATCCATTCCCCGAGCAGCACTTCTGAGAGGTTCTGCCAGCATCCCCACGGGCTGCCCTGAGCACGTGGACACTCAGTACTGACTGAGTCTGCAGATATAAGCTCTGAGGCTAGCGGCCAGGGGCGTGGGGCTCAGGCTAGAAATGTTGGACCACTCTTCTTAATACAAAACTATTATTTTTGATCTGACATAAGTTTCTTCTGGGCCAAGCAAGCTCAGGAGTGTGACATCTCTCAAAGATATCTTGAGCAAAGTGAATTTTCATCAAGGATCTTGTTTTGTTTGATGTATTATTTTTATAACCCTTCTGATATTCAATATAATTTGATTTAGCTAAGTTTTATTTCTCAAGCAAGTAATAGATCTAAATGATTTCTGCAGGAGTGTGGCCCAGGCAGATGCTGCAATAGATGGTCAGCAACCTCAGAACATTAGCAGGAGGGCTGCACACTAATGTGCTCGCTGGCATTCACATTGAGGGAGAAGAAAGAAGGCTAAGAGTGCAGCCATCAGGAGGAAGCTGATTTTCTAATAGAAAATAAACTCCAGAAATACATTTAGATTGGTCAATTTAATAACTTATTTATGAGACAGTATTACCCAGTGGCAATCTGTACACGATAAAGATATAAATACAATGAAATATGTGCATTATATATTATTAAAGGATGCAAATATTAATAACAAGGGCCCCTAAATCTTCCAAACTCTGCAGTGTAATACTGTCCTCAAATGAGGTTTCTTGCTTATTTCAATTGAGCATGAAGTTAAGGAAACAGGGAAAGACAATTAAAATAGCTTAATAATAACAAAACACAAGGGACACTTCCCGCTTTGGTCCCGAGCACTAGTAAACACAGCTCACACTTAGAAACATGTCTCCAAATCAGAGTGAGGAGACCCTAAATGCATTTTGGCTGACTTTGCCTCTTCACAAGATAACATCATTTTAATGAGAATCAAGCTTCTCAGCCTACTTTCTTGCTCATTTAAGGACAGAAAAGCTGAGGCCTTTAATCCATCTGAACTATGGAACAATGTCTCCAGCGCTTGCCTTTTGACCATGAAATTCATCCCCATACACAAGCTGAAAACAAATGAGCCTTCTCAAATCTTTGATATTACTGGTTGATTTTTGAAATGCGGGGCTAACGCTTGCACAGTGTCAAAGACAATGTGGGATAAAAGCATATGACCCAACTCGCTGACATTAATCGTATCTGTTTCTCTTCCCTTTGAAATCTTCCTCTTTGAAAAATACTTAAGTATAAACTGAATATCTCTAGGTGAGCAATATACCCCTGGAGACCTATAGGTGCATCAGTATTTGTGTGTGTGTGCTTTACAAAGAATCACAACATGAATTTAACATCTCTAGTTCCTTGGAACTTAAGCTATACCTCACCATCATTTTGAGAGAGATGATGAGGATGAGGATGGACCAGAGCAAGTCAGACATCAAACCCATTTATTCTGTATCTTAAATTATGAGTTTTATCATCAATATTTTGGTTACATTGTTACACAAAGGACAAATTAACATCCAGTTTGAGGTCACATCTTTGATTGCTTTGGGATTAGTGACATTTCCTTGGCACACAAATACTGTACCGGGTCTCTCGGTTGCAACTTAATAGTGTTGTTGCACAAGATGCCAAAACAAGTCGGGTTTGAAAAACCACTCCTGGGGTACAGCAGCCAGTACCTTTAGCTGCTGTGACGTCTAGTCCAGGTGGCTCCTTGCCAGGTGTTCCTTCACAGAGTGTCAAAGCATCCCTCTCTTTGACAGATCTCCAGGAAGAGGTTCTGCTCCTGGTCCCTTGAAGCATCTGATAACTCTGTGGCCACTCAGAGATGTCTCTAACTCGCCACTGAGACATATCCAGAGGAAAAGCAAGGAGGGGATCTGGGCACCTCAGCTCCACAGTTGTTAAGGATTCATGACCAGTGCGGGATGCCAAGCTACTAAAGGATCCCAGAGTACAAATTAAAAAATGAAATAAAATCCAGGTTGCAAGTTTGAAGATGCATTGGAGAGAGTTTCCTGGGGAAGAGTATGCATAACGGTCTGTTTGCTGTTCTTAGTTTGAAAGAAAGACTGTTTGTTTTTGTTTTCTTCCTGGCTTCCTCTCATCCAAAACAAAGTATGCAGATTTTGTTTCCTTTTGTTTGATCTCATACAAGAACTGAACATAAGTTTTTGTTTTTTTTCTCTCTCTCTCTCAGCAACCCCAGTATGAAAACTAAGTAGGCTTGAGGAGTGAAACCTGAGGAAGGAAAGGAAAGCTTCCAGAGGAATAAAGAAAACCACTGACAGTACAAAACAAAAGTTGCAGTCCAATCGTGCAAAATTTGCTTCTCAAGATAAAGCGCTTTTTGACAGATTCCCAATGCCCAGCTCCCTCCCAATGGCCCCCAGACCCCAGGGGAAAGCTACAGAATAAAAATGAAGCCATTCTTTTTCTTAAGGCTGCACGCACGCACGCACACACACACACACACACACACACACACACACACACACACACACACAGACACACACACAGAGAACACAGGTCAAAGACTGGCCGGATGGTGGTTCTTTGCTGGGCTCTTGCCTTAAGCCCTGACTGCAGCGTGCAGTCCGTCTGAGGGTCAGCAGCAGCATCTGTGCCATCAGGACAAGGAGACAACGTACAGACAAAAGAAGGTAAGTCAATGGTTCCAACAATAAAATCCAATATCGACTTTACAATCACAGGTACAAATTGCTCAAATCGATAATTTCATTTCTCCTTAAGACCTTGTCGTCTAAAACTAATTAGAGGCCATGTTTCCCGAGGAATTGTCAATAGTCAAAGAAAATACTGGATCTTTAGAAGAAAATCATTCTTCTACCGGCATTAATCTGATCGAGATGAGCGCAAGCCATCCTATTCAGACAAGTCCAAGGTGTTACAGAGGACAATCCCTGGGTCCCGATCAAAACCTTCCCACCGTCCTGGTGGCACAGAGTCTATAGAGGAAAAACCAAGAAGCCCGAGAACGTGGAGTATTTCCAGCCTCCCATGAGGTTGCCTCTCTCCAGTTTGAGATGAACTTTGTCTTCTCTTTCCATGAGCAGCAGAACGCCGTTGCTGGCCGCTTCCCTGGTCACATCCTGGTCTCCAGCGAAAGCTGAGATCACTGGGTAGCCATTCTGCATTAAACTGACCTAGAAGGCAGAGAGGGAGGGAGGCTCAGTGGATTAAAGGCTAACCCAGCCCCACATCCTCTTTGCTTCTCCCTCCCATGTAACTTTGCTTCTCCCTCCTCTGCACAACCTGGTACCCGAAAGAGCACAACTCCATCTGGCTGAGAGTCCAACCCCCCCCCCCCCCCATTTACCAGTCTTTCAAGGCCTCAGCTTTCAAACCTACCCACCTGGATTGTTTGTCTGTTGTACACTTTGACCACGTGGAAGCTGAAGCTATAAATTCCCTTTCTTGGTGCTACAAATATACTGGAGGCAAGGTCAAAGTGGTTGCCAATGTTCACTAACACCTGCAAAGGAAGAGCGACAGCATGTTGAGTCTCTGGCGCACTGCGTCCCTTCGCAGCCTGTCTGTTTGTTCTCCACACGTTTAGATGACTACCACATGTTGGGCAGGCTCACTGGGGCTTGAGAATAGGTGCTGCCACATCAACAGAGCTTCCAACGCAATACATGAAGCATCTGGTACCAACATTAAAAAAAAAAACACCTCAACAGCTGAAGTGTATTTGGAAGGGTATCCTCGTGGCTTCTAATTAACAAGGACTTTGGAAGTTATGTTTTAATTATACATTAAAATAATAGTTAAAAGTTTTTGTATAGTGGCATGTAGGGCATGAAGGACGTGATGGGAGGCAGTAAAGCCAAGAAACAACGTGTAAATCCAACCTGTTCTTTTCTCTTTTGTGGGGGGGGGAGAGGGTTGGCTCCTAGGGAGCTCAGCCTGATGCTGTGCTTACTAATAAAAGGACATGTGGAATGGAGAGAGAAAAGGATACTGAGCAGAAGCCTAGCGCATTCCCGGAGTTCCTTGAGTAGGAGTCAGCTGTGGCTTAACTCCCTAAGCATCAGAGAGACTAGGCCCCTGCAGCTTTGGCCATCCGGTGAGCCCCACCCCAGGCAATACAGAGTAGGTCCTTCACAGTTTTGATTGATGACTTTGGCCAACAAGCACCGGCTGCTCTGTTTATATTCAGTCTTCCCTACGTGGTGCTTGGCTTGCTCTGTTGGCCGAGTGAGGGATCATGTAAAAAAGCTTAAACAAAGAACACTGAACTGGTGGCTTGGACACTTGAGTCCAAATTAAGGGAATTCCACAGCAGGTTTAAAAAAGGAATACAATTAGCTATCAGCACAGGATTATATGGCTCTGCTGTCAGTTTTCTTCAAACCCAAGAGGAACGGGACAGAATGTGAAAGGAATCAGGCTCTCTACTTCACTTCCTTTCTGTTCATAATAAAATCTGACTACTTTGTCTGCATCCTGTTCCCATCTCTCCTCCTGAAAAAATTCCAACCCCACTAAAATAACAAAATAAGCTGCTGGCATTTTGTGCTTACAAAATAAACAGCTAGCTACACCAAAACCTCAGACCATCTTTTACCTGATCAGAAAATAAATGTCAGCTCCAGCATTGAGGAACTACACAACGCCTCAGAGCTAAGTGAGGTAGGTGCTGCCAGTAACAGCTGCAGGCGTGGCTTAGAGATGCTACACACCCTCATTGTGCTGGGCTGTGGACACCGCTTCAGCCCACTCCAGGGCAGGCATCTCACCTACACACAGTGCTCCACTGTGAGGACAAAGCTCCTCTGATGTGTGTGCTCAGTGTCCCCAAGGGACTTCACTAGAGAGTGAAGCATCCCCTGGCATATCACCTCCTCTATGTAGATTTTAAATCCAGGAAACAGGTAAACTCAAGGCTTTATTTTGGATGAAAAGACACCAAGCAAGGCCCCGAGCAGAGTAGAGGGTCTCCCTCACTTACAACCTAACAGGAACTAGAAAAAATTTATTCTTCTATAAGATTCTGATTATTATTGACCCCGTTATCAGAATTTTCCTGATAACTCCACAAATCAGTGGATCTGAAAAAAAGCTGAGATTATTTGTAGGACACTATACCTAAAAAAAAATATAACAACAGCAAAATAACAGTGGATAAAGAAGAATATGAATTATACATGCTTAAGTATTGCTGTCTTACTTGGAATTAATAAAATATTTTGTATTAAAAGAACTTCCCTAAAACCCTCAAATGCATCATTTTTTAAATGAATGCAACAGCCTAAATAGAGATCTAGTGTGGGCACTGGCTGTAAGTAGGCTTAAAAGCTGGCTCATGGACAGGTTGGGAGCCAGTGGAGAGTAACTCCATCTGTGTCCCGCCATGTTTCAGGACTCCATTGTACACAAAGCCCCTTTGGCAGGAGTACTAGCCAATTAGAGAGAATATGAAAACACCACCAATTTCTGAACTGAAAACTTGTCAGTTTCTGAAGACTTACAGGAAGCACAAGGAGAGGCTACAGGGCAAGGCAGAGAAACCACCCAGAGAGACATTTACATAGCCAGAATCTCCCTAATTCTTGGCTGCTTGGCCCATAGGCCAGAAATTAAACGGCTTAAGTCCACTTAAGTCACAGGCCTTTTTTCTCTTTAAGTTTTCATAGTCATAGCACGGATTTATATGCACACTGCAGAAGTTTCATTCACTGCCCGCAGTGGATTCACTGTCCACTTTATTCTGGTATATATGCAGAGAAACAGCTCTTCTCTCGTCCACACTCTTCCCCACTTATTTTGTTTAAAATTAACCTTCCTGTCACTGGATCCCAAATATAAGCAGTAGGTTCAGGCCTTTGTCGGACCCATTTCTGAAGAGGAACTCGATTAAATGTGGCGTCTTTTAGAGGAACCCTTCACCCCTGGTGTCTGAAGACCATTCACCACAAACACTGCCTTGCCCTCAGCAAAAGCGAAGGCGTATGTATCTTGCAGGGAAATGTATTTCATATTTCAGCTTTTACCAGACCCTTGGAAAGCTCACGGAGCCTTACAGGGCTCCCAGTAATCCGTGCCAGGAGAGCTGGTGTTTAAAAACAAAACTCTACAATCAGGGGGACTCCAGGAAGGTATAGTAATGAAAGAGCAACATCAGGGCAAGGCAACGGTAGGGACACCAGCCTGGTGCTCCTTCAGGAAATGTATGGAGCCAGAGCCAGCTGAGCACCCTGGGCAGTCCTCTACATATCAGTGGGTGGGCAGGTTAGCCGCTGACCTGGTCGAAGTAGATGGTCATAGTACGGTTGCTCATCTCTGACGGCTCGTGGTTGGTGCTCCGAGTAGCAGAGAAGGCCACCTTAGCACTGCCTGAGCGCACAGAAATGCCCAAGGAAGAGGTGACAGCGCCGTCCCCGGACGGGCTGGAGTCGCACACCACCAGGCACTTGCCCTCTAGCACGATGGGCTCCGTGTCGTTCTGAGCCTTGACCGGGCAGCAGGCCGGCAGCAGCAGCAACAGCAGGGCCAGCGCCGCCCCGAGGCTGGAGCCAACGTCGACCGGCTCGCGCAGCGCCCCCCGGCGCCCGGGCATGCTCAGCAGCGGCCCTCCGGGGCCCCGGCCAGGCGCGGGCATCTGGGCTGCGGGGGGCGCTCCGCGGACGCCAAGAGAGGCGATAGCCGGAGGGGTGCCGGTATGCGCACAGGAACTCGCAGGGCTGAAGTAGTAGCCTTTTCTGGTCTGGGTCCCCAAGGCCAAAAGGTTCTCAGAAGGAAGGCACCAGCGGACCTGTCAGAGCAAAGAACCTGAACCCTTAGGCGGGAAGGTGGGGGGAAGGAAGTGCCTAGAGCTCTCCAGTCCCTTCAGGATGCCATCCCTGTGGTCCCCCAAAGCTATCTCCATTCCAGATGGGACACAATGCACCCGAGAACGCTCTGGAGCACTGGTCAGTGCATCCCCACAGATTTCCTGCAAGGTGCGCGCCTGAAACGTGGGCTGTGATTCCATAGAACCTTGTAAAGAGGGTTAAGGACCTCCAAGGCGCCTTCATTACCTTCCATTGCCTAATCAGACCAAGATATCCAGAGGAATTAACTGTGGTCAAGGCAAAAAACAAGGGGAGGGGGCTTCATTAGCTTCCTTCAGTGGCTTTCTGGATAGCCAAAGGAAGAAACACGTCTCCTGCATTCCACCTTTATCCTCTATTTTTCTATCCAGGAAGTAATTTTGAAGCAGGCTATTTTTTTTTTTAAATCTACTTACCCCCCCCACCCCGAACAACCCCCAGAAAGCTCTTTGGATGAGTGAGATTAAGAAAAAGGAGAGGACGGAAACAGAGAAAGGCGGGATGAGGTGGGCGAGGAGCGAAATTCTAACACCCACTTCTAAGGTTCCCGCAGTCACCGGCTAGCCAACTAAGAAAGCTTGCTGGAGTCCTCTCTCTGGCAGAGGCGAAGAGAGGACCAGAATCCCCGGAATTTACTCATTTGCGGCTTTGTCTGTGGACCCCGACTCCCCTTTCCCGTAGCTTTCTGCTAACTTAATCGGGTTGGCACTTTTACCTGGTCCTGTCTTCTTCAGCTAAACTGGAGAGGCTATTACAAACACCCAGCCCAGGGACACAAACAGGAAGGGAAAAAAAAAACCCTCCCCTCGCCGCCCACGCTCTCCGAACAACTCTTCCAGTGTTCTTTCTAAGGAAAGAGAAGTTAGCTCCCGATAAATATCCTGTCTAAAGCTTCCACACAAAGGGTAGCAGACCCCTACTCCCCCTGGACTGGGCCACTGACTGACTCTCCTCTCTCAAGTCTCTTGAACCCCCAGCACTTGCGTTGCACAAAGTCCCGTTGAAGCATTACAAAAAGGCTGCTAGCAAGCATACCCCAGAGGTCATGGTTGGGTGGATTACCTGGGACTTCCATGACGGGCGAGCACCGACGTCCGCGAAGTTGTTCTGCCTAGAGAAAATGAGGCAAAACGGCAGCTAGCTGGAGGAGGAAAGCTCAGAGCACGACCCTTCTCCCAGCGCTTGGCCAATAACCGCTCCGCCCCGCCCTGCCGCCTCTCTTCGCGGTCCGCTCCCGCTCTGCAAGCACACCACGCCCCGGGCCCCACGCAGCCAGGGAGCCCCACACGGCGCGGCGCTCCACGCCGCTCGGCGCACGGCGGTGCCTGGAACCCACTCGCTTCCCGCTCGGCAAAACGGTAACCGCACCGCGGCGTGCAGCTGGTCTCCTCCGGATCCGGTGTGCTCCAGCAGCAGCCTGCGCGCCTACCGCGCACCTCACTAACAGGATCCCTGGGTCCCTGCCTCTCCTCCAGACTCCAGAGGGCACAGCCCGGAGCTGGCAACTACTGACTCCCCGCTTCTTTCGTCCTAGAATCCACAGTCCCTTCCCTGTGACTCCCCTATCGCACCTCGCCAAGCTCAAGTCTGGCTACACATCCAGCTCAGCCTCCCTAGGTGCCCCCTCAAAACTAGGCGCCCTCTGAAGCACCAGCCGCATTTCTTCTTCCAGAGTCTTTTTCTTCTCCAAATTCCCTCCAGATCTTAATCTTGAACGGAGTAGCCACTTTCATAATTAAAAAAAAAAAAAAAGGAGGGAAGGGGGCACTAAAAAAAAAAAGTATTTTTTTCTAAAGGGAGGAAAAAGCTTGGTAATTTAATGACTGCAATTCCAAAATCTCCCGTTAGTGAAACGTCAGCTTTTGGCAAAGATTAAAGAGGCGCTTCCTGTCTGGGTTTATGTGTCTGCTGCTCTGAACCCCGGGGCTGGTGGAGCGCGGTGTCACCGCGCGTATTTATTAAAACGCAGTCTCTGGGCTCTAAAGACCCGGGGAGACTTGCGGGGCTCCAAGAGGCGCCTGGAGTGAGCCGAGAAGCGCAAGTATGGACGAGGGGCGCCACCTACGGGCACTGGAGCCTCCTGGCCACAGCCTGCGAACAAGCCTACTTCAGTGTGGGGGAGTACCCAGGCGCAAAGGTGAGGCTTCAAGATTGCTTTTTTCTTCACCCCAGCCCCTAAAACAGCTCTAGGCGCCTGCAACAGTGCAAGGAGGTTGTCTTTCAATATTCGTTTGCCTCGGGATTTACCGCAGGCACGCTTGTGGTTTTAGCTCTTTACCCCTCTAACGTTCCAAGCCGACTTAATGCTACTGTAGTGGGTTATCTATCATGAGCTATACCTCTGGGATGGGTAGTCCGTATCGACATTGAGCAAAGGCAAGGCCGCTTTTAAATATGGGCTCACTAACCTGATTTTTAAAAGCACTATTACAATGTTTTCACTGTGTCTTGGGTAGTATGCCTTTCTGGGAGGCTGATGGTGGGAAAATCCCAAATCAGCCCTTGTGGCTCATTGAGCATAGCATGTCCCCTGCCTTATTTCTCCAGACGTTTGTCACGCCTATCTCTCTTCCCTTTGAAGATTTCAGTGGTTGTGCCTCTGCCTGATGAGACGTGTCTTCTGAGATAAGAGATTTTTGAAGACCTCTTTTTATTGGCTCTTTCATGGCTATTCTAGGATGGAAGGCCTCAGCACCAAAGATATCCTGCATGTTCAAATCAGCTCAACAGGAAAAGGGGGGAGGGCGGTTGCCCAAATGAAACCCTCAGCATAGGTTTAAGTTGAGGCCAAAGGTTCCCCATGGGTATCAGAGCAGTGATTAAAAGAGCGTCAGAGACAAATGAATTCTGTTTCTCATAACATGCAGAGCACTACAGATTGTAAAATAACCTCAAAATCTGTCAGCCCTACACGGCGGTCACTGAAAAGTGTGGCTCACAGGTGCCACGCTCTGCATTGCCTAGAACCTTGTAATGGGCGCAGCCGCCGCGTTTACTATCATTTGTGAGTTTAGCTCAGCAGAAATAGCACAATCTTACTTTAGAGTTATTTTAATGTAATATCGTCTGAATTTGGTTGTCTCTGCCATCAAAATACGATTGTATCTGCATCGCACTGTCATGAAGACTGAATTGGATGTAAACCTGCCAACAGAGGATAAGAGAACAAAGCAGAAATGAGCAGAGGAGAGCAAGCCGGCTTGCTAATCTAGAGCAAAAGGCCTTGCACGCATCTAAAAAAAAAAAAATCTTTAAACAATTGTCTAATTGAAACAGCTCCCTTAAGTATTTTGAGGCATTTGACTGATATAAACACCTCAAGCAATTTCTCACCACCTTTAAAACAAACAACAACAACAACAACAAAAGCAGAACAAAATTTTTTTTTTTTAATGTTTGAAGAGAGCAGTACTGTAAACAACATATTAAGGAAACATTTACGTGTTGAATTAGGGTGCAGTGTGAAAGCAATTATCCTTATGTAATGAAATGAAAAACATGTCTGAATCTCCGTTTTAGCTTTCTGGTTAGCAAGAGTGTTAGAAATTTTGGTGAGTATCAGATTGACAGAAAAGGGGTTAATTTATTGATCTGCCAACCTGTAGTTTAGGTCTCACTACAGGATCTTTGGTTATCCCAGCCGCATTAGATAAACCATTAGTTGACTAAGTTAAAATTCAAGCTGACTGAGCTCAGCGTGTCTACATTCCAGAGTCATGATGAGCTAAGTAAGTTATTAGTTCTATGCAGGAACAGGCTTGACTCCTCAGGTCATGTTTCAGAGACTTCTTTGGCAAATAATAGCCCAACGGTTAACATCCATCCATCTAGGTGTTTGTTAGCAAGTGACAGCACACCACAATTGTGGGTTCAGCAGTTCTCCTCTCTTTGTTTTCTTCTTCTGTTGTTGTTTTTGTTGTTGTCCTTGGTGGTGGTCTTTTGATGTTGTTGTTGTTGTTACTGTTTTATTTTGGTTTGGTTTTTGATGCTTTTTGGACAGGGTTTTTGTTGTTGCCGTCTTTTAGTTTTTTTTGTTTTTGTTTTTGATTGGTTGTTTGGTTTTTTTTTGGACAGGGGCTCATTCACTATGCTGGAATCTAGCTCACAAAGAGCTGCCTGCCTCTGCCTTTGGCTCCTGAGCCCTGGGATTAAACTGTGCTACTGTCTCAATATTGTAGAACAGACATACTGTATAATACAAATAATTTATATTCTTTTAGGGTTCTTTGTTATCCCCACTATGATTGTATTCTGACTTATGGGACGTTATGAAACAATGGTGTTTACAATACAAAGTAATCTGCTTGACACTTCAAGTCCCGTAATATATACTTGCTTTTTAAATTATTTTGTTTATGCATACATTTATTGGCCTATGTTCCTGTGTGGCATGTGTGTGCAGATGGAGGTCGGAAAGAGGAAGTTGGAACCTGTGGATGGAGCTAGAGTTGAGTGTAGCTGTGGACTATCTAAAGGGTCTGAGGAGCAAACTTGTGTGGCCTGGAAGAGCAACAAGCACTCTTAGACTCTGAGTTGCATAGAAGGGAAAGCAATGTGCTTGTGAGCATATAATATTTGAAATACTATACACTAAAAGAAATAGCAAGAGTTGATTAGAAGAGGAACACTTCCTCTTAATTCCTTTAGGTTTTCATGTCTTACATAATTCCAACATATTCTTTCCTTTATTCCACAAGAGGAAATGTCTCTATTGCTTTACCAAATTGGGTGAAATGTCTAATGTCAGCCATTTTAGAGTCCTTTCAAAATAAATGTACTTATATACAAAGGAAATGTTTGCCAACACTTTTTCTGCAAATGCTGGATGAAATGGTTCCTACACGTTTTTGCTTCAAAGATTGTTATTGGTTATGAAGACATAGAAAATCACTAAAATAGCGAAAACATTTCCTAAATTTTTCCATAAATATTCTTTCTATTAAAATAATGGTATGTTTTTTATTTAGAATAAAGCACAAGAATGTTGTTAAGGATTGTAATAGCCACAATACTTTGAATGTGTGTAATAAATATTGTTCTGTGAGAATGTGTGTGACAGATTGTGTTCTTGTCTGAATTGACGTTGGAGGGCCAGCCAACCGTAGATAGCATCATTCTTGATCAGGTAGCCCTGGGCTCTCCAAGAAAGGCAGCTAAGCGGGAGCCAATAAGATGGAACACTCTCAATCAAACATAAAACAAGTGGAACCATGTGCTGCCTAGATGTGAACACAACCACAATGCTGTGGTTTCAAAGGTATTTGGCAGCCTTGACTGAATTGTTTTATGATTGACATTAACTCTTAATCTTGATAGTATTGGATAGACCTGGAGTACCTTCAGGAAGTTTTAAATGAGCACTCTGAGGAATGCTCTGAACTGACACTGAGCAACTTGAAGGCTCTGGATAACAATAGTACACTCCCGAAGGAGGCCCTCCTTTGATGTGGTCCCCTATAAAAGCCATTTCATACTGATCGTACATTTTTAAAGAGAGATATGATTTCTCTGAACAGAAGTCAGAATTGAAGTGCAAATATCCCTAAGAAATGTCCTGTGGCCTGAAAGTACAGCTGCGCTGCCTGGTCACTTGAAGGAAGGGGCCTCTTTACAACGGAGTGCTCGTGCTAATACGCTTGTGGGACACAACCAGTGCACCCCGCCATCTTGTGCCACTCGTCCACAATTAAAATAGCCAAATAAATAGTGAAAAACAGAGAAAAGGAGATTTATTCAGTGTCATATTAGGAGGAAACAAAGACGTCTAGTGAATTCACCACCCCACATCCATCTCTAGGGTCCTGAAGCGAGATTAAAGTTTAAATAGCAGGCCAATGATATTCTCATCTAAGCAGTGCCTGCTCATGTATGACCCCTTCAGCCAGTGGCCTCTCACTGTCCGGATTAAAGTCTCATTCCATAGGGTAGTCTGGAAAATTGTTAGAAGTGTGTGAAATCTCTTTCCAAGAAAGAAATTCCTCCTGTGGGTGAAATCTTTGCCTTGCCCTAGCATGAGATTCCATGGGTAAGTCCTCTTGCTTTGGCCTCCATTTTTTTCGATAGTCCATCAGTCTGGCAGACACGAGTGTCTCTTTAAAATATTTAGGCTTATTTAATCAGTAGCATGTATGCTTTGCAGATGCCCATTTTGCACACCCATCATCGCTTTTTCAGAGACTATTCATAGGTTCTGAAACCAGTTCCCGATAGGAAAGGAGGCCATGCAAACTGAGTGATGTGTTCATAGCTGTTTAAGCAACCAAGGAGAAATGAGAGTGTGCACCAACTGGGCATGTTAAACATGCCGGACTAGAACTAGCCCTGGAACTGGGCTGGGTCCTAATCTGCCTATTGCAAAACCCAGGATCTTATATTTATGGAGACCTCACTCAAATCCTTAAATACTTGGAAGGCTTACTCTGTAAGACATCTGTGAGGGAAGTGTGCTCACATAAAACAAACTCACACTGGAAAAGAGCCTAGTGGTTGTGCACAAATGTGGACATCAGTGTGTGGTGGTGAAGATAGCAGCTGTTCAGGTTTGTCATATCTGCAGAAGCTATTTTCTCAAGTTTTATAGCCTATATTGTATGTGCATCATTTCAAAGAGAAAAGAAATCATGTTCTTCTTAAAATTGAACACACAACCTGTTCTTTGGAGGTTTCTTTCTTTCTTTCTTTCTTTCTTTCTTTCTTTCTTTCTTTCTTTCTTTTTTTTAATTTTACTTCTGTTGAGTAAACTTGATTAGGACATATGAAGGATAGCTGCAAAGGCTAGAGAGGCAACAGTCTAGAATTATTTTAATTGTCATATGGGGACAGTTCACCTATCCTAGGTTGTTCTATCAGAGTCACTTTATAACTGTAATGGGAAAAGTTTCCGTTTGATTACATATCAGTGAAGCTTTATAATAATTCATTTGTGTACATGTGTGTAAGACACAGAGCAACCTCTGACTCCTGAGTCAAGAGTTATTTGTTTGTTTGTTTGTTTGTTTTTACTTTTGATCATTTATTGACACATTTTTAATAAGGCAATGCAATGGAGGTCAAATAGAGTGGCCTCTATGTCCCCACTGGCTGGCCGAGTCAAAAGTTATTATGGTTGCTGTGAGCTATGGTGAGAAGAAGAGGGTAAGATTAATGTTTATATGTGCTAGGAATGGTAGAAACAGAAAGCTATATGCAAATATAAAAACAAATATTTTCTTGATGGTAATATTAAAGTATTGTCTTTCATATGAAACTGGGCCTTTGCTTACTCACTGCCAAAATGATACAGAGTTTAAAATGTACTTTAAGATCAGCATAATGAATGCCTGAACACATCTCTTGGCAGACTGACTGGATCTTTGTCTGATACATTCTTGTGCTGATTTCTTATGATAATCTACATGAAAGAATATTGATTTTCCTTCTGGATTTTCATCATCTCCAATAAGCATAAACATTTGTTAAATTTCTAATATATTTGAGGCACAACATCATCATTTTTCCTGAGGATAATTTAGCCATATAAGGATACAAAGAAGAACTCACAAATCAGAATGGCAAAAACAAACAATTAAAGAAAACCCACTATGGGCTGACTGACAGTGCTCATGATTCAGAGAGTGGAGAGAGTGCCGAGCAAGTCTGGGATTCCACACTGACATGAACTTTAAGGTGAAGTGGCCCATTGATATTCAGATGCTTTCTAAGAAAAAAGTATTTTATAAAATTTAAAAGGTACTAAAATATTTTTTTTCATAAAGGAGAACATTGTAACACAAATTGTTTTACTTTATAAGGAAGGATTTTGTAAATCTCAGGTTTTAATCTCTTAAAATAACAAATGCTTACATTCTTGATCTTCATATTATGTTTATTTCTCTTCTTTACTGTGTTTATTCTAAACCCTCCATTAGGATGCACAAGTACATTCAGCATTGTGTTCTGCTCGATGTCACACATGTAGCAAGGTATTTAATGTATTGAGAACCTGTATTTGCAAACAGATGAGTTGATTTTGGTGTTCATTATGTATTAATTTCAGGAAACTAAATTTCTAATTTTGATAAATACTTAGTAGGTTAAATAAATTTATCAGCAATCAGAAATTAGGGAGAAGTTCATTCCAACAAAAGAAATTTGATTAACAATGCTTTGAATATATATTAGAGTCTCTGGGTTTCTCTAGCCTCTTCTCCATGACTATGGGCATTTTGAGGGCACTTTGGCATTGTGCTTATATTTGCTAACATTTGTGTTTTCAAGAGGTCTAAATATTACCTGAAATAAAAATGGAGACATTATTGCATAACGGAGGAGACTGAAATTTCACAAAGCCTTCCAACAGGTATTTTTTTTAAGTATACAGTGTCATCAAAGTGTGGCCATGTGCACAGGCTGGAATTGGTGTGCCAGTCTCTGCATGAACACATGGATGAAGAAAGTGTTTCACAAAAGAACAAGAAATTGTAGAATATTAATAATATAATGGTGCCAAGGTCATTCAGCTCCAAAAGTAACATGAAATTATGGTTATTCTTTCTCTCTGGGTATAGCCTGAGTTTATTACATGAGCTAATATTAATAGCACAGCTTTATTTCTTTTTTTAAAAAAACTTACTTATTATATTTCCTTTTTTACATACACATTTATATTATTACACATAAATACAATCAACTACATATATCAAGAAGAACCATGAAACAATCAGGAATTATATAAATGTTCCATTTACATTGCTTTGGCTATTTCTATTTGCAACCTTGAAGAAAACATCTTTCCTATATTGGTGAGTATAAAATTCTGAACATAAACCAATACTATCATATCTCACCTCTATCAACTTAAAACATCTATCTAGACCTAAAAATGTCTCAACCCCTAAAGCATTAAGCTTAATTGTGAGACAAACTATCTGGACTTCAACCCTATCAAAAGAAGGAAAAAAACTAATTACCTGAGTATACCAGGTGTGCAAGTTAGCAGCTTAAAGATTTGCACATGTCTTTCTTTTGCTCATACAAAGAGCACAGAACCAACCTTAATTGCTCTGTGCATCCCGCATACCTCATACATTTATAATTTTACAACTGTAAAATGCTTGTGACAAATTATATGTTTTCAGAAGAAAAGAACCAGACACTGACAAAAGATCAGACCTGACAGGAATCATTCTTCTCAGAATTCTGGATGCTGACACCCTGCATCCCTCATGTTCCAGCAACAAGTGCTTCAATTGCTGTTCCTCATCAGAACAAGACAGCTCCCAGGACACCTTCAGAAAAGCTTCCAATCCCAATTGGTCGAGCATGTGAGACTGTCCCACACAGGACTCTAATTAAGCCTGGAATTTCTCAACATTTAGAAGCTGAACCACAAATGCTATTCCTGCCTTGTTGTTGACTTAGAGCCTGTGGGCTCTTGGTGTTCTGTTCAGGAAGTTGTCTCCTGTGCCAATAAGATCCAGGCTCTTCCCCACTTTTTCATCTAACAGATTTAGTGTCTCTGACTTTATGTTGAGTCCATTAATCTACTTGGACTTGAGTTTTGTGCATGGCGATAAATATGGACCTACTTGCATTTTTCTACATGTAGACATCCAGTTAGACCAGCACCATTTGTTGAAGATGCTACCCTTTCCCCATTGAATAGATGTGGGAACCCATGCCAAATTCTGCCATGTCAGAAATCCTGTGCTTAGGCTGTATGCTGTGACCTTCGAGTTGCTGACCTTTACCTCACGAGGTCTTGTGTTCTAGGCTATCCTTGGACTATTTACCTTTGAAAGAAGTAAGGAAGTCCCAACGTGGAACCACCCAGAGGATTAAGGAAGTTCTTACAGGGAACTACTCAGAGAACTAGGAAGTTCTACAAGGAGCAATTCAGGCTATTGTATTCTTGCCTGGGGGCTAGGGTGAGTGAGATTAGAATAGATCCTATTGACCTTGCTCTCTATATATTCTTACTAGTAGGACATTAAAGTGACTCTTGATCAGAAATTTCCTGACTTGATTCGTTATTTCTCGTTTCTCTGTATCCTACTTTCAATCCCCACTCCCTCTTTCAGGTGAACCCTGATTCACTTTTTCCTGTGGGCTGGGACTTAACAAATAGATTTGGCATCTTTGTCAAAAATCAAGTGTCCATAGGTGTGTGTATTTATTTCTAAGTCTTTGATTTGATTCCATTGGTCAACCAGCCTATTGCAATGCCAGTACCATACTGTTTTAATTATGGTTGCTTTATAGTATACCTTGAGATTGGGTATGGAGATTCCTCTGTAGGATCTTTTATTGTTCAGGGTTCTTTAAGCTATTCTGGTTTTTTTGTTTGTTTGTTTTTCCATATGAAGTTGAGAACTGATCTTTCAATGTCTTTAACAAATTGTATAGGTATTTTGACAGAGATTGCATTGAATATGTAAATTGCTTTTGGTAAGATGGCCATTTTTACTATCTTAATTCTCCTGATCTATAAATAAAATGACATCTTCTGATGTCATCTTCACTCTCCTTCTTCAGAGATTTGAATTTTTTTTTTTTTTAAAACAAGTCTTTCACTTGCTTGGATAGAATTACTCCTAGATACTTTATATTACTTGTGACTATCATGAAGGGAGTAGTTTCTCTAATTTCTTTCTCAGCATGATTGCCATTTGTATACAGGAATGCTACTGACTTTTTTGAGTTAGTTTTGTATCCAGCCACTTTCCTGAAAGTGTTAATCAGCTGAAGGCGTTCTCTGGTGGAAATTTGGGGGTCACTTATGTAAACTATCATATCATCTGTAAATAGCGATACTTTGGCTTTTTCCTTTCCGATGTGGATCCCCTTGATCTCCTTTCATTGTCTTATTGCTCTAGCTAGAACTTCAAGAACTATATTGAAGAGATATGGAAAAAGTAGGCAGCCTTGTCTAGTCCCTGATTTTAGAGGAATTTTCTTGGATTTTTCTCCATTTAATTTGATGTTGGCAATTGGCTTGCTGTATATAGCCTTTATTATGTTTAGGTATGTGCCTTGTATCTCTGATCTCTCCACGAATTTATCATGAAGGGATGTTGAATTCTCATAAAAGTCTTTTTCTGCATCTAATGAGATAACCATATGTTTTTTTTTCTTTCAGTCTGTTTATATGGTAGATTACATTGATGGACTTCTGTATGTTGAACCACCTGTGCATAACTGGAATGAAGCCTGCCTATTTCATGGTGAATGCTGTCTTTGATGTATTCTTGGATTCAGTTTGCGAGTATTTTATTGAGTATTTTTGCATCAATGTTCATAAGAGAATTTGGTCTGAAATTGCCTTTCTTTGTTGGGTTTCTTTGTGAGGTTTAGGTATGAAAGTTACTGTAGCCTCATATAATGAGTTTTGTAATGTTTCATCCACTTCTATTTTGTGGAGTAGCTTGAAGAGTATAGGTATAGCTCTTCTTTGAAGGGCTGGTAGAATTCTGAGCTGAAACCATATGGCCCTGGGATCTTTTTTTGTTGGGGGACTTTTAATAACTGCTTCTATTCTGTAGGAATTAGGAGTATTTAATTTGTTTATCTGATCTTGATTCAACTTTTGCAAATGGAATTGATCAAGAAAATTGTCCATTTCCCTTAGATTTGCAAATGTTGTGGCATTTAAGCCTTTAAAGTAGGACCTAATGATTTTTTGTATTTCTTCAGTGTCTGCTGTTATGTCTCCCTTTTCATTGCTGATGTTATTGGTTTGGATAGTGTCTCACTGCCTTTTAGTTAGTTTGGCTAAGGGTTGGCCTATCTTGTTGGTTTTTCTCAAAGAACCAGCTCCTGATTTTGTTGATTCTTTGAATTGTTCTCTTTGTTTCTAATTTATCAACTTCAGTTTTGAGTTTGATTATTTCCAAACATTTACTCCTCTTGGGTGTATCTGCTTCTTTTTTTCCTAGAGCTTCCAGATGTGTCATTAAGTTGCCTCTATGAAATGTTTTCAATTTCTTTATGAAGGAACTTAATGCTATGAATTTTTCTCTTAGCACTGCTTTCAATGTGTTCCATAACTTTGGTTATGTTGTACCTTTATTTTCATTGAACTTTATGAAGTCCTTAATTTCTTTATTTCTTCCTTCCCTGTCCCAGTTATCATTAAGTAAAGAGTTGTTTAGTTTCCATGTGTGTGTAGTCTTTTTGCTATTTCTGTTGCTGTTGAAGTGCAGCTTTAGACCATGGTGATCTGATAAGATACAAGGTATTATTTCAATCTTCTTGATTGAGGATTGCTTTGTTACCTATAATATGATCAATTTTGGAGAAGGTTTCATGAGGTGCTGAGAAGAAGGTATAATCTTTTGTGTTTGGGTGAAAAGTTCTGAAGATATCTGTTAGATCCATGTGATTCATGTTATCAGTCAGTGTCATTATTTCTCAGTTTGGTTTCTGTTTTATTGGCCTATCCTTAGATGAAAGTGGGTGTTGAAGTCTCCCACTATTAATGTGTAGAGATCGATATGTGATTTAAGCTTTGTTAATGTTTCTTTTACAAATGTGGGGTACCCTAGTACTGGGAATGACATAGATGTTCAGAATTGTGATGTCATCTTGGTTAAATTCATCTTTGATGAGCATGAAGTGTACTTCCTCACCTCTTTTGATTAATTTTGGTTGGAAGTCTATTTTATTAGATATTAAAATGGCTGCACCAGCTTGCTTCCTGTGTCCGTTTGCTTGGAATATCTCTTATCAGCCTTTTACACGGTAATTGGACAAAAGCAGAACAAGTGTAATGCTCTGTAGCTTTATCTTCAGCTTTTATCTAGAAAACAAAAGTGCGTTTAATGAACTTTGTAAATTTGCAACTAGAAAGATTCATGCTATTTGTTTTGACTTTGAAAAAAAAGTGTAAAAACAAAAGAGCAAAAATATTTTTCAAAATATTACAATATATGGGCATAGTGGAGCACACTTTAATCCTC
>OU015744.1:2852913-2881443 GCA_907169655.1 Acomys percivali
CGTTACATATGTACACAATGCATTGTGATCACGTTACATATGTACACAATGCATTGTGATCATGTTACATACGTACACAATGCATTGTGATCACATCTGCCATGCCTATTGCTTCTCTCCAGTGCCCCCGGTCCTCCCAGGATGATTGCTGCTCAACTTTGTGTCCTCTCTGCTTATCTATCTGTTCTACTACATTCAATTAATGCTGCTTGTATGCACAAGACCATTGAGCCATCTGCTGGAGCAAGGGCAGTCTGCCAGTAGATACTATCAAAAACTAAAATGGCACTACATCCTCAGGAGCCATCAGCTACCAATACTTCCTCAGCTCAGTGGATCTTTCCACCTATAACCTTAACAGGTCACTATTTTCCTCTCTTCTTCTTTCCATTTCTCTCACTTTCTGTCTTCCAATTTTATACAGCAATTACCTGATGATTTGGGACTTTAGTCTCTAAAAGGAACCTGAAACTTTGGATCTATTAACAGTCCATACACTATTTATTAACTAGCATCAGGAGTAATCTTGGAATTGGCAAGCTCAGAAAACATTATGAAATTATCATACCACTACCACAGTGGGCATGGCTGTTCAGAAGTCATGGCAGATAAAAAACCATTCAAAGGGAATATTTTCCTGGTTGGATATGGCATGTATAACAAATGACTTGCTTCATTCATAATTTCCCCTCTGCCCATGTAGAAATAGCTCGTGCGTTAGCATGAAGGCTACAGAGAGCATTAACATTAATCTCAAAATTCTCTGGAGGCTAATATGAATTACTGTGTGTAGGCTCAGTTGAAATACAAAGGTGTGTCTCAAAGCACGCAGGGTGTGATTTTGTAAACTCTGGCAGGTGGTGTACAAGGATAAGCCACAGCAGCATAGATCCCACAGTTCACTCCCCGTAACTGATTACAAGCAAGAGTAACTCACAGCCAAGCACCGCAGATGCACATCTTACTTTATGATCCCGTTGCTACCCTTCAGGGAGCAGTCACCTGCGCACTCACTTGGGACTTCACCTACACAACAGATGACAGCTTTCTGACGCGAGCGATATATCAGACAGATCAAGTGTGTGTCTGATAAGTGAGCACAGAGTTAGGATGTGAGTGGTCCAGGACTGGTCCTGACAGTGCAGAAGACACAGAAAGGAACATGTAATTGAGATGCAGTTTAAATAAGGACAGAGAACAGAGTATCTCCAGTAAGGAATGCAATTGTGTAAGGAGAAAAAAAAAGGTGTGCGATTTAGCTAGAATGTTTTCTCTTTCTGAGAGTGGCTATAGTCCAAATTTTCCATCTTAATCATAGAATTTGGTACTATTATTTATTTTATATGAGTAACAAGAACACATTTGACTGTTTGACTGACATGTTTAGACAGCTCCCTTTGCCTAGCTTTGATAAACACAGTAAGAAATCATTTTGTCTCCTATCGTGTTTTACTTTTACTTTGTTGTTTTAGAGATAAACCAGTCCAGAACATAAGCATGAATCAGCCTTTGGGAATAGATATATCAATGTGTTCTGTACTGTGTGTGTGTGTGTGTGTGTGTGTGTGTGTGTGCACGTGCACCTGTGAGGTTGTGTGTGGCGGCCAACGTCGACATCATGCTGTCTTCCTCTATCACTTCTTTTTTTAAACTTTATTATCTTCTATTTTCCCCTTTTATTAAACTCTGAATACATTTTCCCCTCCTACTCCTCCCCGTTCCTCCTATCTCCTTTTTCATCTGTATCAACTCTTTTTCTGTTTCTCACTTGAAAGGAACAGGCTGCTAAGAGAAAACAAGACATAACAAAATAAAAGGTAAGATTAGACAAAACCATCTTATGGATGTTGTATAAGACAAGGCAACAGAAAAGTATGAGAGCCCTAGGAGAAGAAACAAGGATCAGAGACCTACTTGTTCACACAGTGGGGAGTCTCATAAAAGTACTAAGCTGAAATCTATAGTGTATTTGCAGAGGACTTGGTGCAAACCCAGGTATGGCCTGTGCTTTCTGTTCTACTCTCTGTGAGTTAGTATGAGCTTCGCTTAGTTCTCAGTTGTATTAGAGGGCCTTGTGCTCCTCGTATGTACTCTGTCCTCTCTTTCCTCCTCCTCCTCCTGCTCCTCCTCCTCCTGCTCCTCCCACTTTTTTTTTTTTTTTTTAGAAACAAGGTCTTTTCACTGAGCCTGAAGCTTGCTGTTTTGGCTAGTTGCCTCCAAGCTCCTCCAGTGACCACGCCACAGCACTCCAGTGGCAGAAGTGCGCTGGCACACTTGGCCTCTTATGTAGGCAGTGAGGATCCAGTCTCGGGTTCTTGTGACTGCGCAACAGACACTTCAGCAAAGGAGCCCTCTTCAGCCTCAAGACGCAAGTTTAAAATGAACGGACATGAGAAAGAAAAATATTGAGAACTTAGACTTTTCTTCCCATTTTGGGAAAGGTTCTCAAGCAATGTATACAACCTCCTTGGCAGGACTTGACTTAATGCTTAAAATGCCTCACAGTAAAACCAGCACTCTTAGATTGTTGTATAAATTTAGATATTGGCATAGAAACACACAGACCTAAACCTGCATACAAGAGTTTGCACATACACTCCAGAAAATATACATGTGCTATGGGTCCCAAAAATCACAGTGTAATGAATCTGGACTTACATTGAGAAACAAAAACAAAATCATGGTTCCACGCTCCATTTGTATCTCTACTATTACAGAAAATCTACTAAATGACCAGTTATAACAAAGCAGGCCAATTCTGTGAATTATTCGTGTTTTTGTTTCTTGTATAACCAACCCATGGAGGATGTGTAGAAGTGGACTGGAGCGGTGGCTCGGTGGTTCAGAACATTTGCTTCAGTATTCAGAGCTCACATAGCTCCTCACAACTGACTGTAACTCTAGGGTAACCAGGGTAACCACAGCATCTTCTGGCCTCCAAGCCCACTCCACACAGATGGACACAAACATGCATGAAGGCAGACACTTATACACGTGGAATAAAGCTAAAGTAAATCCTTAAAAAAAAAAAAGAAAATGGATGTTTTGGAACATGCAAAAAAGAAAAAAGAAAAGAGAAAATGGAGAAATGGGGGCATTAAGAAAGGCGATGAAGGAGAGAGCGCAACAGCAGAATAGTGTGCGCACACCTGCACATGCCACTGTGAGCACTATGACTTGTACAAGTAATATATGTTAACATAAACTTTAAAGGTAGAAGCAGGGCTTCCTTTAGACTAAGGCATTTTAACTTATGCTGTTAGACTGTAAATTTTCTTCCAGAATCCCTTGCCCTGTTAGGTAGTGGCTCCAAGTGCTTCCAACATTTCTAAGAATTATTTGGAAATGTACATTCTAACACTCGTCCCATATTTTTCATCTCTGTCTATAGAATGTTCTAAATCAATGAATCATCTCATTGATGCAACAGGGGCTTCCTTTCTCAGGAATATCCACACCCACATAGCAGTATGCGGAGGGTGCTCACCTACAGGCTGCACACTGCGCATGAGAAGCGAGAAGCTGTCAATGCAGAGAAACAGGACAAACACGAATGAGCGGATCATTCGCCTCCCCACAGCCTGTACTCTGTGTTCCACGCTCCCAACCCTGTCTGCGGGTTTTGTCTTATTTTCCCTTTTTCTCAGATTACTTTCAGAACCCCAAACTCTTCTCTGTTCCTAGGCTCCCTATGCCGCAAGGCTTAGCTTAGACCTATTTTACATTTCAAACCTCTCAAGATGTTTAGCAGATCAAAAGCACTCACTTGTACTAAGATCTTAGAAATCAGCTGAAATTATACACTGCCCTCATGGTTGTGCACTGCCCAAGTTAGTATAAACCTGGCAAACATTTCTCCTTAGCCAGAGAAAGGCTAGGATTAAGATGTCAGGGTGACTGCCCTTTCCTTTTTCTTTTTTGAAAAATTTCTACACTCCATTTCATCATCAGAAAAATCTTTCATTTTGAATCAACTTTTTCCCATGGTTACTTAATGCCCTGATTGTCCCTCATTTTGTAAATGTGTCTTTCAGTGTGTAACTGACAGTTGTTGGTGCAAATAAAATTCTCATTCCAAATGTAGTGAGAAAATTTATTCTGCACCAAACATGAAAGAAAATTGTGCTAGAATATGAATTCATGACGGACAAAACAACATAATACATTGCAGGAATAATGACGCAACTCTTCTCTCAGCCCACTTTTTAGTTATTACTCTTGCTAAAGTAGTTGACAAGGTAACGATTTTCATCTTAAAATTTTCACAAATGCTTTGTTTTTTTGTTCACCTAGCCCATTCTTCTCAGCCAACACCTTATACACTTCTGCCCACTCTCTTTATTCCACGACTGTTCTCCCTCTCTGACTTCATGATGCACATGCCTGTTGGCTTATTTCACCTTTGAAACATGAGCTTTTTAAAACAACTGAACAAAGACACAAGTCAGTGAATTTACTAGATACACTGGTGGAGGCAGCAGGAAGGCAGGTCATGGCAAAGTGCTGCAGGCTACATCTAACATCTCGCATTCTTTCCTTTGGTCTCCTGGAAGCTAGTGATAAAATATAATCCTCGTTCTTTATCTGATAGTAAAAATGATGACAGGCCAGACACAGAGGCTAGTGATAAATGGCTATTATGGGGGTAACAACAAAGTGGTCTCAGTGCAGATCATGTGTCACTCTGATCAGCTGCAGACATTCTGATCAACTAGCTGCCTGCAGGCTCTTCTACATGGAGGTGGAGTTTCCTGAGATCTTCATTTGGCACCATGGATACAGATTCTGAGCACTCACCCCTAGATGTATTCCTGTTGGCACTTTTATAGTGTCCAAAGCAGAAGTAATACAGTGGTGTGGTGGAGCTATATGACCAGAATGATTTAAAATTTTTCTAAATTCTCAAAGCTAGTCTTTAAAGCGACCCATTAGCAAAAATATAAATCACACCTGTAATACTTACATTGAAGAAAAAAATAATTCTCAAAACTCGCAACTTTTCAAATCATTTCACTTTTATTTAACTGATTTGAGGCTACATATGTTGTGTGTATGTGGTAGAGATGTGAGTGATGGATGTGGTACTTTGTGTGTATTTTACTCCTTGTTACCAGGTTAGCCTTCTGAAAGATGCCATGGTAAGGAAATGGAGAAAATGTCAAGAGCTGCAGAGCAAGTCCTCACTTATTGTCTTGTTGGTTTTGACACTCAAAGAAAGAACAAGCAAGCTACAAGATGAGACTTGATAGCCTGTGACCATAAAGAGGGGGAGGAGGTCCTCCTCAGTCATAGACCTAGGGGAGGGGAATAGTGTGAAAACAGGATGGAGGGAGAAAGGGGAGGATGTAAGTGATGGGATAACAATTGAATTGTAATCTGAATAAATAAAATAAAATAAAATAAAATAAAATAAAATAAAATAAGGGATAGGGATATAGTCTCTTGGTAGATTTCTTGGCCACTATTCAGGCAAGTCTTTGGAACACTAACAATGTATAAAGCAAACATGGTGACACACACCTGTTATCTGAGCTCTTGGGATGTGCAGGCAGGGGGATTAGAAAGTTATGCCATCCTCAGCTATGCAGCCAGTAAGAAGAAAGCCTTGAATAATGAAACTTTGTTATTATACAGCTTATTTCTAATATGAATTGATTATGTAGTGATTGTATCTTGAAAAATATAAAAAATACTGGACCAATAGCCTTCAAGTATTCAAAAACACATCTGAATCAGTCTATAAGTCATTCAACAGTAGGAGAGACCTGCCTTCAGTGGAACTGATCTTTCAAGTCTCCTAATTGCCAATGTGGACACTCATGTTTGAACTTCTTTTGGGAAAACAGTTGATAATAATTAAACTGAGCTTATCATCACACTGCTTACATGCCAGACCCTTTATATATTGGGCAAAGTTTTGTCTCTTTAGCTGATTTTAAAACTTCAAGTATTAGTGAAAAAGATTTTGTTACAAAATTATGGACACAATTTTTTGAGTTTAGCCTATGGTATTGACTTGGTCCCAACTGGTACTCTACTGAGGTGGGGCCTGAAAGTTTGGGGTCATTGGAATGTGAAGTTGTAGAGTATGTAATCTCCTCACCCTATATCCCACACTGTATTCTATCCATAAGATGAGCATCAACATCCTATCTCAGACTCAGTCTTAATTTGCTGCCATGGTTCACTTCAGTGGGGCAAACAGAACAGTCTCTGTGAATTCATATATGCATATCTATCATGTTGATTGAGGGGGCCTTAGTTTCTGGTTTTCCTCCAACCATCTGATCTTACACTTTTTCTGCCTCCACTTCTGCAGGGTTCCCTGAGACCTGAGAGGAGAAATTTTATAAGGAAACCTCCTTTAGGGCTGAGCGTTCCAAGGTGTATCATTCTCTGCACAATATCTAGTTGTGGGTCTCTGTATTTGTTTGCATATGCTGCAGGAAAGAGCTTCTCTGACGATGGCCAAGCAGGGGCAGTGATATACAATTAGAGCAGAATATCACTGCAATCATTTTATTGCTATAGTTCATTGGCAGAGCAGTAGCCTCTGGTTTTATGCTAGGTCCTGGGACTGTCTAGTCATCTAGTCTTAGGTTCCTGGTTACTCAAGCAGGGTTGTGTATGCGTTCCATCTTGTAGAGTGGGCCTTTATTTAAATCAGATATTGATTGGTTACTCCCACAACCTGTGTGCCACCATTGTACTACCACATCTTTCAGGAACCACAACATTGTGGGGCAAAGGTTTCGTGTCTGGGTTGGTGTTTGTGCTTCTCTTTTGGTAGGAAGCAGAATACTTTTTGATATCACAGATGATAAAACAAGGGGTGAAGGTTCTATGTGGGCAACAGCATGTTCAGTGAGCTGTGTAGGTGTTGTCTTCAGCAGGAGGGCCTTGCTTTTAGTTTGTGGATATCATGCTATAATCTTGGTAATATCATGGGTTGTTTAGAGATTCCCATATGACCCTTTGGCCAACAACTCAATTAGATGTAACCTATTCCTGGCACTGAAGGCTTCATTAGATGACCAGTGTAGCTGTCTCTCCCATCATTTGATTATTTCACCTAAATTGCCTTCATATATGTATATTCTTTAGGAGCTTCTACCGTATTAGGTTTCCATACTACCCTCAAATGTCCTTTAATTTTAGCTGTCTCTTACCATATCCCCCACCTCACCTGCCCCTCTCCTTGCATTCCAGCGCACCCTCTTCCATCTATCCATAACTATTTTGTTTATCTTTTATGGATATCTCTCTGCCTCCCTAATCCCTTACTCTATAACTAACTGCTGTGGTTCTACAGATTATAGCTTGGGTATCACTGACTTAAAAGCTAATATACACAAAGACGTGAGTACACACTGCATTTGTCTTCCTGAGTTTGGAATACTTTATTTGGAATGATTTCCTTCTATTTCTATCAATTTACCTTCAGAATTCATTTTTAATGGCTCAGTAATATTCTATTGTGAAAATAAACCACATTTTCTTTGTACATCCTTCTCTTGAGAGACATCTAAGTTGTGTACTATTTCTGGATATTGTTAATAGAGCAGCAATGAACATAGTTGAACAACTATTTATGGTAGAATGAAATGTCATTTGGGTATATACCAAAAATGGTATAGCTGGGTCGTGAGGTAGATCATTTCCCATCTTCTCTATGAACTGCCACATTGATTTCGGTAGTGGCTGTGTAAGTTTGCACATTCAATAACAATAGATGAGTATTATCCTTAGTCCATATCCCTACCAGCATGAGCTGTCAATGCAATATTTCCTCATAGAATGTATCAATGGAAACAATACTTTCACAAGTTTTTAATCTTCATTTTAATAGATTCATTTATGGATATAGGTAGATTACATCTCGATTCACACAAGATGTATAACATAGCACACACACATATAATGCAATGCATGCACATAGATATTCCTAGTATCTCTGTGAGTGTGTGTGAGTCTCTCTCTCTCTCTCTCTCTGTCTCTGTCTCTCTCTCTCTGTCTCTGTCTCTCTCTCTCTCTCTCTCTCTCTCTCTGTCTCTCTCTCTCTCTCTCTCTCTCTCTCTGTCTCTGTGTGTGTGTGTGTGTGTTGCCATGATGGGATGAGTCTGGTCCTGTGCACGTGATACAAGTGTTCTACCACCTTTATACTACCTAGACCCATTTAATTTCTTAAGAGAAAGCCAAACATATTTTCTAGGATATTGAGTTTTCTATATAGATTTTAAACTCTTCAATATTAACACATAAGAAATATTTAAGCATAAATCTTAATCATCAGTCTTAAACATACAAATGCTACAAATAATAAGTATTTACAAAAAATATAAATGAAGTACACTATTCACTGGCCAGGTCTTCAATAAAAACAAGGGTTATTCTCAGAAACTGTGTATAATACAAAGTGACCAGTGGTTTGTTTTTTTTTTTTTTTTAATAGGAATTGTAGGGAAGAGAGCTAATGAAGATAAAGGAAAGTAAAGGTGAAAAAAAGAGCAAGAAGAAGCTCACACCAAACTCTGGGACCTTATCCACCTAATGCAGAATATCAATCATGTGGAAGCTTCTGGTGAGTAATATGGGCAGCAGTAAATATTGGTAAGTTGTGTGATGCTTAGAAACAGCATTAACCTTAATTTAATGGACTGAAATATTGTTAGCATATATTGATCAACTTAATGTAAGAGTAGTCTGATCACAAGATGTTAGGGCCTCAGGACTTGCCTTCTGTACCATTTTCAATTCATCTCTCATGTTTTATTTAATCACGCTCAGAGCAGCATAGCTTTTATGGAACACACGTTGCTAGTCTTGATGCTAAGTACTGCTCCTACAGTCATCAGAGGTCTTTTGGCTTTTCTGTTATTGTTGAGCCAATAGTTTAAGTTCTGTTGTGTCAATAATTCAGCGGGGCAGGTCCTTCACACTCTGCATTGTATGCAGCCTTTAAGCACAGCTCAGCTAAGTGATAAGAGCAAAGGAGGACACACCATCCAGCAGGATTACAGAAAGAATTATTTTTAAAGACTTATCCAGGGACATGATTGTATTTTCAAACAATGCTTTGACATTTCAAGATCATTATACAGCAAATGAAGTCAGATAAGTAGAATTTTTTTTTTCAAATTAAGAAATAAATTATGATTGTTTTAAAAAAGAGAATCTCTGGTTATAACGTGAATCTTGAAGAGTTCTCAAAAGTCAATTTATCCATCTGCTCTCTGAGCAAGTGCCAGACTTGTTCATGGAGAGCTCTATGAGTAAATTGCAGCATGCACTAGACCAGCTTTAATAGTAATATCATTTTGAAACATGTATTGCTGTTAGAATATCATAATTATAGTTTCTAAGTTCAGCAAATTATATGTTTATGCTATTAAAAACATGTAGTGTACTGCTATTTTTTTCATTACATATAGAAAGCAAAGATGAAATACACTTTCTGAATTTAGGAATACCAAGGAAGAGAAAATGGTGATTTTTTTGTCTTGAAAAATTAAAGTGATGCAAGTAATTTTTAATAAAATTAGAAGTGTATTCTTAGCTCATTTTTGTTGGTTTTTTCATTCACAACATTTTGTGGAAAATCATAGAGCTTATATGTAAGAACTTCTTTGGAATGCTAGTTTCACAACTCATCCCACAGATGTTTGACGTAGTGCACGTACAGAATACTAGTTAAGGTAACACTTGCTTTTCTAACAATAGTCACAACAAAGTCACCAACGTTTAATGGATGTGGCGTGAAAACAGTTACTTTTCTTCTTTTCCATAAAGTATGAAATTACTCTATGAAAATACTCATCAGTAGATGAGTTTTCCATTCAGAGGTAATTCATAGCCTCTGATCCATCCTACCTTCTGGCGTCAGCAAAGTCGCCACAACCTCAGAGCGTTTGGAACGATGAAAATGTAGGAAGCAGGCGTGCGCACCTCTGCACACAGGCAAGACGTGCATCCTTCCGATCAGATTTCATGGAGAAAGACATCAAGCTGGACACACCGTGACCAGAGCAACTTGAAGTTAATCCTCGTTTATAGCTGATATCTGGCAAGAAACTGGTCCCAATGAAAATAAGCTTTTTTATGGAAACCGTATATCTATTGCAAGTAAACAATTAAAAACAAATTTAAGGCTTACTTTCTACTACAAAGTGAGAGTAAGAGAAATGGGATTATCTGAGAAAGCTGAGCAGTGGCTGCTTCTTGAGCTTGTTTGCAGCAAGCCATGCAAGCCATGGTGACAGAAGGTAGAGATAACTCACTATGGGTTTCAAAAATCTAAAAAGAATTTAGCATGCATTCAGAACGAATAAATAATAAATTTCTTTGTTGATACATATGTTTAACTTATATATGAATAACAAACTATGTAGTATTTTAAAATATCAGTTAAATTTAGAAAAAAATGTGTATAATATGTTACAGAAAAGAATGTGAATACCACACTGATGGGCTTTAATAACATTTGTTCTGTCTGTTCATCTGTCCTTATTCCCCGGCACCACGGTACCACCGACTTTTACACTGCCTCCACACTTTTCTCCTGCCATAGGTCATATAATATTTTCCTACCATAGGTCATGTATTTTGAATATCACAGTTTCTAGTCTTTTCATGTGCCCTTTTTTTTTATTTAACAATATGTATTGGTATGTTTTCATGGCACTAACATTTTTATGATTTAATAAAATAGCATTTTATAATCTTCTTCACCTCAGTTTATTTATAATTTTGTTTACTGAATTGACTGATTTGAAGTATCAGCTATTGGGATAATGCTAAGTATAAGCATATATCTTCAGTGTTTATGGGGACCTGTTCTCAATTCATTTACATAAACCCCCTAAAATCTTTACTACAATTGAGAGTAAAAAATATTTTTTAAAAAAATTTGGTAAATAGCTAAATGTCCTATACAATGTACCTATACAATTTGTACCAACCAACAGTAAGTAAGTTTTCTTAGCTCTGCATTTTTGTTGACATTTGATGTTGAAATAATTTTATGTTTTAACCATGCTCAGATCTAGGTAGTAGTGTCTCCTTTTAATTTGCATAACCCTGCTATAATGCTGTACTTACCTCTGGATGCAGTATCTGTTCAGGTCTGTGGTTGGTAGAATGAGAATGGCCTCTATAAACATATATATATATCTGTATTCTTGGTCTTCACTTGGTAGCACAGTTTGGGAAGGATTGGGAGTCATGGCCATGTTGGAGTAGGTATGTCACTGTGTGTGGATGTTGAGGTGTTAGAAGTCCACACCACTCCTACATCTCTCTCTGTCTCTGTCTAGCTGTCTCTCTCACCATCTTATGTTTGTAAAACAGGAGCAAGATCTCAGCAACCTCACCAGCACCTGCTGGCATGCGTCCCACCACAATGTCATGAACTCATGCCCTGAGACTTTAAGCATGTCTTCAACTAAATTCTGTCTTTCATAAGTTGCCTTGATCATGGTGTCTCTTAGCAACAGTGCAAAAGTAACTAAGATGGGGTCATTTGTTTCCTTACTGATTAGTATCCTCTCCTTATGTCTTTAATTTTAAGAGATTTTTATGCTGAAGGCAACAGGATTTTTATCAGATATGACTTTTGAAAATAGTAATGTCCAGGAAAGAACCAGATTGATTTCTAAAGTGGTTGTACGAGTTTGCACCCCCATCAGCAATGGAGGAGTGTTCCATGTCCTTACATCCTAGCCGGCACATGCCGTCACTTGAGTTTTTGATCTTAGCCATTTTGATGGAGTGTAAGGTGGAATTTCAGAGTTGTTTTGATTTGCTTTTCCCTAATGACCATTCTATGGTTTTGGATTCTTTGTAAAAAAAAAAAAATCAAGCGACCATATTTATGTGGGTTTATTTCTGGGTCTTTGATTCAATTCCATTGATGCATCTGTCTGTTTCTATGCCAGCACCATGCAGTTTTATTACTGTTGCTCTACAGTAGAGCCTGAGATGAGGGATGGAGATACCTCCAGATGGTTCATTGTACAGAATTGTCTTAGCTATTCGGGGATTTTTGTTTTTCCATATGACATTGGGAGTAGTTCTTTCAAGGTCTGTAGAGAATTGTGTTGTCATTTTGAAAAGAATTTCATTGAATTTGTAGATTGTTTTAGGAAAGATGGCCATTTTTACTATGTTAATCCTACCAATCCATAAGCATGGGGGATCTTTCCATTTTTGATGTCTTCTTCAATTTCTTTATTCAGAGACTTGACTATCTCAAGACTAAGCCATGCCATTCCTTGGCATATATCTGAAAGATGCTCCACCATACAAGTACACATGTTCAACTATGCTCATAGCAGCCTTATTTTTAATACCCAGAATCTAGAAACAACCTAGATGTCCCTCAACAGAAGAATGGATAAAGAAACATTTACAGTATGGAATAATACTCAGCTCTTAAAAACAAGGAAATCTTGAAGTTTTCAGGCAAATGAATGGAACTAGAAAAGATCATCCTGAGAGAGATAATCTAGACACAGAAAGAGCCATATGGTATATACTCACTCATAAGCGGATATTAGCCACATAATACAAGATAACCACACTACAATATATAATCCTAAAGAAGCTAAGTAACAAATAAGACACTAGTATGGATGCTTAATTCTCACTCCGAAGGGCAAATGGAACAGATACTGGAAGCAGTTGAAGAGAAGGAACAGGACAGGAGCCTATCATAGAGGTCCTCTGAAAGACTCCAACCAGCAGGTGATCAAAGCAGATGCTGAGACTCACAGCCAAATTTTAGGGTGGAGCACAGTGAGTCTTATGGAAGAGTTGGGGTATAGAAGGACCTGGAGGGAACAGGAGCTCCAAAAGGAGACCAATGGAGCCAACAAATCTGAGCTTGGTGGTGGGGTGGCCTGTAGAGACTGGTGCATGAGCCAAGGACCATGCATGCTGAAAACCTGGAATCCCTGCTCAGATGTAGTTGAGAGGCCGCAGTCTTCTCATGGGCCCTATAATAAGGGAGTAGGGCTACATCTGACGTGGACTCTGGAGCCCACTCGTTAATCACTTCCTCCTTTTTGTGGTTTGGAGTTTGCCAGGCCACAGAGGAAGAGGATGCAGGCAGCCCAGAGGAGGCTTGATAGGCTGGGGTCAGATGATAGGGGAGGAGGTCTCCCCTTTTTTGAGGTCTAGGGGAGGTGGAGGGGTGATGAGGGAGGAAGGGTGGGAGCAGGTGGAGACAAGGAAGGGGCTACAATCAGGGTGTAAAATGAATAAAGTAAATATTAAAAAATTAAGAAAAGAAAGCAGTGCCTTCCAATTTGTGGTTTGCCCTCTTTGATTCTTTATAGAGACCTCATGAAACAGTTATTTTATTTTAATTAATTTTATAAATTGTAAATTTAGTGTTATATTTTTGAAAACCAAAACTATCATTAATACTAGTAATATTTTCCCTTATGTGATCACTGTAAGTTTAAAAGTCTTAGACTTCTTTTTTAGATAGTCTTGCTGCCAGAAGAGCAAAGCAACAGAGCAGAATCTGGACGAATAAGACTCAGAAAGCTGATGGAAGTGATTATGTCAAAGGCAGGGGCTTACTGAAGTAGATCCTGTGTGTGTGGGAGGTTACGGAGTCTATGCCCAGATGGAAGGATGGCCTCCGACGGGATCACAGCTCATAGTGTGCTCATATGTGAACAGCAGGCACACGGAGCATGTGGGTGCAGATGCGGAAAAGTGAATGGATGCGGCCGTGGGTGTCGGTAGAGTTCTATTCTGAAGCCTGGTTTTCTCAGTGAATAAGAAATGGAGAATAAAAATGGGAGAGAAGGACTGGGGGTTTAGAGAGAGGAAAAAAAATCATAAAATGGAGGGTGCAAAACCGAAGGAAATATACAACATGGTTGTCATGAGTCACTCAGGGCCCAAGCTGAGTTTGCCGTTGATGAATTTAAAAGGTCTGTTCTGTCTTCACGGTTGAGTTCATTTCTATAGCGGTGTTAATCGTAGGAATGAGGAGGCAGGTGATCTCGTGTTGTGACTCTCTCAAAAAGTACAGTAAAGGGAAGAGCACGGGGTTGAGCATTTATATGAGGAAGTGACCCTATGGCCTATTGTATTATCTGACATTATATTTTCCCAGAGTTCTTTCTATTGCTTTGATAAGCACCATAAACAGAAAAAGTTGGGGGAAAAAAAGAATTGATTTTGACTTATACTTAAAAGTAACAATCCATGATTGAGGGAATTGGGGGCAGGAACTCAAGAAGGGACACACCAAGAAACCATAAGGAAATCTGTTTCCTGGTGTGCTCTTATGCTGGTATTGAGTTTCCATTGGAAACACCATTTCTTTCTTTTTGAAAATTTAATTAATATGTTTATTCACTTTACAGTCCAGTTGTAGCCCCCTCCCTCCTCTCCTCCTGGTCCTACCCTCCCTCCATCTTCCCCATATCCCCTCTCCTCTACCACTCAGAGAAGGGGGGATCCCCCCAACTTACCCATCACAACACATCAAGTCACATCAGGTCTGAAGGCATTCTCTACCACAGTGGCCTGAAAAGGTAGCACCACTAAGGGGAAGTGATTGAAAATCATACAAGAAAGTCCTTGTCAGAGACAGCCCCTGTTCCCCTTACTAGGGGACCCACATGAAGGCCAAGATGCTCATCAGGTACATAGGTATTGGGGGCCCCCCCTCCAGGGCACACATGGTCCTTGGTTGGTGTTTCAGTCTCCACCAGCCCCCCTCCCCCTGCGCCCAGGTTAGTTGGCTCTGTTGGACTTCTTGTGAAGCTCCTGCTTCCTCTGGATCCTTCTATACTTCCTCTCACTTTTCCACATACTCAATGTTTGGCTATGAGTCTCAGCATCTGCTTAGATACTTTGCTAGCTGGGGCCTCTCAGAGGACAGTTGTGCTAGTCTCCCACCTGCAAGGATAGCAGAGTGTCCTGTCAGGCGTTGGCTCTCTTCCATGGTGTGGCCATGCAGTAGCTGGACAGTCCCTCAATCTCTGTTCTTTATTTATCCCTGTACATCTTACAGGCAGGGTACATTTTGGATTGAAGTTTTTGTAAGTGGGTTGGTGTTCCCCTCCCTCTACTAGAAGCCCTGCTTTGTTGTAGGGTAACCTCTTCCTTCTCCGTGTCTGCTGTTAGGAGAGGTCTCAGCTAGAGTTACCCCCATATCCTTCCAGGAGCCTGTCCTGTCCTAGGTCTCCAGCTTATCTCAGAGATGCCCCAGGCCACAATTTCTCTTCTCCCTGCAAGCCCTCTGTCCTGCTGTCCCCCACACTCTCCCCACATCAGATCCCCACCCTCACTTCCCTCAGCACTCTGTCTCCTATCCAGTTATCTTTATTATACAGCCCAGGCTCATCAGACAGCCCAGATGTCAGCATCTACAATGGGCTGGACCCGCCAACATCAACTGAAAAATCAAGAAAACCCACGTAACAAATGGATCGAAGCAGTTTCTCAGCTGAGGTTCCCTCTACCCTGGGGTGTCACACTGATAACCAAAATTAGTCATTACATATAACGGCAGCAGTGACAGAAAGCGTATTATCGATTTGGAGAACCAAATATTTGCGAGATTATTGGAGCTAGACTTCTAATGAAGTGAAATGGAGGTACAGAAAGTAAAAGCTGTCTGGGAGAATTCAAGGACTGACACTGATTTTGGCAGGGTCAAGGGGGTGGCCATGGAAGAGAGTGAGAGGAGGTGACCACGTTATGGAGATCACTTCAAGTAACTTGCATGCAGGACGCTGGAAGGATCATCTATATGAGCAGTCGCCACTACAAATGTAAGTCTGGGCTATTTTGGGATTAGTGGCAGTGAGTCAGGAGCTAAAACCATCACAAAACGAGGAGGAGTCTTTAGATGCTGGGTGTGTGACACTAACAGTGACGGGTAGTGCTTGGTAATTCTCTGCTGAGATATGACTCAACGATGTAGATTTTTGGGAAGAAAAGGATGGATCCAGAACCCAAAATGAGAAAGCAAACTCTCTTCCGGTAATCCGATAGTAAAATAGCTACGGGAAAACCAACTACAGCTTCTGAGGCCAGTAGAGTAAGTGGAGCTCTTCAGAAAAGCAGCTACTGGAGGCAGTGGGGGTGAGCAGTTGAGGTACGGAGGTTGGACGGGTTCAGGTGATTAATTATTTTGCAAATGATTGAAATGGATCTTTAGAGGGTCAGAGGTGGTGTTGGAGGTTTCAGATGAGTGAGAGAAGAGAAGAGGAGATGTGTAGTGACCTAATATCCGGTGCAGTGGTTTGAATGAGAATGATCCTCATGGGTTCAGGTATTTGAATGCTGGCACCCCGTTGGTGGCTATGTTTGGGGAGGCTTAGGAGATAGGGTCTTGTTGGAGGTCGTGTACCTCTGTGGACAGGCTTTGGCTGTGTATAGGATGAACCAGGTACCAGTTTACCCTGACTGTTTAATGCTCATGGTTGAGATGCGCATCTCAGTTTCTTATTGCTGCTGCCCGCCTGAGCCATGCTTCCCTACCATAATGGACTCTCATACACCTGGAACAGCAATAGAAAAGTAATTAACACACCTAGAAATAATTTCTAGAAGGTTAATTTTATTTGCCAGTTGGTGGAGCTGAACCAGTAGATTTTTTAAGCAGACAATTGGAGTAAAAACAAACAATACAAGTTAATAAGAAACCGGTCTTTCCCCGGGTTAAAGTACCCATTTGTCATCATCACTCTAAACTGAAAGCATGCCTTCTGGTCCCCCTCCACCACCAGATAGTTTAATACTCATTCAGAAATATTTATTAAGGGTATATTATAAGACAGGCACTGCAAATATGCTACAGCAGGTATAAAACTGATATATTACAACAAAACAATGTCTTAAATTTATATGCAAAATGAACTTAGGAATGTGTATTAGATTGAGGAACACAGACGTTTACGTGCGATCCCTCCTGCCTGCATTCATGGCCCTTTTGTGTCTTCATGATCTGGTCTGCACTAGAGGTTCTTCATAGTTAACATATGCTGATGGGGACATTGCTTATTATTTTTATTTTAGTTCTTTTTATTCAGATTAGGAGCCTCTGATACAGAGTACATCATGAAGAGGCATTAGCAAAAGGGTCAAGAATGCTTTGCCTTAGCTATTTCACACAGCTGCACACCAAGTTCATAGAAGTTATCAAAAGAGATGAAGACACTGTGTGAAACAATAGTCACAGATTGCCATGAAAGCCTGTCAACACTGAAAGTGCATTTCAAAATGGAATCAGTGTATAAGTCTATAACAAGCACACCAGAAGGAACATTCAACTTTTAATAAAAAACTAAGCAAGAGACCCCAACTCTAGCTAGAGTGCTATTGCAATATAATGACCACCAAAGGAGGAGGATAATCTTCTACAGGACTGTTCCTCCTGGTAGGTTTCACATAGTCCAGGGAGTGGACCTACACCCATTACTTGAGTGTTGCACAAGTCAGATTCAGTGGGTTATAAAACACTAAAGACATGACATTGTGAGGAGTTGGGAGGGTATTCAGGGAGAAGTTGGAGGAAAAAGTGGTGGTGTGGATAGTCACCAAATGCATTGTATATGTGCATTAAATTCTCAAAATAAACTATAGTATATAAAGTTATGGATTATAATGCAAGAAGATGCCATTTCTGACATCTGGAAATGCCTATAAGTGGCATTCCCACTGGCTGTGACAGCATCTTCATACACTCTTGAAAGGACTTTAAATTGTTTTCATTTATAGCAACAATTCCAGTCCTTGCAAAATAATTTGTCAAGTTGGGAGATGTGAGGAAAGAGAGATAAATGTTTCATAATATCTTTTCCCATAGGAACACCCAATATTTTAGAAAGTTCCTTGGATATTAAAAGAAAAATTTATTGTTAAAGAATCTTTAGAATAATAAAATCATCTTTAAATGCCATATCCTGTGTGTCTTGGAGGCTTTTGAAGACCTTATGTAACCATATTACCTTATATATCTATAGAATCATATTTATCTGTTGCACATAAGATGTATATTCTTGTAATATAAGTAGACTAGTAATTGTCATGACAATGATTTGATCAACTAACAAGTAACTTGTATAACTTAATTATCCTGAACATCCTTCAATACCACTTTCAAGGTATTGGAAGTAAACCTTAAATTATAATTGAATTGGATAGGTAAAATACCTCATATTAGAGTAGAAACATATATAATAAGTCTGAAAAATAATCTTAAATTTGAATTCTATAACAATGTATAAAAATTAAACTTATTTGACATCAATATACAAAATTGTATATCAATGAATTTAAAATAACCTTATTTGTGAGTAACAACTAAGGCCTTAAATTGAGGATTGGATTCAATAAGAAAAGACAGAGTAACTCCTGGCAACCCCCATCCTACCTCAAAGAAGATGATGATCATCAAAGAACCTCCTTATGGAGATAGCTTCAAATGTGGCAAACAAGCCACTGGACAAAATGTCCTCATTTCTGCCACAGACAGAATTCTGCCTAAAAAGGGCAAGCTTGGATGCAGCCAGAAGTGACGACAAAACTCTGCCAAGACTGGGAAAGCAAGCCCTCAATACTTCGTCCTTCACAAATATGTCTGATAGATATATTGGGCCAGAAGGCTGAAGATGATGCTCCAACATTACAGAGAGTGTTGGGTGACTATTCAGGGAGCAAACAGTCTGTCATCTTCTCATTTGGCAAGCTACTAACCTGCACTCTTGGTATATTCAGATAATCAATTTTATTCCTTCTCAACTCTCTGAAGGAGTTGAAGACCAGATAGTTTAGTTTTACAATTAAGCTTAGTTGTTCGGGGATTAAGATGTTTTCAGGTCTAGATAGATGTTTTAAGTTGATAATGATGAATATAATAGATATTGACTTACATTCAGAATTTTAGACTCAGCAAGATAGGAAAGATGTTTTCTTCAAGGCTGTCAAATAAACATAGCCAAATCACTATGAATGTAACATTTATATAATTCCTGATTGTTTCGTGGTTCTTACTGCTATATGTAGTTTACTTTATTTATGTGTAATAATATAAATGTATATGTTAAAAAAGAAATATAATTAAAACACACACACGAAAACAGAAAAATGTAAAAAGTACTATTTTTCTGACTCATAACTTTATATCTGGAATATGATAATGGCATTAAATTTTAGCTAATCAGTGTAACAGGTATGCATAGTTATTTTTATCATAACACTATGTGTGTGAGTACATGTCTGTTGAGAATGCATATGTGTGTGAGTGTGTGTATGAGTATGTATATGAGTACATTGGTTTGTGAATGCATGTGTGTGAGTGCATTGTGTGTGTGAATGCATGTGTGTGCGAGTGAATGTGTGTGTGAGAGAGAGTGCATGTATGTGAAGTATGTGTGTTAGTGCATTGTGTGAGTGTGTGTGTGAGTGCATGTGTATGAATGCATGTGTGTGAGTGCACATGTGTGTTATTGCATGTGTGTGTGTGTGTGTGAGTGCATGTGTGTTTATTGAAAATTTGGAATAATAGAAGTTGTTTCATCACATTATGCTAAATGTCCAAAAAGGTGAAAAAGCTATACTAACCAGAAATAGCAATAACATAAAAATCTTTGTATAGAAATATCATATGAAAACATGGACTTTTCAGAATTCCTTAAACCTGAGAAAAATATAGTTATAGGTGATTCAAGGATAAAAAAGAAAGAAACCTATATACTATCAATTATTCATTTTAGTCATTTCAATTTTCTAATATACCTTGTTTATCAAAATAACAACTCTACAGCTATGTTATTGCTATAAAACTAGGCATACCTTGGAAGCTCTCTCTCTCTCTCATAAACTTTCTCTGGTGTTTCCTGAAAGCCTCCCTGCACCTTCCACATTCTAACGTCACTATGACTTGACTCTCCTCCACTAGCTTTCTCTTGTGAGTCATGCCAGAAACAAGCTCAATAAAGACATTTCCATATTCTCAAGCCTAGATCTGTGGGCACAACTTCTACACAAGCCAAGACTGAAGCAATTTTGAATTTCACATAGACACACAAGCAAGGAAAGAAGTCCACATGCCCAGCTAATACCATAAACACAGAAACAACATAAGTGTCCTCTCCCAAAGTCCATGAGTCCAGTAGAAAGTTTCTTCAGTGAGAATTATCTAGCTAAATCCAAGGACACACAATTTAAACTAACAGTCATAAATGTCATAAAAATTTCAAATAAGTTCAAGAAGGAAAGAACAAACATCTCAATGAATTTAAAGAGGGTGGCCATAACCAACTAGGTCATGTCCAAGGAAAGTCAAATACACAGCAGAATGAAGTATCAAAGAAAATCAGAATTTGAAAACTGAATTCAATACACAGTTAAAGCTATTGAAGAGAAAACAAAGTGAAATAAACAGAACTGAATAATTCAAGAACCTGATTAGAAAATGAGGGGGAAAAGCCTTACAAGTAGAAGATTGAATGTCAGGTCTTGAAGGAAACAGGAATTGGACCAGTCAAGCAAGATAAAAATAAATTAAAACTAAGCAGAAAGGAGCATACAAGAACTCTGGGACTCCATGAAAAGACAAAAACATCACATTGTAGATATAGATTAAGAAGAAGAATCCCAAGCTAAAGACACAAACTACATTTTCAACAAGATCATAGAAGAAAATGTCTCTGAATTAAGGGAAGACTTAACCTTAGAGATACAAGATGTACTTAAAAGGGAGAGCACAAAAGAAACCCCCATACCATGTTATGGTTGGATGATTAAATCTATAGAATAAATAGAGGTTATTGAACACTGAAAGAACCCCCTCCAGTACACACAAAGTAACAACCCAGACAGAAAGCCACTGAAGAGAACACTTAAAAGTTGTGATAAGAATGCTGAATTGAGTCCCAATTCAGCAAGAGAATCATGGGAGAATGGGGGAAATAGAAAGATCCAGGGGGTCCTAGAAACCTACAAGAAAAACATTATGACAGGCAGATTTGGGCCCAGGGGTTCTGCTCAAACTATGACACCAGCCAAAGACAACATGTGCAGTAAACATTGACCCCCCACCCAGATCTAGCCAATGACAGGACATTCTCCAGAGTTGGGGAGAGAGTGGGGACTGACTTTCACACGAACTCTGGTGCCCCATATTTGACCACGTCCCCTAGATGGGGAGGACTGGTGGCACTCAGAGGAAGGATAGCAGGTTACCAAGAAGAGACTTGATACCCTATGAGCATATACAGGGGGAGGAAGTCCCCCTCAGGAACAGTCATAGGGGAAGGGAGTAAGGGGAAAATGGGAGGGAGGGAAGAATGGGAGGATACAAGGGATGGGATAACAATTGAGATGTAATATGAATAAATTAATAAAATATATTATAAAGAAAAAAATCAATGCTGAATTGTAGCTGGCTACAATTGATAGCTTCTAGCAGAAGTGCTGGTGGGGAAGGATTTTGTTTTCCTTAAGAAGCTGGCCACTGGGAGTTTGACCATGGTCCAGTGAGTACATATATGGGCAACACAAATTGGATTTGTGAGGTTTTTTTTATATATATATATTCTTCCTTAATTTTGCACCAGTCACAGGGGTAGATGGCAGACCAGGGAGGAGTGGGAAGATATACTTTGAACTAAAGAAGAACAAGTACAGCCTTAAAGAAAATCAATACAGAGGGTTAGTGAAGGATGTGTAATAAATAAAACTAAAGACTTTTAATAAGCCATAAGACATAGAGAACACATTTACTTAAAATACATATATGAGTATATATACATACCATATACCTATATATGTATATCTATAGAATATAGACATAAAATTTAAATGAATTTAAATTCACTTGAGGATATACTTCCTTTAAGATCCATAGACAATTTAAAATACTAACCTCAGTGTGAGGCATGGGAAGCGTCCCTTTAAGATGTTGGTCAAGGGAACTAAAGAGACTTCCAATATAACATACATTACTGGCATTGCCCTTAGTTGCCTCCTAAACCTTGAGTAGGTTAGACCCTAAGTGAGACCCTACCACTGAAGACACACAGAGGTGAGATACAGGGAACAGGGGAATGGTGTTATAACTGAACACTATAACCTGAAAGCCTCCTCCCTGAGGCCCAGCTCTCACAGTATCTGGGGGTGCCATGCCAGTTGACAAGGGAGAGAAGCAACCCATATTCCTCTTCAAATGTAAAACCTATTAACCATGGTATTGTCCAGTGGGGCAGAATAGTCATAGTAAAGCATTAGTCACACTTATCTTGAGTGTAACAAGTGGCATTATAATTCACCTATAGCCAACTCAATGGGAGGTCAGTCCCTAATCCTGAAAATCCAGCCAACTCCCTGTGGCTTGTGAGATCCTGTACCTCAGAGGAGAGCATATTACTACCATTTTCCTAGATCAGTATAATACCTCACCACATTAAATATCTTTGTCAGGCCACAGGGGAAGAGGATGAGCTCAGTCCTGATGTGACTTGATGAGCCGGGGTGGCTGAGTAGGGAGGCTCCCCTTTTCTGATGATAAACGAAACTATGCCATCTTGAAAAGATGAGTGGTCACAAAGACCTACACTTCAGACTGTCCTTTACATCTACACATGTGCCATGACACACATAAGGGTATCCACACGTGTGACCATTTACACACACAAAGACAGTAAAATCATAATGTATATCTTATATATATATATATATATATACTATTCATTGAAACACAGGGAGGAGCGGTGATCTTTCTCATTTTGTGTCATTTCATACTAGCTTGGTCCTCATGGTATTGAAGGAATACGTAGTTCTACACGACTTAGGGAAATAATGATATCTGACAGTAAGTGAAGTCTGAATCAGTGATAGGTCCATGCTAACCCTGGTTTCCCACAGAAGACCTCCCATTTGGATGTCTGCACCAGCAGTAGAGAAGAGTTTCAGCAACAGTGACTCTCTAATGACTCGCTATCATCTTTATTAGATTAGCACTTTGAAGATACTAAGAACATTAGCCTGTAGACAGACACCCTGAGCAATAAATAACAGAAAATGTTCCAGGTTCCCTTTTGAATTGTTACTTCCTGGATTCTTTCTATTTTGGATATAATTTGGCAATGGTTCAGATGGATGTGTCATGACTGATTTCATTTCCATCTCATGAGTATTTAAAGAATGCAGGACACCAAGATGTGGAGAAAGGGGAACACTCCTCCATTGCTGGTGGAAGTGCAAACTTGTACAACCACTTTAGAAATAAGTCTGGCACTTTCTCAGAAAATTGGAAATAGTGCCACCTCAAGACCCAGCTATACCACTCCTAGGCATATACGCAAAGGATGCTCCACCACACAACAAGGACATTTGCTCAATTATCTTCATAGTAGCTTTATTCGTAATAGCCAGAATCAGGAAACAACCTAAATGTCCCTCAACTGAAGAACGGATGAAGAAATTGTGGCACATTTACACAATGGGATACTACTCAGCTATTAAAAACAAGGAAATCTTGAAATTTGCAGGCAAATGGAATTGAACTAGAAGGGATCATCCTGAGTGAGGTAACCTAGACCCAGAAAGACACGCATGGTATATATACTCACTCATAAGTGGACATTAGCCACATAATACAGGATCACCACACTACAATATACAGATCTAAAGAAGTGAAATAACAAGGAGGAACCTAGGGAGGGTGTTTAATTCTTATTCAGAAGGATAAATAGTATAGATACTGGAAGCTGTTCAAGAAAAGGAACAGGATGGGAGCTTACCATAGAGGTCTTCTGATTGAAGCAGCTACTGAGACTCACAGCCAAACTTTGGGGTGAAGCACAGGGATTATTATGGAAGAATTGGGGCATAGAAGGACCTTGAGGTTACAGGAGCGCCACAAGGAGAGCAATGGAGCCAGCAAATCTGGGTGGAGGTGAGGGATGCTGCAGAGACTGATATACCAACCAAGGATCATGCATGGTGAGGACCTAGACCCTCTGTTCAGATGTAGTTTATAGGCAGCACAGTCTCTTTGTGAGTCCCAGAATATGGGGAATAGTGGCTACCTCTAATATGAACTCTGGTACCTATTTGTTCACCACTTCCGCCTGGTAGAGCAGCCTTGACAGGCTACAGAGGAAGAGGATGCAGGCAGTCCAAATGATACCTGATAGGCTGGGGTTGCATGATAGGGGAGAGGGTCTCTCCCTTTCTGAGGACTAGGGGATGAGGGATGTGTGATCAAGGGACTGGGAGGAGATAAAGGAGGGTGTACAATTGGAATGTAAAGTTAGTAAATTAAAAATAAATAAAATAAAGAATGCAGGACATATATTGTGTGTACCAGTGAAACTTGGGCAATAATAATTTGTGATAAGCAAAGCATCACTACAGTCCATATTGTAGCACTGGAAGTGAAGAAGGCAAAATAAGATGTTGTCAATCACATTTGCGATCTCTGATTAACAGTGATGTCTTGGGCTTCAAAGATAAACATGGCACTTTCAGTGGTGCAGTATTTATGTTCTCCTTACGCTGACAAGATACCTGAGCAAAGTGGCTTACATAGAAATGATTTATCTGGACTCACAATTTCAATGCTTCCTGGTCACGATGACTTTGACCCACTGCTGTAGACACGTGGGATCTGTGGTAATGCAGACGACATTGGGCAGAGCACCAGTAAGACATTTTCTCATTTCATGAAAAACAGAAATTTGAGCGACGGGCGGGAAGGAGGCAGGAAGGAAGTAACTTGCTTCCTCCAATCTGACCTTACTTTTCCATTTTCACCACTAGCTTCGTATAAAGAGATTAATTCATTCATTAGGTCAGAGCTCTGATCCCACCTCTGCACAAGGCTTGTCTTGAAGAGTCACACTTTCAATTTATGAACCTTTTGAAAGAAAATGTTTATCTAGTCCATAACAAGTGGTATACAAACATCACCACTACCAGACACAGGAGGGCTGCTGAGCATACTTCCCTGATCTTTGTTAAGGGTCTGGGCTTTTGGGCCATTAAATGTAATATTTGGTAAGATGAGGCTTATTACTTCACAGTACTGCGATGAGGGCAAGAGTCTGACATATTAGAAAAATTCAATTAATAGCAAGTTTAATCTTATAGAAATGAAAATTTTGGCACTGTGTCAGCTCATGAAGAATTCTCTTACCTCACTGAGTCACTAATAAACTGACTCTAAGGAGTCTCAAGGAAATTACTACTAGGTATTGTCAAACATGATTTTTATTTAGGGCCAATATTTTATACATAAACTATCATGCTCTAACTATATTGAATTAGTGTAGCACAAAGGAAGAGAAGTGATCTTTGTGGCCTGGAACTGTCCCTTGAACAGAATAAAGGGTGGAGAAACTGTCCACACTGAGAGCAAACCAATGTGGAGATTCTTTTTTGTTGATTTTTGTTTTGTTTTGTTTTTTGACAAGGATAATTTTTATAGTATAGTATTGATGTTTATAGAATTAATTTTTTGAGAAACCTTACATTTCATAACCTTTTCTAAAGATTTGTGTTTAGGTATCTTGGGTTTTAAATTGTGAAAATCCTTGTTGAACTATGACAGTTTATGTTGTGTTGTGTCTGGCCCTAGAGAAGAACTCCTCAGAATATTGTTGCCACTATGGATGGAGAGCTGGCTGCCGTGCTTCTCAGGCAGTGTAGCACGGCTTATCTGGACCTCAGTGGCTTCTCCTGAAACCTCCTGAATTTTGGGATCTCAGATGTGAGCCATTACAACCAACATGAAAATCATTCAGTGCACTATCACCTTGTAAAACACAGGAGGATGTTTAAAGACCATTTGATATTCTGACTCACATCCTGTTCTATCTAAAGGAAGCAAATGAAAGAAAAAACATTTTTTCTTTCTTAAATCACCCTTGACCTTTCACCCCTTCTGAACATTGGGAGGCAACCTCCATCCAACCATGAAATCGTCTCACTGATGTGCAGTTCTTCTATGATCACGCTCTGTTCTTCCAGCTAACCCCAGGAAGGATACATCTGTGGTCTTATGCCCAATGTTTGACACAATGTTTGCTCACTTTTGGTACCCAGTTATCAATTTGGGGATGATATTTACCACAGCAGGTACCAAAGAGCTGGAGTAGCTGAACACATTTATGTCATCTTATGAGATATTACAAGAGATGTGAAAACTGGAGTGGAAACATAAATTATTCTGGTGTGAGTAATGAGTTACAACTTCCCCGAACTTAATGAAAGTACCAGCTTTGCAAGTTAATATATAGGAATAACTTTATTTAATGAAAATATTTTTAAACTTGATGTAATCCTTTCAGACAAAATTTGATGTCACTAAATCAATATGAAAAGTCAAGCAACTTCCAATTTCACAATCATAAGTTATTGTGATGAGTTTTGGCATCTTCTAGAAACAAATAAGATGCAAAGTCACTGAATAGTTTTAAGAGTTTCCCGTAATAACTGAATTGATGACAAGAGATTTCTCTGCATATCATGCTTGTCTTGGGAATTAGCAATGGCTATTGTATTCTTGAGGTGGAGAATTTTAGGAGGTAAAAAAGAAGTATATTTGAGAGATCCCATCTCAAAAACAATCAAACAAGAACAGAAACAAAACATCCAATGACCGTATAATATATACTCATAAAAATAATTGAGGTAGTTGTGGCCTGTTTCTATTAGAACAGCTCCCTAAGAAGCTAGAAAAGAATGTACAGGTCTTACATATACTGTCATAAATGCAGCGAGTTTATTATATATGCAATTCCCCTGTTGTCTCTGGGAAACAGTTTCCATGTAGTTGTCCACTGATTCTGGCTCTTACATTTTTTTTTCTGCCCCCATTTTCCCCTGAGCTTTGGAAGAGGGCTGTGACATAAATGTACCGTTTTCCAAAGTATCTTATTTTCTGCAACTTGACTACTTGTGGGTCTCTGTGTTAATTTCAAACTATTAAAAGAAGAAGCTTCTCAGACGATTGAAAGATGTAGAAATGTTTGTGGATAATGACACAGCACAGTTAGTACTAGCAACAGTAGTAGAATCGCCCCTATGGCCTATGATCTATCCAGCTGCAGATTCTTAGCTCAATAACAGGCATATTTTTCAGCTTGTGGAGCGTGCCTAAATTCCAACAGAAAGTGGTGGTCACTCTCCTCAGACCACCGCAGCAAAGGATCACTATCACCGCAGTGGACATGTTTTTGCAAGGTTAGGTATTAGAAGAATTCTCAAGGCTCGCAGTGAGTAAGGGAAACACAATTCCACCACGGAACAGGAAGGTTGGCGTACTGTCCCATCCCTAGCTAGGAAAAGATTCACAATTGATAGCTTTTGGAAAGCGAGAGATCTTTTCTTTTCTTTTTAGTTTTTTCCATGGGTTTTTTTTTTTTTTTTGAGTCTGCACTGGTTTTTAATTTTTTTATTAATTTATTTGTATTACATCTCAATTGTTAGCCCTTTCCCTGTTTCCTCCCATTCTTCCCTCCCTCCCACTTCCCCCCTTCTCCCATCCCCGATGTCTGTGATTGAGGGAGACCACCTCCCCCTATATATGCTCTTAGGACATCGAGTCTCTTCTTGGTAACTTGCTATCCCTCCTCTGAGTGCCATCAGGCCTCCCCATCCAGGAGACATTGTCAGAAAAGGGGCACCAGAGTTCGTGTGAGAGTCAGATCCCACTCTCCAATCAACGGTGGAGAATATCATGTTCGTCGGCTAGGTCTTAGTAGGGGTTCGAAGTTTACTGCCTATATTCTCCTTGGCTGATGCCTTAGTTTGAGGAGGACCCCAGGACCCAGATCTGCCTGTCATAAAGTTCTTCCTGTAGGTTTCCAGGACCCTGTGGGTCCTATTATTTCCCATTCTTCCATGCTACTCTCGCCTATTTTTAAAAAAGATTTATTTATACACTACACAGTATTCTGCCAGCATGTACACCTGAAGGCCAGAAGAGGGCACCAGATCTCATTAGAGATGGTTGTTAGCCACCATGTGGTTGCTGGGAATTGAACTCAGGACCTCTGGATGAGCAGGCAGTGCTCTGAACCTCTGAGTCATCTCTCCAGCCTGGATTTTTTTAAAAAAATACTTATTTAATCCCTTTTGGTGAGAAAGGTGGTGTGGCGGTATCACAGATAAAGACCATTTTCTTTAAAGATATAACCCTGTGTAGATTAGCCATCTTCTAGTAAAGACCACACATTCTAGAATATAAGGCCAGCACAATTTACACTTTATGGATTTGGAAAAAAAATACAAACATACAAGGTTGGGGAAGTAGGCAATGGGAAGGGGCTGTGGACGGGGAGGTACCGGGAGAGCGTAGAGAATACGACCAAAATACCTCACACAAAATTCTCAGTGATCTACTTTAAATGAAAAAGACATATCTTTAACATCAACATTAAATATTAATACGCCTGAAACCATATATGGAAGCATGAGTTTAAGTCTATTTTTTTCTAAAAGGAGCATAGATATAGTATTATATGCACCCCATGCATAGTGATGCATGCTTGT
>OU015744.1:2881453-2897284 GCA_907169655.1 Acomys percivali
TATTCCTCCCCTGTGTCTTTGACTGAGGGGGACCTCCTCCCCCATTATATGGTCACAGCCTATCAAGTCTCATCTTGATAGCCTGCTTATCCTTTCTTTGAGTGCCACCAGATCTTAAGAACGTAAGCAGTCATACTTTAAAGTTCATTAATTAAATCTAAATTAGCTGGAAATGTTGGATGTTGTATAGCAAATGTTGTCTGTGAGGCTACCAGCTGGCATAGGTGAAATTAGAAGACAAAGCACTTTAGGCTACCCGTAGGCCATTAGCTAGTTTCATGTTCTCTAGTTAATCAAAAATACCAATTGCCTCTCAGAAAATTATACAGCTAGTATCTCAGACACTCAGCAGAAACTAAAGGATTTAAACTCGGAGAAAGAAGAGAGAGTACTGCCTAGGCTGTTGCTTTTTGTGGACGGGGCAGCATGGAGATAGGATTTGTCACAGAAGCCTTCTATGTCCCAGTTTCTAAACTGTGAGTCTGCAGTCTTCAACAGCAAGGCAAAATAGCTTCCTTGCCTTTAACAGTCAGCAGGAGCTCGGATTGTGGGCTTACTCATGGTTCCTGGCTACAGAACAGGCCGTGAGCATTCACATGTCCTCTCCTGTCAGCAGGTGCCATGAACCTCAGCCTTGTCTTCTGTGGCAATATAGACCGTGGACACCAACGTGGCCTTCTGCTGCTGTTTGGGCCATGGACATCACCGTAGCCCTGGACAGTAACACAGGCCACAGACATCAACAGGGCCTCAAAGCTTGTTTTTCTTTTTTTTTCCTAATGAGAGACAGAAAAGGAATGCATCCATATGGGCTGGAAGATGGGGGAAACCTGGGAACGGTATAGAGAGGGAAAACTGCATGAGGTTATATTACATGAGAATTTTATCTATTCTCACTAAAAGGGAAAATTAAAAAACAAACATTTAAAGACATAAAATTTCATAGATGATTCACTGGATGAACCCTAAAATCAAAAGAGAAAGGAGAAAAAAAACCCCAAAGTAGTATACATGCCACTTTCTGTGAAGATATTTTATGTAGAGCAAATTGAATCAGGGATGAAGGGAAAGAGAAAAAAAGAAAGCTTTCAGAATTTTCTGAAAGATATCCACTTACAGATAGAAAATATAATTTGATAGAAAAATGTATATTTACATATTCCAAAATAATTTGAAGGTCTCTCTACAGCTGTTACAGCTTGCCAGATTGAGAAGCATTTTTGTTCAATGCTACTGCACCTATATTATTCCCAGGATTCAGTTATTATTTCTTCATTATAAAGATGGTATAGATATAGCTCTAGTCACAAGTTTAAAATTTTGTTTTGTTCTCTATCTCACGTCTTAGAATATGAAAAGATCACTTTTCCATTTCAAAATAAGCAATGCATATCAGCCCATACTGGGAAGTTTAAATCTTATTACATTCATATCCAGATGAGTAAAACTAGTGAACAACAGTGGTTTCTCTTGTTGTGATCAAATGTTGTGAGAAAAGAGAGATAATGAATTTATTTGACCCACAATGTAAGGGTTTAGTCCATCATTGAAGGGAAGTCAAGGCAGCAGGAAGTTGAAGCAGTTAATGTCATTATATCAGTATTGAAGAGCAGAGGACCATAAATTAATGCATGTATGCTAGAGTTTCACTCACATTCAGAACTCTTATTCCAGGGAGTGGTACTACACATGTAGACTGACTGACTCTTAACAAAATATGCACATATACATAAGCCAAATAAATCTATCCAGTATCTTTTAGAAATTATCTATTCACTTTACATCCCAGATGTAGCCCCCTCCATCTTTTCCTCCCAGTACACTCTCCCTCACCAACCCCCGTCCACTATTTTCTAAAAAGGAGAGCCCCCCACATCCACCCATGTCAGCTCATCAGGTTGCACCAGGACTGAGTTCATCCTTTTCCCATGTGGACTGGCAAGGCAGTCCCATCGGGGGAGTGATAAAAAAGAAAGCAACAGAGTCCATGTTACTACCCTTTACATGGCTACATCTATGTCAAGGACGTAGGTCCAGTCCATGCATGGTCCTTGGTTGGTGTTTCAGACTTTGCCCAATGTTCGGCTGTGAGTCTTGGCATCTATTTTGAAGTGCTACTGGGTGGAGCCTCATCAGAGAACAACTCTGATAGGCTCTTGTCTGCAAGCATAGTAGAGTATCCTTAAGTGTCGGTGGTTGGCTCTCTTCCATGGAGTGGGTCTTAGGTTGGGCCAGGCATTGGTTGGACATTCCCTCAATCTCTGCTCTATGATCTATCTTTATTCCTGCATACTGAAAGTCTCCTGTTAGTTGAATCTAAATGGTGTAAAGTTAAAAATTAACAGTAACTATCACAGTGTTACTTAGAAAACAGAAACTTACTTGTGACTTCATCTTACATGAAGCTTGAAATATTTTAAATGAAATAAATCTGATCTTTTTCAGTGCAGAAGACTGAAGATGATTTCTGTTATTTAACTACACATAGCATACTTTAAAATCATTTCATTTCTTCATGTGTTTATTTAGGACACATTTTCCCTTTTAAAACCTTAAAAAAGCAACTTATAAATAAAATTATTACAAGATATGAATTCAGGCATACAGCAAAAATAGAAATAATTTTAAAACATGAGAAATGTGCCTATAATGGAATTGGACCAAATTAATAAGGTCATTAGGCAAATACCTTGATACAAATATTCTTTTATTCATTAGGAACATTTAAGATATCAGTATAAATACTTTAAGAGAAAATATAAAACATACATCACAGAGAATGCACTAGAGAAATTTAGGACATGTGACAAAGAAATGTGAATGAGAAATCTTATTTGCAGGCAGAAGCTGTGCAGATTTCCTACTTGTTATCATCCAAGGCAGTGGAGCATCGAGGGATAGAGGCACGTGACATCACTTCCAATGGGCTGTGGTAGCCACTGAAGCTGCCCCATTGCTTGGAGAGTCATCTGCTCAGACTGCAGGAGGTGGGCACAGCAGCGTCCACGGCGCTGGCAAACAAAAGTTGTGCACTTCAGGTCTGAAGCAAGAGTTATAAGGAGGCTTCGTCCTGGGCCTTCAGCGTGAGCTTTATAGCGTGACGCTGAGCACTGATTCATGAGTTAAGATTTTGTCCCTTGATCTTTAATAAATGTATGAGACATGTGCCCATGAAACGCATAACTCTAAAGAACAGGCTCCCAAGACACCAAACTGTATCCGATCTGTCTGGATAGAACAGGAAATTCACACCACCCAGGCTGAAGTAACAATCACACCCTACGATAAAGCCACAACTCTCCTTGGAATTTGAGCTTTTAGTTTATATCTACCATGAACATCAGCATGCTATATCCAAATATCTGAAACTTTTAGAGACGCTAGGGTCTTACTCTATACACCAAATCAACCCTCTTTCTATCTGCCTCAGTGGGAACAGAATTCTGCAGACGCATGGATGGTGGCGGATGATATTAACCATCCCATAGCTAAGGGCATGAGCTGTTCCGTCCCAGGCAGACAGATGGGTGGCTGCCTCATCCTATCGGGAACCCAGAGAATTGTGCAGATAACTTCTCCATGCTGCGTAAGCTCAATTAAAAAATGTCCCCACTTGCTTCTAAACACTAGACAAAGCAGTGAAGATGTAAGGAGGAGGTTCAGTTTTCTGAGATCTTGCTGGCCCTGCACGTGTTAGAAGTTACAGAAGTGTGCGTTTGAAAGATATTATGGGTTTTTCTGAGTAGAAAGTGTTCTTTTCCTCCGTGGGTTTTCTTGAAAACGTTGCTATGCACCCACGGCCTGTCATGGTCCACCGAGGCACTCATTTCTGCTCCTGGAGTGTTGAGACTGATCTTTCCCTTACCAGATACAAACACATTCCCTTTTCCCAGGGACTGTGAGGATCTTTAAAGTTTAGCTTGATATATACTTGTCAACCTAAGATCATTAATTTATTAGATTGCATATTGTAATATTTATAAACATTTATCTCCACACATATCATCTTTTCATGAAACAGCTTCAAAAGGATGGAAGTGTCTCAGGATTTCCTTCACTCCTGAGGAACTCTGGATAAGAAATAGCCTGGTGAATGTTCTTACAGTTGACTTTTACAAGAAAATGCAAAGCAGCACTTGGCAGGCCAGTTCTCTGCATACGCCTTAACTGCATGCAGGGGTCATTGCCCAGACAGCTCACTCCTGTCTGTTTTCATCTGTGGGACCAAGGAGCTTCACAGAGTCTCCCTGACCATGCCATTTTACAACTGTTAGCTGCTACTTAACGCAGGCACTGTGGAAGAAAAGCCCTTAGATTAACGTATTTTAAAATTTCCCTTTTGTCTTCTTTAGCTATAATTTCATGACGCAAGCTTAACACATCCGTGGGTGTTCCAATGCATCACCTAAGACATCTCAGGCCCACGTTCCATGACCCTGAGCAAAACTGTCCTGAACTAGGACCTCCATATTTCCTTCTTGAGCTACGACCTTCACCTGAGCACGGACGGATCTCAGAATGTAATTGAGCTTGCACAGGGAGGTGGTACCGCCCGCCACTCACCAAGAGCTTTGCTACGTGAACTGACGAAGCTTTTCCTGAGTAAAGTCCTCACCCCTGTTGCTCAAGAAGGGCACTGCTGCAAAGATAACACTTACGTCTTACAGATAATAAAGACATCCTTTTTTATTCTGTGCTTAATTTATTTGGCTCTGTACCCAGCCAGGTGTGAGGCCTTAGCATCCGGTTACGTCATCAAAGCCGAGAACTGCTGTTTCCGCGCTTCAGTGCATGTCAAGCGCGTGGTGAAGTGCCTAAGAACTTTCGGTATGCGCTGTCGATGTTTAAAGAAAGCTTGCCGTCCCCTTGTAATAGAGGATGGAACATGTGCAGCTCCCGTCTTTTCCTCATTATTTCCTTACCAGGCTTTGCTCATCATGGTCCCCTGGCAGTGCTCCCCCTGGCAGTGCTCCCCCTGTTAGTGCTCCCCCTGTTAGTGCTCCCCCTGTTAGTGCTCCCCCTGGCAGTGCTCCCCTCAGACGTGCCAGCTGCCTGTTTGTTTGCTCGTATCAACCCTCCTAACGGAAGGCACATGTGCCTGCACCTAGACACATTTACTCACATGGATTCAGAGACTCTGCTCCGTTCATATTATTTATTCGTAAGGTAACTAGGGCTTCATTATTCTTCTTCCTTTATTTGACTTAATATATAAGAAACAGATGAAATATATGTTTAGTATACTAAATGTGAGGAGCGTGGCCATGAATTTCTTCACCAAAAGTATTATTTCAGCGACTGCTCGGATCTCGATTTCAGATCAAGCACTTCCTCTGGCAGGAGGCCTCCTTCATCCCCTGTTTCCCTTCCTTCCACATCTCACACTCCTCTGAAGCTCTTTAGGATCACCACCACTTCCTAAAAGTTACAGGGCTTACTTGCACAGGAGCTGTGTCTGCACATTCTAAGGGGACAGCAGACATTCCACATCTGGATGGCCTCTAAGTTCCTGGTAGACAATGGGTACAGACACAGACAGTGCTACAGCATGACTGTGAAAATCCCCGACAGCGATCTCTGGACAAGGTGAAGTCCCACTGGGGTAGAGGGTCTTCAGATTTTGTAGCCGAGCCCCACTCCCTGTGTGTTCTCTCCTTCCTGAGTGCGGATGTAACAAGGCCACTTACTTCACACTCCCGCTGCCAGGCCTTCCCTTCAACTGTAAGCCAAAATAAATGCTTGCTTTTTTTTTTTTCCCTCAAGTGCAGTTTTGTTAGTTATTTGGTCACGTAGATGAGAAAAGTAACTAAGACATGAGTGTTCAATAAATATTCATGGCACAAGCTTAGCGTATCCACAAGTGAAAACAGGCAAATAAGAACTGAATATATAAACCTTATAGTATTTTTCACTTTTTCACCTCCTTTCCTTTTCACATTATTCATTCATAAGGTAACTGGAGCTGCATTATTCTTCTGCCTTTATTTGATTTAACATATAAGGAACAGGTGAAATATATACGTTTGAAAGAGTAAAGTTGAGGAGTGTGGCCATGAATTTCTTCACCAAAAGTTTTACTGCATCAACTTCTCAAATGGAACCATGGCCCATCTGGGGCTAGAAACAGTATAGATATTGCTATTGTGGGAGGTGTGGCTGCCACCTGGGGACTGGTCCCCCCTAAGAAAGACCTAAAGAGAAAAGAAGCAATGCTCTCCTCTTCACAGTTATTCTCCAGCCTCATTTTAATTCAGGGACTGTGAAGGATTCAGCTTAAGCGCAACTCAAACATCATATTGATTTGTCCAGCGCTATTCATGACGATCGTTTGTACTCGTGCGGTATGCTAGTGGCTGCCGTTATTAGGTGAAAATGGAATCTGGCTGAAAGGAGAAAAAGTAGACGCGTATTGTGGAGCAATTACCATATAAATAGACATTAGCAATCTAAAGGGCTCCTCCACATAAAATTAGTGAAACTGATCTTTTGGGGGTTTATTTCTGAGACTTCAAGTTGAAGTGCTGTTTCAACTCTCCCCTATTTCCTTGCCCTTACAGGGGAAGAAACTGTGAAGGAGAGCTCAGAATGCTCAAGCGTCCACACTAAGACTGTCCTAAGAAACATGCTGTGCGGTTACAGTGGTAAAATATGATGCAACTTTAGTGTGGAAAAACATTTCATCCTCCATACGGAGCTGACGCCATGGATTGTCTTAGGGTCTCTTTTGCTGTGGCAGTGCACCAGGGCCAAAGCAACACAGAAGAGAAAAGGACTTGTTTCAGCTTACGGTAACACATAACTGTTCATTCACCACTGAGGGAAATCAGAACAGGGATTCAGACAGAGCAAGGACCTGGAGGCAGGGCATGACGAAGAGTGACGAAGAGTGACGAAGAAGACATGGAAGAGTGCGATTTACTGCATTGCAGCCTGCGCCTTGCTCAACTTGTTTTCTTATAGCTCCCTAGGTCACCCAGGCATCACTGGCTACGTTGAGCTGGGCGCTGCAGTATCAATCATCAGTCAAGAGAATGCACCTTAAGCTCACCAGAAGTCCAGTATAAAATGTGGACATTTTCTTGACTGAGGTGCCCCCTTCCAAATCGCTTCTTGTTTCTGTCAGGCTGACATAAATCTAGCCAGTCAAACCTCTGTCAGCATGGCACACAAACACACATCTGTTAAGCTGTAGCCTTTCCTTTCCTGTTCATTCCCAAGATGTCATAAGAATATAAATATTACAGTATATAACATATTTCAAACTTTTGAAAATCTCAGTCTTTAAAATTCAAAAAAAAAAAAGAGTACTTTCGAGGTAAATTTTTCCTCAAATATGCAGAAGTTCTCTAAAATTCCAATTTCTCTCAAAAATTTCAAAGTCTTTCAACTGTGGGCTCCTGCAAAATCAAAGACAAGTTAACTACTTTCATAGTCCAGAAAGGAGTGACCAAGTACAGTCACAACCTGGACAAAGCAAAATTAAATTCTAACTGTAAATAATTCAGTGTCCAATATCTGGGACTCACTTACGATCTTCTGGGCTCCAAAGGCCTTAGACAGTTGAACTTCTCTGCCTCTGCCGTTCAAAGCACAAACAGCCTTCTTCCGAGGTTCAGGCCACTTTCACTGCATGGTTGTCTTTGGTGATCACTCCGTGGTAGTGGAAGCCCCCAAATGCTCTGGTCTTCACTGAAACTGGGCTGCACCTTCATTCACCATGAGCCTCACCTGGGCTTTCTTAACAGACACTGATCCTGCCAGATGGTGCCAGGTCTCAGCCTCTCCCCAGGACCTCTCCCACTGCTAATGATGCAGTACATAGACCTGCGGTCTCTTCCAGCTTTTCAGAGTGCCAAGCCCTAGCTGATCTCCATGAACCCTGCGTGCCTAGGAGTGCCTGGGAGACTATTAAACCTCAATCAGCTGCCAGCAAACGTACAGCCTTGGCTTCCTGTGGAACAGAGCTTTGTGTGCTGACCCTGAGGAAACACTTCCCAGAGGAATCCACCTCAGGGATGCTGGTATCTTCTTATCTCATCTAACTCTCCAGCCCCACTGGCCACCATCCACTGTCCCAGTCAAAATAAATGTTTTATGTAGTGGTTCTTAATGTAAAATATTACAGGAGTCTTTGATGGACTCTCATTCTTTCTTCTCAAACTTCACAAGCCAGACCTCCATCATCTACAATTTATTTCAGCACTCTTAATTTCCAAGAGCCCGCTGAAGAGTCCACTGAGCTCTGAGCATTTAATGACTCTGCTAGCTTGAACTTTAAATGTAATCAAATCTTTCCCATAACACACGATGAGGTATGTCACAATACCCCCAAAACTTGGTACAAGCTTTTGTCATAGTTAAGGTTTCTTTTTTTGTGATAAACTACCATGCCAAAACAAGTTGGGAAGTTAAAAGTTTATTTCAGCTTACAGTTCCACGTGCCATCCCATCACTGGGGGAAGCCAGGACAGGGCCTCACACAGAGCAGGGACCTGGATGGGGAGAGGGGACGACACGGCACATGACACCCACGACTGAAGCAGACCCAGGAAGGACTGTGCTTCCTGGCTTGATCCTCATGGATTGCTCACCCAGGACCAGAACTGGTCCAGATGTAGCATCACCCAACAATGGGCTGGACCCTCTCCTATCATTCAAGACAATGCACCACAGGCTTGTCCACAGGCCAATCTGGTGAGCTCACTTTTAAAATTGAGTTTTTTTCTCTTCAAAAATGACTCAAATGTGTGTCAAGTTGACACAAAACTAGACAGGACACATACACAGTAGGGATGCTACATTTGTGTGTTGCCATGCCTAATTTTGATTATTAGCTTCGTAGGATTTGGAATCTAGTGGTTACAAATCACTAGGCATGCCCATGATTATCTTGATTTATGAATTGTGGTGGGAAGACTCACCTTAAAATTGCACATGTTCCAATGTTATAGTTTTGGGTGACTGCTCAGGTAGCAAACTGTCTCTGTCATCTTCTCATTTGGGAAGCTGCTAACCTGCACTCCCTGCATACTCAGGTAATCAATTTTATTCCTTCTCAAGTTTCTGATGGTTGAAGACCAGATAGCTTGGTTTTTTCAATGAAGCTTAGTTGTTTAGGGGTTAAGATGTTTTTAGGTCTAGATAGATGTTTTAAGTTGGTAATGATGAGATAGAATAGATATTGATTTGCATTCAGAATTTTAGATGCACCAATATAGGAAAGATGTTTCCTTCAAGGCTGTCAAGTACAAAGAGCCAAAACACTAAGAATGTAACATTTACATAATTCCTGATTGCATCATGGTTCTTCTTGCTTAGGTAGTTTATTGTATATATGTGTAATAATATAAATCTATATGTAAAAAATAAAAAATATTTAATAAAAAAGAAAAGGAAAAAAATTAATTGCACACTGCATTCCATGGACTGAAGTCTCAAGACTGAGTAAAAAAGAGAAAGCTGAGCATGAATATTTACGTCTCGCCATGATGGTAGACACAGTAAGACCAGCTGGCTGACATTTTTGCTCATGCCTTTTCCATCATAATGAAAAGTACCCTCAGATTGTGAACCTAAACACAAAACCATCAACCAGCCAACCAAAATCAGGCCCAACCTTCTTTTCATGGCTTTTGTTTGGGATGTGTCACAGTAACAAGACAAGTAACTAATACATTCAGATTATAGAAGATTGAAGGTTTTCATTTATTTCTCTAATTAAAACTTTATAGAGGAGCTCCTGTAATTAATTTTACATGAAACTATAGTTTCAAGATGAGTTTATAATATGAAATAAATGCAATCTTTGGGAAGAAAGACCTTATGGAAGCTGAAAACCTTCTACTGCTATGTTGCCTGTTCATATGTACCTTCAGGTATGAATCCTCCCTTTGCTTTGTTGGTCTTTCTTCATGTAGGAAGTGAATTAAAGTCACTTTAATAATAATCTATTTTTAGTGTATAAGTATTGTGGTTATATTTGTGTCCTTCTCATATAGCTACTGGATATAGAAGTAAAAACGAAAGCTATCACATTAAGAAACTATTTCTTCTTTCTTTTTATTTCTAAGTTCTATTCTTTATTGTTCAAAATATCAAAAATTTTGCTGAATGTTGAATGTACATTTTACTCTGTGTTTACAGTTGAATAGTATTTCATATTTTAGAAAGCAAAATAATATATGTGGAGTTGATCATAACTCTGCAAGCAGCAGGTCTAATTGAAAGTCCTCCACAGACTGTCAGCTAATTCTGTAGGCTGCATCATCTTTCATGCTATACCCAGGACACCAGGCTATACGCAGCTCTTCCAAACAGAGAGACAACTTTACTACAAGTATTTTGATTGTCTAGTGTAATCTATGGACTCCTTAAATGTTAAACAATATGTGTGCCTTCCCTATAATAATCATAAGGATTACATACTATTATGTCGAGTTCAGGTTTATAACTTGCTGCTTTAACAGTTTGATCCCTGATCGGTAAACTAACTAATGGCTTAGTCATTTGCCATATTGTTTCATTCTAGACAAATTCGCATAGTATATTCCATCCTGTTGCTGACTCAGAGACACAGCTTTTGAGTGAGCTTTTCTTAATGTGGTCTAGAAATTCAAACAACTGCTAGTCGTGGTGTGTTCTTCGCAATAGTCCCATGTCAGTCTGTTGACATCACACCCAACATGTTTAAAGATGTTTTGCTAGGTTTGGACTCACTCACTGTACTGGATGCTTTTGTGTGTCAATTTGACACATGTTAGAGTCATCAGAGAGGAAGGAGCCTCAGTTGGGTAAATGCCTTCATGAGATCCAGCTGTAAGACATTTTCTAAATCGGTGATCAGTGGAGGAGAACTCAGCTCATGGTGAGTGGTACCATCCCTGGGCATGTGGTCCTGGGTTCTATAAACCAGCAGGCTAAGCAAGCCTTGTGAAGCAAGCCATGTGGGCAGCATCCTCCGTGGCCTCCGTACATCAGCTTCTGCCTTCAGGTCTCAGACCTGCTTGAATTCCTGTCCTGACTTCCTTCAGTAATGAACAGCGATATGCAAGCATAAGCCTGCCCAACTTGTTCTTGTTCTTTTTGTCCTGGTGTTTTGTAACCATCTGTCAAAAACAAACAAACAAACAAACAAAAACAAACAAACAACAACAAAAACTGGACCAGCCTAGGTCTACAAACCCTGACCACTGGTTCAGGAGCAGGAGAAGCTACTGGGTCTGAAGGTATATGACATATAATAGGATATATAAATAAAACTCCTGGATTGACACTATGTGAGATAATGAGGCATTACAGGCATAAGATTCTATGTTGAATTATATCACAGATACAGCACATCCCTTCCTCCAAATCCTTCCAATAAAATGGACTAGTTTCCACTAAGACCTTCTTTCAAAGTACTAGAGTAGGAGAGAGTAAGTTATTCAGGAAAGAAACCTGACATCAACCTGTGGCCTCTAAAACTAAGCACATCTGTACAGGCACATACAATGTGCACACAAGCGCATTAACACATACATATACCAACATATAAGCGACAACACACACACACACACACACACACACACACACACACACACACGCACACATCTTGATATCACTGTATCCACTTAGATGAGAAATATTAAGAGTTGGTCAAGGTGATTTTGAAATTTGAAATTCAAAACCACGTTTGAAAATCTGTGAGCCATGCTGACCTCCTAATCAATCTCCAGGAATAGGGGCTCCATCTCAGCCTTGCTGAACTGCTTTCTACACGCTGACAGTGGGTCACTATTCTCCAACGATACTAACAAATATTCTAAGAGATCACTGTCTTTTTTTTTTTAATCTTCTTGTGCACAATTCAACATTATTTATGTCCACCTGTTATCTGTTTATTAACTATCATCTATTTACCTATCTGACTAGCTAGTTTCATAGGGTAGAATACTGTAGGTCTGAGAAAACACATAATTAGTTAGGTACATCCTGTCCTTAGAGATTTCTTTTAATCTGACTGGACCAGGAAGAATGGCATAAATTTAATTATAAGACAAGGCTAAAATGGTGCTTTCTCAGGCCTCAGCCTGACACACAAGAAAGGAATTTGACAGATTAGAGAGCATTTCTCACAGAACTGTCACCTGGTTTTGCATCCAATTAGATCCTTGTCATGTCTAAATACTTGACCCTACCTTTCATAAAGAATTAACACCTCGTCTTTCTTCTTCTCTCAAAAGAAGTTTCTAATTGAAATTAATTCACAGTCAGGCAAAATATGATTGCTTTACCCACTTGTCACAAGCACATCTTTCTTGTGGTATAAAGTGACATTTAACTATAGCGTAGACATGAGGCACTCTCTCTGTGTTTATGTATAACTCTCACATTCTTCACGTTCATTCTTCCATTTTTTTGTGAAGATGTTTGGTAATTGAGGCTGTTTCCCATGAGTATTTGAGAAACAGTAGTAGACCTTCATGTGTGGGGTTACTCAAAATTCACATTTCAAGTGGGTAAAACAGATGAAGTTGAGCATTTTCTAACTTCAAATACTCCCTCCCTTTAGGGACATAGTCAGAAAAGAAGGAAGCAGGGTCCTCTTCAGGGGTCACTTCACTGCCTTGGGCTTCCTGCTTTCTCTGCTCTTTGGTGTGACTTCTATCTCCGTCATCTAGACTAAGATGTACAGTCAGCTCACAGCAGCTGCGGCCTTATGGGACTGTTAAGACTCAGCCTCTGGCAGCACGCTTAAGATTTTATTACTCTGCCATGACATAAGTTGCTTGCTTACTCCTCACAATAATACCTTTGGAGTGAGACTATCCATCCTTCCCGTCACTACGTCCTTGAAAATCTTCACAAAATTAAAAAAAAAATCTAAGGTCTTAAGACATAAAAATAGTTTCATATAGAAAATGATTTTTTCTTAGCCTTTTCTTTGTATGTTTTTATTGCTAAGACCTCAATCCAGTTCATGTATATTACTTTCATAATGACTGTCCCATTTTAGTGTGATAGCCATCCTAAACTATGGCCAAAGCTACATATTTTCTTACTTCTTAATACAGAATATATGAATTGTAGGTTGACACAATATTAACTAACATCAAGATAAAATTATTCTATATTTCTCTGAATAATTTTTAGCAGAAGGGAATGTGGTACTCACTTGCCAATTCAACTTTCCATGGCAAAAACATAGACAGATGCACGCAGCCAGAATTTTTTATAAGTTTTTTATAATGTTTAAAGAGATGATTTTGAGAACAATGAAGTATTCATTTAGCTCAGATATAAATCTAAGTCTAAATTTACCACTGCTAAGAGATATTTTAAACCAACACTGCAAGTTTTCAATCAAGCAACTGGTGATTTAAGCCATAGTAGTGAACATCTGGGCTGGAAAAGACATCAGCTCTGGCAGACATTGGGGAATCTGGTCCAAGACATCAATGATGACAAAAGAGAAAGGCTCATCCTCTATAGGGACTGGAGGCTAGAGTAATTTTCAAAACACATTAGTAGAAGAGTCAAACATGGTAGGGGAAAAATGCTACACTCTAAAGACAAGGAAACATGTTTGTCACTGCACACATCCCTCCTTTGGGGGTTGAATTGTGTTGATTCATGTTTATATTGAAGTCCTGATCTTGAAAGCACCTTAGCATATGATCTCCTTTAGAAACTGTCTTCACACAGATAATACAATAAAATGAGGATAGGGATGGTACAACTGCAGTAAGGTTGTCTTCCATGGAGGGCCGGATCTGGAAAGAGGATAGCACATAATGAGAAAACTGTAAGAGCATAAACGTATTTCATGTTATGCATTTCTAAAGTGAGTCCTAAAGAAGATGCTTTGCACCACCCCGTAAGGGACTATCTTAGTTAACTTCTGCTCACAACTTGACACAATCCTAAAGACACCTTGTGAGAAGGAACTTCAACCGAAGAATTACCTCATCAGATAGGCATGTCTGTGGGACTTTTTCTTCATCAATAATTTATGTAGGAATGCGTAGCGCACTGTGGATGGTACTATCCCTCGTAAGGTGGGTCTGGGCTATATAAAAAAGCTAGCTGAACCTGAGCATGGGAGCAAGTCAGTAAGCGGTATTTCTCCATGGTTTCTGTTTCAAGCTTGTGCTGTCTGCTTCTGCCTTGGTTTCTGTTAATGAGGGACTGTGTAACCTGAAAGAAAAAAAAAAGTTCTTTTTCTCATGTTAGTTTTGGTCAGTGTCTTATCACAGTAACAAAAATCAATCTGAAACATGAAACAACACTGAAGACACCTTGATTTCAACTTTTCAGCTTTCACAACTCAAGAAGTGTGTGTGTGTGTGTGTGTGTGTGTGTGTGTGTGTGTGTGTGTGTGTGTGTGTGTGTGTGTTGACAGTTTATTGTACGCTGTTCTTATGGTCAAAGCAAACTAACAACCATCCAATGATGCCTAAGTTCCAACCTACTTGCACGTCACCTAGAAATGTTACACACCTACATTTGTTTCCCATCCAATAGATTATTGAAGTTCTTTCTAATGAAAATAGGCCATTATTATCCTTTTTTGTCTGTAAGTTGAATTATGACTATTCCTGCCGTTTTTAATCAAATGAGCAGAATCTAAATTCCTCTTTCCCATTGCTTCCAGAACACTTTCCAACACAAACTCTTGATGGCCTGCTTTCTGATATGTTGTGCTAATAGTTTTATTCTGTAACATTTGACTTAACTATATCATCACAATAAACTGCGAGTCTTATTATTTTATTCTAAACTTAGAAGTCTGGGCAGGGGAACAAGCCCCTTCTCTCCCCTGCAATTTTGTTTTCAGTTCTACTTTCCTCTACTTTCTTCCGTAATCAGCTTTCTATTGCCCTAACCAGTCTCTCCCCATTCATTGGGAGCATTAAACACATTACAGGTCCTATTTATAACCATGTCTAGTAGAAATCTAATCAATAGCTTTCTGGCAGCCTTTTCATTTCCAGAGAGAATTGCATTTAATGCAGAAACATTTGAAGGTTTGCTCTATGAACTCTCTCAACAGGCTCAGAATCCCTTATCTATTTTCATAAAAATAATCCACCCTTACATTTGTAATTTGCCTTCTCTCTGAGGTTTATATGAGTGAAAAAAATTTTAGACTTATTCTTGAGGAATTTATAATAACAGATCCCACAACAGTTATATCTGGCAGCTGTTTTATTCCTCATAAACAAATCCTAGGTAAAGAAATCCTTCCTAAGAACTTTCAAGTTTCTAAAACACAGTATGAATCTCCATTTTAACCTCTGGCTTCTCCTCTCCTGAGGCACTGAATGAAGGAAGAAAAAAAAGCTAGAAGAGGAAGCAGCTTCTTCACTACTCTCCTCTCCCCACACTTCTCTCTCTCCTTCCCTTCCTTCCCCTCCTTCCTCTCCCCCTTCTTCCCCCCAGTGACTTCCTCCTCCTTATTTCTTGAGCCCCTGCACTGCTGATTCCTCTGAAACCATCAAATCCTTCCCCTTCCTGCTGTGCATTCCCACCAGTCGCCTGACTGCAATAAAGTTATGAAAAAAGTGAGACCTTTGCTTCTGAAAACTAAGCAAAACCATTTAGACAAATGAGCACGTAGAAGCTTAAAAGCTGGTCAGATATTTTCTCATAAAAACAAAAGTGTTGAAGTAAGTCAAAGCTTAAAGTCCAGATAAAATCCCAAAATGTAGGTCAGTGGCAGAGTTCTTGCCTCGTATGCACTAAGCTCTGGCTTCAATTCATAATGTTGCAAGAGAGAGAGATAGAGATGAGAGAGAGAGAGAGAGAGAGAGAGAGAGAGAGAGAGAGAGAGAGAGAGAGAGAGAGAGA
>OU015744.1:2897294-2927536 GCA_907169655.1 Acomys percivali
AGAGAGAGAGAGAGAGAGAGAGAGAGAGAGAGAGAGAGAGAGAGAGAAGAGAGAGAGAGAGAGAGAGAGGAGAGAGAGAGAGAGAGAGAGAGAGAGAGAGAGAGAGAGAGAGAGAGAGAAAGAGAGAGAGAGAGAGAAACTTAACAAATAATTTTACAATAATTTATACAATTTTTATAAGAGTTTACCTTTTACCTAGTAAGTATGGAGAAGCACAAGCTCAGATGTTTCTAGCTCAGCACTGGGCACTGCTGACTCAGGACAGATCACTTTCTAAACTTCGCTTTTTAGGCACAAGGTGTATTTCCCAACAGCTTCACTGTGCTCTTCGTTAGTAGCACCTGGAATGCATTTATTCACTCACTGTTCATGTTTCTCCACTTTGTCTCCCTAAATTCTTTGTGCCTCAAATGATGCCTGTAACACTGCAGGTGAATTTATAGAGAATGCGTACATTTAGTATTGATAAGCCCATCCTCTGGTTCTGTTTTTAATAATGCTACTGCATAATAATCAACATTATTGAATCACTGATATGGCAAATGTCTCATTCCTTCAAGGATACTGTCCCAAGTTGATTGCCCACACTGTAACCAGTGGCTCTACACCCAAATACAGGACGCCAGTAACGATTGGACTGAATGATTTGGAAAGAGAGTACAAAAATCTGGGAAGGAAATGTGTTCGAGAACAGATTCTGAGAGTGTAAGGGGACAAGGACTTGAGAGCGAATCTGATCAAAGCACACCATACACACATAAAACTGACAAAGAATATAGAAAAATATTTTTTAAGAAACAGAGTCAACAGATACTATACTTCATATTTTCCCAATTTATTCTTAAATTTAATTCATTAGAATGACAAAAAAATAATGCTTGATATATTAGATGTGTGGTAGGCCTGCCCTAAAGAACACTTTTCATGAGTAATGGATTTATTCCATTGTTTTGGTTGTTTAACAGTGTGCATAATTTGGACAGCCAAACAATTGTTTTTACAAGTAAATAATGCATATGTCATCTTCATAACACTTCAGTGATTGACATTACAAAATAACTTAGGGAAAAAAATTGAAGTTTTCACCAGGCAGTGGTGGTGCACCCCTTAATCCCAGCACTCAGCAGACAGAGGCAAGTGGATCTCTGTGAGTTTGAGGCTTTGCTAGTCTACAGAGTGAATTCCAGGACAGCCGGAGCTACACAGTAAAACCTTGTATATAAAACAAAACAAAAATGAAATTTTCAAATAAAAAATGAAAACGAACTATTGATTTATCAGAGACTAGATGTAAAATACCATGAGATTTTGATAACTAACTATGTGTTAAGACATTTTTTTCTTGTAGAACTGGGGGATTTTCTTGATATTTGAATATGTATTCACAGCTAACATGTTGTTATAGAAAAATATATCTATTCTGGGCTTTTGCGAACTTTTTGCAAATATTGACTTCCTTCAAATTACCATAGCTGTGGATTACAGGGGTATTTATCTTGCAATAAGCATAATGCATTCATCTCTAAACCTAGATCTTGATATTCTGACTAGGTACGTAAAGCAGGCGGGCTTCTTGAGCTAGCAATTCAAGGAGATCGAGCACTTAAAATGTGCGTCAGATGGCACAGACCTCTCTGTTACCCACACCTGTGTTTTATTAAAAGCTGAAACGCACCTTTACATCATGCAGCACATCCATGATTTTACCTTCAGTTTCTCCTTCATGGTTATCTGTAAAAAGCAACGAGAATAGCAATGTTATCCATCTTATAATGTCAAGTGGATGTTTGTCATGCTGCAAGTAATTCAGCCCAGTTTAGCATTCTAAGAAGTCATTAGGCAACAGTGTCCAGGTCTCTGGTCCAGGTGACTTTACCTAGTTTGCACACCAATGTGAGATGTATGTATGTTGGATTTTAAATATTCTGAGATAATAAATCTTACCATGCTTCCTATTCTTGCCTCCTTTTCATGACGTATTTTGCAGTCGTAAGAACTTCTGGTGACTTTTAAGTGTGAGGAAATTTATATGAATTTTTCTAGAAGAATTAAGCTTCTACTGTTCACTCTTTTTTTAACATGATTGTGGCTAATAGTGTTGAAATATCCTTAATTATAGTGTTTCTTGAAAATAACCCAGGTGTAGAAGTCCTCCAACCCTCCTGGGGTTGGCTCCTTTCAGGAAAGTTGATCAGTTAAGTCCCCCTTACCTTTGCACATGTCAATAACACCTGCGTCTATCCTCCCTCCATGCATCTCTTATTAAAAAAAAAAAACACTCAGAGGTGCCTTCTCCTCCTCCTCCTCTTCTTTGTCATCATCTTCCTCCTCCTCTTCTTCTTTTTTCAATATGACCCTCCTTACAACAATGGCATACATCAGTCCCACTTTCATCATCCGCTGTGGAGTCCCCTGTTCCCTCTTTTACCTCTTCCTCTCCTAGTTGACAGGAAATCCCTCCCTATTCTTGCCCCTGCTTGCTTATCAACTGGTCATGAGCAACTTTATTGACACATCAGGGGGGAAATTGGGGAGCAGAGTTTACACAACACTTAGACAGTAAATTCTCAGAACAAAGCCTGCAGCCAGACATGGGGGTGGGGTACAGAATCAGCATTTAAACTACACAAAAATCTTATGCCTACATGTGTCTACGTATTCTCCCACTTACTAAGTAACTATGAGCTCACATCTTTATCCCACCTGAGAATGTTCTTGCTCACGGTATACATTTTTAGTGACTCAGCGTGTTGAGGTTATCTTTTATTTATGTGTATGTTAATGCGTACTAAATGTATGTGGGTATTTGCAAAATCCAGAGAGGGTGTTGGTTGCCCTAGAATTGAAGTGGTAGGTGGTTATGAAAGAAACAACCTAGGATCTGAGAACTGGGCTTTATTTCCCAGATGATCAGCAGGAGCTATTAACCTCTGACCTATGTTTTCAGCTCCATGAGTGTGATATACTGGAGGTTATGAATGATTCAACATCGTAAAATGTTACATAAAATATGTTATATAAAAAGATAACTTACGACAGATTTTATTTCAGTGAAATAGTATTCTGTGATAATTCCACATAATTTCCAAGACATCTGGGTTTTTAACATACTACGATAAGCTGTATCTTGTGCCTCTGACCATAAACCTGCCAGATATGGCCATGTTGAGAAGCTGCCCACCAGGAGGTAAGTCTGGCTACAAAACTCTGTGCTCTGTGTGTTCTCCCAGCCTGCTGCAAGGTTCTGGTATGTGTGAAAGACAGATCACAATTTTCACCTGCTAGTCTCCTCTGTGAAAGTGATGGTATTATGATAAGAATATATAATCAATACATTTGTGGGAAATTACTAATAGTGTCAGAAGATGATCTTCTGTTAAAAAATTTTTTTCCAAAAAAATTAGACCATGAAAACAAAACCTGACCTATCCTTTGCTGAAAAGGGATGGAGGGTTGGAGTCTCCCACTATTGATGTATGGGGATCAATGTGTGGTTTAAGCTTTATTTTTATTTTTATTTTTTTACAAATGTGGGTCCTTAGTATTTGGGGCATAAATGTTCAGAACTGTGATGTCATCTTGGTTGAATTTTCCTTTGATGAGTATGAAGTGTTCTTCCCCATCTCTTTTGATTAATTTTGGTTGAAAGTCTATTTTATTAGAGATTAGAATGGCTCCTCCAGCTTTTGTCTTGGGTCTGTTTGCTTGGAAAAACTTTTTCCAGCCCTTTATTCTGAGTTAATGTCTATCTTTGTTGCTGAGGTGAGTTTCTTATATGCAGCAGAATGATGGATCCTATTTTCACATCCATTTTTTTTTTTAGATTGTATATTTTTATTGGGGAATTGATTCCATTGATGTTGAGAGATATTAACTACCAATGACTGTTTATTCCTGGTTCTTTGATGTTGGTGGTTATAGTGTATGATTGTATGTGCTTCCCTTTTTTGTTTTTGCTGGTGTGGAATTATTTATTTCCACACTAAGAAGGGCCTGTCATGGAATATATTGTTTTCTCTATCTATGGTTATTGAAAGCCTTACTGGGTATAGTGGTCTGGACTGGCATCTGTTGTATGTTAGGGTTTGCAGGACCTCTGCCCAGGCCATTCTTGCTTATATCTGGTTCTGTTGAAAAGTCACTTATGCTTCTGATATATTTGCCATTTTATGTTACTTGGTCTTTTTCCCTTGGTGTTTTTAATATTTTTCTTTGTTATGTACATTTTTGTGTTTTGAGTACTATGTGGCTACATAAATCAAAACCAGGATGTCTCTCCTAGGAGCCAACAGCAATCTTTCAAAATTATCAGGGAAAGATATTTGCCATCATCAATCCAGCTTCGGAGACATTTTCTTAGTGACACATGTACTTTCCCCCTCAAACAATGAAGTGTTTGTGTGCTAACATCATAGCTTTTTTTAAAAAGGTAAAAAAAAAAAATCTGCTTTTTTAAGACCTTGATTAAAAATTTGTATTTTAAAGTGTACAGTCACCAGAGGTACGCAGTCATCAAAAATGCACACACATCATGTAGCATCTCCAGCACCTTCGGTTTTCTGTGCCTGGTCTCCATTTTCCACAGGATTAATCGCATCCTTACCAGCATCAGCTTTCCCCTTCCTACCCTGGGTACCTTCTCTCCCGTCTTAGGCTTGGGCTCCGGCTCTGGAGAAGCAGGTTTAGCCAACAACCTTGCAGATCTTCTCTGTGCCTCCTCCTTCACCGTGGCTTTATCTCCTTTAGCATCCCCTTTGGCCTTTCTTTTCAGCATGGTGGCAGTGGGGAACGTTGGCGCTGAATGCGGGGGTACAGCAGCATGTAGGTTTGGTCCATTAGTGGTGGGGGTCCCCCTAGCTACTTCTTCACACTGCTCCTCTTTCAGGATCATTATATATAAAATCTGAAGATGTTTAGGGCAAAACATTGTTCCATCCAGCTTTCCAGTTATATTTATTTACCTTTATTTTTAGCGTACAATATATAACTACATTAATATTTTATGCGTATATATACTGTTTTTCTGTTTGTTTTTGTTTGTTGTTTTTAACTTTATTAACTTGTATTGAAAGTTGAACAAGCAGGGTAACCACATTTCCTTATCCAATGAAAATTTCTTTTCATAATGATTTTCATTCTTTTATAATTTCATGTATTTGTACAATGCGTTTTGATCACATTGGTGCACAAATACCTCCCTCTAGATTCTTGAAATTCAGTCTCTGCAAAAATGTCAAGAAATTAAATTAATCAAGGTTGCTTTAAGTCTTTGTTTAAGTCTTACAAAAAGGATTAGTTTACTCAGGCCTACTGGAGAGCTCCTGAAATCAGGCAGGACCCAGAGGGCATTGCCTTCTAGCATGGAGGACATTGTCAGAGCTCTGCAGGCTGGCAAGGCCTGAGTAAAGTAACCGTTTGGCCAACAGGCTTCTGATGACGTAATTTATGCATCTCTAAGGCCCATCAGTAGGGTTATTTAGAGCTTCCTATACTCTAGCTGCAAAGAAGATGAATTTGGGAGATTATTGATGTTATGTGATTCTAGGTCAAGTAGAACAGACCTTAGTTAACCCATGACAGAGGAACTGTACAGAGATGGATTTTATCTATGTTATTAGTGTTGGCTTTGTTTTTTTCTACTGTGCAGCTATAAGGAAATCCTGTATCCTTATGGTTTCTATCGCTCATAACTATATCGGTGTGCACTCCACTTTTTAAGTTTAAATGAAACATTTAGAAATGAAACACTTCTTTCCCTGCTTGTTTTTTCAGACTTCTGAAACTCTTAAATGTTCTTATTTTCATGGCAGTGTAGTTGCATGCATACATTCACATTATGTAATGTAGTTATTTGCATGTCCTTGTTAAAAGAACATAATTAGAAACATTGGTTATACAACCAAGGTCTGTCTTGGAATGTCACATTTGAGGATCATGTTCCTTTAATCCATAGCAATCAAACATTATAAAGAACTAAGTTTGATGCTATGGAATCAATACAGGCAAATTCTTCTTAGTAAACTGACCTGGATTTGGTTACAAAGTCCCAGCCTAAGAGGTGGGCAAGGTCAGTGGCTTCTTTGTAGGTGAGGGATTCTTAGTAGAGCTTGGTGGGTAGGTGAGGGTGGGTCAGTGGGGAGGGGGTTTGGGGATAGGGGGGAGTCAAGAATGGAACAATTAGTTCAAAGATGTGTTGAATTTCTTTCCTACTGCAGGTTTTGAAATCCAGTCTGAGCTTCCTCATAAATAATTCCAGAAAAGCAAATACGGCAGCTTGAGTGGTGATTTACTATTCTTCTACACCTGTGCAAATAATCAGGCCAGATCTAATGAGACAAGGCTTATTCTGTGATTAAGACTGATCTTTCTTTGAGATTACTTTTTCTCAAAAAAGCTGTAAGCAGAGATTGCTTGTCTCGGTGAGAAGCTATGTCATCTGTTGCCCACATTTCTGGGTTATCAGATGTTAACCTTGTTAATTTGTCTCATGTGTATTTTATACCTCTTTGGAAATTCAGGATGCCTTGTAAGTATACAAACACTTGTCTTAGCTCACAATCACTTATATTACTTCTTCCGCTACAGGGGAGGGGGGCACATAGGTTTTGTTCCCAACTACAAAATGTACACAGTCCTATTATCTGGAACAGATTGACAAGCCTAATCCAATCCCTCCTCCACCCGCCCCACACACATTTTTTCAATGTATGTTTTTAAGATTACAAAGCTACTCTTTCCTTTTTTTTTTCTTTTTTCTTTCCACAGAGACCTACATAAAGTCATTTGGGAATACTTCCTGGCAATCTGGTACCTACCAGGTCTCCTGCTTGCTGGAAAGCTGCTCATATCTCCAGAATCTGGATAAACAGATTACTGAAACTCTTTGGCTTTTGGGACCTTGAGGACTTCCACACCGCAGCAGACACCAACCAGAAGTCACCCTTGACAAGACAGATGCTTCCCCTCGCTGCTTCAGAGACTAGAGCTGAGGAAGGGTGGGGATACCCTTAGTAGGTGCATTGAGGTCTGCGAAACCAGGTGTCCTTATGCTAATCTCTGGGATTCACGTAGTGATGAACCTGGACGCAATCCTCAACTTTAACACAGCTGTTTTATTACTTTTGGTTTTCCTTTGAGACTTTTCTACGTATAAATCTCTAACACCCCATCCTGGGAACCATGGGTCTCCAGAACATCTCTTAATACTTTCAATTTGCTTTTCAGAAACATTGGCCACAAGCACTTACAAGAGATTGTCAAAAACAAAAACAAAACAAAACTCTCAACTTCTGTCACTGGTTCTTCATCACTCAAAGACTCATTTAATGGAGTGAGAGGACTTGAGATGTTGAACTTCAGCTTTGACAACAGCCATGGCTGATAAATGTCCTCATTCAGTTGTGTTCAAGAAAACAGTCAACCACGAAGCGCTACCCTGCATTGTGCTTTGTACTGGTAGATCCACGTCTACTTCTTTGAGTTTCCATGTTCCCCATTCTAACTGAAACCATCTCCTCATGTATCTCATACATGAGATACCAGTGGCTGCCTCGGCGTGCAGTAACATCTTTCTAAATACTTCAGTGGATGAAGTAGTTCACAGTTTTCTAATATAACTAATGGAATTCATAATGAGAACTCAGAATGAGAGTGTTCAGTACACCAAGAATACAGGATGCAAACTGTCATATGATGTGCCTTTTAAAAAGAGGGAAAGAACATTTAATTTAAAATTTTCAAACACAAGATGACTTTAGTATTGAATTTTGATATGCCAACATATAGTACAAATAACAATTGGAAGCCAACTTAGAAAACTTAATTTGGGGGAAATTAGAAAACACACACACACAAAAAAAATGTCATGCAGGCTCAAGCTTATAAGAGAGAGTTGAAATGCCATGAAGACTTTCTTTTCATGGAAATTTATTGTTAACAGGTGAGTTTTTGCCATGCTAAGCTACATATATAGTAATGGTATAGAACACACATTTTCTAACTCAATTCAAAGGGATGAGAAAATAATTTGATGGAAATAATAATAAAAATCTGATAGAAAATAGCATCTAAGACTTTAATGTCAGAGGGATAGGAAGCACATATAGAGCTCTGTAAATGTTTTTATTTCCTCAGATGAGGGGATGGCATGAGAGCCACACCCAAGACTTATAAATAGATGGCTTAGGCTGAGCCAGTGAGCCTTCGGGCCTTTTCCATCAGGACGTGAGCTGAGTAGGAAGATCAGCTGGGTGATCTCTCTGCCTCTGAGCTAGCAGGTTTTTCTCCACAGCATCTGACTCCTGAGTCTTTATTAGTAAAATAGAAAGATCAGGGATTTTCAATTAAAACAACTTTCTATCTAACTATCCCTAGCCTAGGCCTGCAAGCTTTTAGCTTCCATACAATCTAATCTTCTGGAAGCCCTGACATTGAAGGCTTCAGTTTCCAGCCTCTGATAACTTAGGCCTAGAATCTTTACAGCCTCCAAGAATTACTGCTGAATAGTCTCACCCTTTCTACTTCTTTCTAGTTTTTTCTGATCTCTGCTGGCTCATTCTACTCAGCTGTTCTGGCTCAAAACTCCTCCTTAAGATGACAGATTCAAATTGGCTTCTCTCCACTTCTCTCTGAATTGCTCTGCCTCGAAAAACTGTCTCTGAACTCCATGAACTGAACTGCAGAAATTCAACTGAACTTCACTATTCTGCAGTGAACTGTACTACACTGTCTCCACAAATTCCACTGTACTGTCTCCACGAACTCTGTCTCTCTCTCTTTGTCTCTTTCTCTCTGTGTGTCTCTCTGTCTCTCTGTCTGTCTCTGTCTGTCTGTCTGTCTGTCTGTCTGTCTGTCTGTCTGTCTCTCTCTCTCTCTCTCTCTCTCTCTCTCTCTCTCTCTGTGTGTGTGTGTGTGTGTGTTGCTCTTAAGTAGCTTCTCTTCTTTCTTTTCTCATGAGAGTTGGGCGTACCCCATCTTTAACTCATTCTGTCAAACTTTCTCTGATATATCACTTTATCCCTCAATTAGACATCATCTTTTAAGATTAAAATGTGTACTAAAGGAATGTCTTAATTACAGACGGTGTAATAAAGGTACACACTAAGGGCATGTCTGAATTTCAGTGGGATCACACAGACCTAGGTCTTTGGATGTGATCCCTTGCCAAAACAGCCATGTTCCTGGATTAAAATTCTTCTACAGAACCCAGTCAGGAACTCTATGCTCTGGTGCATTTCCATTGTTTTTCAGTACTTAGAGCCACACTCATTCTACAGTTAATTAAATATCTGGGACTGGGGTAGACACTTTCTCAAATGGGTTCCCATTATTATGAAATACAAAGTATCTACCCCCCGCTGCCAAGGACCCTAAGAGTAACAACTGGGTTATTATAACCAATAATTAGTTTACTTTTTTTGTACTCAAAGGAACCATTTTTATAGATTCTTTATGTGATTTTTCCAATGGGTTTGGAGAACTTATTGCACATTTAAATTAAAGGATTATCCTAATTATTTTAAGTTATATTGATTCACAATATTTTTCAAAATTTTTATTAACTTTACAGCTCCCCTTTCCCCCAGTTCTTCCACATATTAGCTGTATCCCAAACATCCTGGTTTATTTCGGAGGTAACCAAAGTTCATCTATACGTTGTCTGGTTCTCCATGCGGAGACAAATAATCATCTATTCATTGCAGACAGGGAACCAACATGATGCAAAGAATAATTCCATCTAAGCCTAGCTTGGTGATCCAGTTTATTTACAGAAGAATGGATGTCCTAAGAAGCTGCATCTCAAATAGCCCAACCAAGCATGAGTGGCAATTCCAGAAAGCTAAACCCTGCAGGCCTCTCCAACAAATATTTGCTTCCACTATGTAGCCTTTGGGATGGTCCTGGGGTTTTGTGAGTCTGGTGAGTTTCCCAAATCTTATAAATTGCTTTAGTCTTAAGTCAAGAGTCTTTCTGCTCCCTAATTTTTATTCAAACTAGAAGAGATACTGGAGCAAGAGACAGAAGTTAGACAATCAGGGCAAACTAGGAGGTCTGCATTCTGGTCAGCGCTGATATCAGAAGTACGGCAAACACGAAGCCTCACAGCTGGTGTCTTCTCTATGTTAGGGAACCCAAGGATCATTCCACGACTTCCATCAGTACATAGTGAACATGTAATTTCTTTTTAATTATCACTGCTTTCCTTCATTTACTTGCAAAGTTATCTGAGTTATGTTGTGTTTCTCTTACACTTCTGAACACTTAGGATTATAGCATTTGAAATATGAATGCTACAGTTTACACCCAGTTCCCTCCCCCCCTCCATTTCCAATGTGTATTTTATTTCCTCTTCTAAGTGAGATTCAAGTGTCCTCTCTTGGGCCCTCCATATTACTTTGCTTCTTTGGGTCTATGGTTTTCATCATGTGTATCATGTACTATATGGCTAATATTCACTTATTAGTGAGTGCATACCACGTGTTTCTATCTGTGTCTGAATTACCTCACTCAGGATAATATTTTCTAGTTACACTCATTTGCCTGAAAATTTCGTATCTTTGTTTTTAATAACTTTCCATTCTATAAATGGACCACAGTTTCTTTATTCATTTCTCAATTGACAGATATCTGGGTTGTTTCCAGTTTCTGGCTGTTATGAGTAAAGCTCCTATGAACATAATTGAACAAGTGTCCTTGTGGTATGGTAGAGAATCTTTTGAGTACATGCCCAGGAATGGTATAGCTGGGTCTTGAGGTATAGATATTTCCATTTTCATGAGAAAGTACCAGATTAATTTCCAAAATGGTTGTACACGTTTACACTCCCGCCAGCAATGGAGGAGTGTTCCCCTTTTTCCACATCCTCTCCAGCATGTGCTGTTACTTGAGTTTTTTTTTTTATCTTAGCCATTCTGACAGCTGTAAGACAGAATCTCTTGAATTCTTTCTATATTTTGGATATTAGCCTTCTGTCAGATGTATGGTTGGTGAAGGTCTTTTCCCAATCCTTAGACTTCCAGTTTGTTCTGTTGACAGCGTCCTTTATCTTACAGAAACTTTTCAATTTGGCAAGATCCCATTTTTTTTATTAATTTATTCATATTACATCTCAGTTGTTAGCCTATCCCTTGTATCCTCCAATTCCTCCCTTCCTCCCGCTTCCCCCCCTACTCCTGTTCCCTATGTCTGTGACTGAGGGGGACCTCCTCCCCCGTATATGCTCATAGGGTATCAAGTCTCTCTTTGGTGACCTATTATCCTTCCCCTGAGTGCCACCAGGCGTCTCCATCCAAGGGACATGGTCAAAATGGGGCACCAGAGTTTGTGTGAAAGTCAGATGTCCTTCTCCACTCAACGGTGGAGAATGTCCTGTCCATCAGCTAGTCTGGGTAGGGGTTCGAAGTTTACTGCCTATATTTTCCTTGGCTGTTGCCATAGTTTGTGGAGGATCCCAGGGCCCAGATCTGCCAGTACTTTTCCAGGACCCACGGGATCCTTCTATTTCCTCATTCTCCCAGGCTTCTCACACCTAAAGTCCTCCCTTCTGACCCACTTTCCTGGTAGGTAAAGTTTTTCATGGGGATATACCCCTTAGACTAGTGTCTCCATATAAGTGAGTATATACCATTTAACTCTTTTTGCTTCTGGGTGAACTCACTCATTATGATAATTTCTAGTTCAATCCATTTGTCCACAAATTTCAGGAATTCCTTGTTTTTAATAGCTGAGTAGTATTCCATAGTGTAGATGTACCACAGTTTCTTTATCCATTCTTCTACTAAGGGACATGTAGGTTGTTTCCATGTTCTGGCTATTATGAATAAGGCAGCTATGAACATGGTTGAGCATATGTCCCTGTTGTGTGGTAGTGCATCTTCTGGGTATATTCCAAGGAGTGGAATAGCTGGGTCTTGAGGAAGCCCTATTCCCATTTTTCTGAGAAAGCGCCAGATAGATTTCCAAAGTGGTTGTACTAGTTTGCATTCCCACCAGCAATAAAGGAGTGTTCCTCTTTCTCCACATCCTTGCCAGCATGTGGTGTCAGTTGAGTTATTGATCTTAGCCATTCTGATGGGTGTAAGATGGAATCTCAGTGTCGTTTTGATTTGCATTTCTCTGATGACTAAGGAGTTGGAGCATTTCTTTAAGTTTTTCTCAGCCATTTGATATTCCTCTGTTGAGAATTCTCTGTTTAGTTCTGAGCCCCATTTCTCTATTGGGTTATTTGGTTTGGTGGTGTTTAATTTCTTGAGTTCTTTATGTATTTTGGATATTAGACCTTTGTCAGATGAAGGGTTGGTGAAGATCTTTTCCCAGTCTGTAAGCTGTCGCTTTGTTCTCTTGACAGTGTCTCCAGCCTTACAGAAGCTTCTCAGCCTCATGAGGTCCCATTTATTAATTGTTGACGTTAAGGCCTGGGCTGTTGGTGTTCTGTTCAGGAAGTTGTCTCCTGTGCCTATGTGTTCCAGACTCTTCCCTACTTTTTCCTCTAATTGGGTTAATGTCTCTGGTTTTAGGTTGAGGTCTTTAATCCACTTGGACTTGATTTTTGTGCATGGTGACAAATAGGGGTCTAATTGCATTTTTCTACATGTAGACATCCAGTTAGACCAGCACCATTTGTTGAAGATGCTGTTGTTTTTCCATTGAATGGATTTGGCTTCTTTGTCAAAAATCAAGTGACCAAATGTGTGTGGATTCATCTCTGGGTCTTCAGTTAGATTCCACTGATCCACTAGCCTATTGCTGTGCCAGTACCATGCTGTTTTAATTACCGTTGCTCTATAGTACAACTTGATATCAGGTATGGAGGTTCCTCCAGAGGATTTTTTATTGTATAGGATTGTTTTTGCTATTCTGGGCTTTTTCTTTTTCCATATGAAGTTGAGAATTGTTCTTTCAATATCTTCAAAATATTTTGTAGGTATTCTGATAGGGATTGCATTGAATCTGTAAATTGCTTTTGGTAAGATGGCCATTTTTACTATGTTGATTCTTCCGATCCACGAACAAGGTAGATCCCGCCATCTTCTGATGTCATTTTCAATCTCTTTCTTCAGAGATTTAAAGTTTTTTTCAAATAAGTCCTTCACTTGCTTGGTTAGGGTTATTCCTAAATATTTTATATTGCTTGTGGCTGTCGTGAAGGGAGTAATTTTCCTAATTTCTTCCTTTGCCTGTTTTTCTTTTGTATATAGGAAGGCTACTGACTTTTTTGAGTTTATTTTGTATCCTGCCAATTTGCTGAAGGTGTTTATCAGCTGTAGGAGTTCTCTGGTGGAATTTTGGGGGTCACTTATATACATTATCATATCATCTGCAAATAGGGATAATTTGACTTCTTCCTTTCCCATTTGGATCCCCTTGATCTCCTTTTGATGTCTTATTGCTCTGGCTAGAACTTCAAGAACTATATTGAAGAGACATGGGGAAAGTGGGCAGCCTTGTCTGGTCCCCAATTTTAGAGGGAATTCCTGAGTATCTCTCCATTTAATTTAATGTTGGCTATTGGTTTGCTGTATATAGCCTTTATTATGTTTAGAAAAGTGCCTTGTATTCCCGATCTCTCCAGAACTTTAAACATAAATGGGTGTTGGATTTTGTCAAATGCTTTTTCTGCATCTAAAGAGATGATCATGTGGTTTTTCTCTTTCAGTTTGTTTATATGGTGGATTACATTGATGGATTTCCATATGTTAAATCATCCCTGCATGCGTGGAATGAAGCCTACCTGGTCATGGTGACTGATGTCTTTGATATGCTGTTGTATTCGTTTTGTGAGTATTTTGTTGAGTATTTTTGCATCAATGTTCATAAGAGAAATTGGTCTGAAATTCTCTTTTTTTGTTGGGTCTTTGTGGAGTTTAGGTATCAATGTGACTGTGGCCTCATAGAATGAATTTGGTAATATTCCATCCATTTCTATCTTTCGGAATTGCCTGAATAGTATTGGTATTAGCTCCTCTTTGAAGGACTGGTAGAATTCTGTGCTGAAACCATCTGGCCCTGGGCTTTTTTTGGCTGGGAGACTATCAATGGTTGCTTCTATTTCTATAGGCGAAATAGGGCTATTTAATTTTTTTATCTGGTCTTGATTCAATTTTGGCAAATGGAATCTGTTGAGAAAATTGTCCTTTTCCCTTAGATTCTCAAATTTTGTGGCAGAAATGCCTTTAAAGTAGGTTTTTATGATTCTTTGTATTTCTTCGGTGTCTGTTGTTATGTCGCCCTTTTCGTTTCTGATTTTATTTGGATAGTGTTTCTCTGCCTTTTAGTTAGATTGGCTAATGGTTTGTCTATCTTGTAAATTTTCTCAAAGAACCAGCTCTTGGTTTTGTTGATTCTTTGGATTGTTCTCTTTGTTTCTAGTTTATTGATTTCAGCCCTGAGTTTGATTATTTCCAGGCGTCTAGTCCTCTTGGGTGTTTCTACTTCTTTTTTTTTCTAGAGCTTCCAGATGTGTTGTTAAGTTGTTTATGTGGGATGATTCCATTTTCTTTTTAAAGGCACTTAGTGCTATGAATTTTCCTCTTAGCACTGCTTTCAATGTGTCCCACAAATTTGGGTATGTTGTTCTATCATTTTCATTGAATTTCAGGAAGTCTTTTATTTCTTCCCTTCTTTCTTACGTGACCCGTGTGTCATTAAGTAGAAAGTTGTTTAGTTTCCACGTGTTAGTATGCTTTTTGTTATTTCTGTTGTTGTTGAAGTCCAGCCTTAGACCATGGTGATCTGATAAGATACAAGGTATTATTTCAATCTTCTTGTATCTGTTGAGGTTTGCTTCGTGACCCACTATGTGATCAATTTTAGAGAACGTTCCTTGGGGTGATGAGAAAAAGGTATACTCCTTTGCGTTTGGATGGAAAGTTCTGTAGATGCAAGATCCCATTTATTAGTTGTTGATTTTAGTTCCTGAGTTGTTGGTGTTCTTTTCAAGAAGCTGTCTCCTGTACAAATGCATTCCAATATATTTCTCTTTTTTAAAATTTAGCGTATATTGTTTTATTTTGAGGTCTTTGATATATTTAAATGAGTTTTGTGCAGGATGATAAGTATTGATCTATTTGTATTCTTTTACATGTAGACATCCAGTTAGATCAGCGCCATTTATTGAATAAGCTTTCTTTTTTCATTGTATGGTCTCAGCTTATTTGTCAAAAATCAAGTGTCTGTAGATCCGTTGGTTTATTTCTAAGTCTTTGACTCAATTCCATTGATCTACCTGTCTGTTTTTATACCAATAACATACAGTATCTATTACTATTGCTCTGTGTTGTAGCTTGAAATCAGGGATTGTAATACCTCCAGAAGGTTTTTTATTGTACAGGATTATTTTATCTAAGTGAGCTTCAACAGACACTAGAAAATTGAAATAACACTTTATATCTTATCAGACCACCATGAATTAAAGCTGGTCTTCAGCAACAACATAAACAATAGGAAATCCACAAGCTCATGAAAACTGAACAGTTATCTATTTTATGACCACTGGATCAAGGAAGAAATGAAAAAGAAATTAAAGTCTTTACAATTCAATGAAAATGAGTGCACAACGTACCCAAACTTATGGAACACAATGATAATAGTGTTAAGAGGAAAGTTCATAACAGTACATGCCTTCCTAAACTGGAGACACCTCATACTAGTTATTTAAAAGCACATATGAAAGCTTCATAACAAAATGAAAAACCCATCCAAGAAGAGTAGGTGGCAGAAAATAATCAAAACCAGGGCTGAAGCCAGTAAATTAGAAACAAATAGAACAATACTAATCAACAAAAGCAAGATCTCTTTCTTTAAAAAAATCAACAAAGTAGGCTAACACTTAGCCAAACTAACTAAGAGGCTTCATCCCAGAGATGCAGGGATGGTTCAATATAGGAAAATCCAACAGTGTTATCTACCATATAAACAACCTGAGGGGAAATCACATGATCATCCTCTAAGATATGGACTCCAACCCTCATTTATGTTAAAAGTCTTGGAGAGGTCAGGGATGCAGTGCATACATAAACACAATAAAAGCAATATACAGCAAGCCAATGGCTAACATAAAATTAAATGGAAAAAAAGTAATCCCACTAAAATTAGGGACAAGAGAAGACTGCCCACTGTCTCCATATCTGTTCAACATAGTACTTGAAGTTTTAGCTAAAGCAGTAAAACAACTAAAGGAGATCAAGGGGATACTGATTGGAATGCAAGAGGACAAAATATCACTATTTGCAGATGATAATGATAGCATACATACACAAGTGACTCTCAAAACTCTACCAGAGAACTCCTACAGCTGATAAACACCTTCAGCAAAGTCACTAGATTTAAAACTAACTAAACAATATCAGTAGTCCTCTTTTATATAGATTATAATCAGAATGAGAATAAAATTAAGGAAACAACACCCTTCATAATAGCCACAAATAATATAAAATATATTTGTGTAACTCTAACCAAACAAGTGAATGACCTGTGTGATAAGAACTTCAAGTCTGTGAGGAACAAAATATTGAAAAAGATATCAGAAGATGGAAAGATATCACATGCTCATGGATGGTTCAGTAGGGTTAACATAGTAAAAATGTCCATTTTTATCAAAAGCAATCTACAATTCAGTGCAATCCCCATAAAATTTCTAACACAAGACCTTGAAAGACCAATTCTTGACTTTATATAGAAAACAAACTTTAACATCTAACTAAATGGAAGCATTAGCTCATTTCAAGTGAGCTCAAGTCATCAAGCTGACAACGCAGCCAGAGCCATCATACAGGACAGTTTAGTATAGGAACTACATAGAAGTCATGCAAAGAAAGAGGGGAAGGAAGAAAGAAAGGAGGAAAGAAGGGAAAGAAGAATAAAAGGAGGATAGGAGGAACAAAGGGATGAAGGCAGGAAGAAAGAAAAGAAGGAAGGTGGGAGGTAGAGGAAGTAAAGTGTATTGTTATATAGGTTACGAGACTAATTTCAATTAAATAAATAAAATTGAAGTAAGAAAAGATCCACAGGATATTGTAGTCCTTTTAAGTCCTTTAATTCAAGTAATATTATTTCTCTTTTTGATGTTATTTTTATTTATTTTACTTTATACTTATATTATAGGTTTATTTATTTTGAAACAAACTCTTACTGTAAGGTCCAGCTCCCTCAGCACTTGAATTGCAGAAGAATGCTCAGCTATTGTCCAATGCATCTAAGAAACTCTCAGTTACTCTTTAGGTCTTCTTGTGGTGTCCTTGACCCCTCTGTCTCTCTCAATCCTTCCTCCACCTCTTCTACAAAACTACATGAGTTCGGCCGTTTGCTTGTTTTTTGATCTCTGCATGTGTTTCCATCATCTGCTGGATGAAGCCTCTCAGAAGACACTTATGCTAGGTTCCTGTCTCCAAGCATAGCAGAGTATCATTAACAGTGTCAGGGATTGGCTCTCTCTATGGGGTGGGTATCAAGTTTGGCCAGTCATTAGTTTGCCAGTCCCTCAATATCTGCTCTATCTTTACCCCTAGACTTCTTGTAAGCAAGACAATTTTGGGGTTGAAGGTTTTATGGGTGGCTTGGTTCCCCTTCCGTCCACTGGAAGTCCTGCCTATAGTAGGTGACCACTTCAGTCTCCATATCCCCTGCTGCTAGGAGTCACAGCAGGATCATCCCAAAGACTCCTGGGAGCTCTTCCTGTCCCAGAGATGCCCCATCCATTTCTGTTCTCTCTCCTGATCCTCCCTCCCCGACTCATTCTCCTTCACACCTATTCCCACGCTTTTTACCCTCCTCACCCCCTCTCCCACTCAGTTTCTACCTTCCATCTACTTTAGATATCTATTTTATTATCCTTTCTGAGTGAGATTCAAGCATCCTCCCTTGGGACTTCCTTGCCTTCTTTGGATCTGTGAATTGTAGCATGGTAATCCTGTACTTTATGGCTAATATCCACTTATGCACTTATAAGTGAGTATATACCATGAGTGAGTAAGCTAACCTGGGCCCACAGGGCCTCACATAGACTGAACTACCAACCAAAAAGCATGCACTAGTTTGACCTAGATCCCCCTACACATTTACCTCAAGGGAACTGGTTGCTGGATTTATGCTTTCCTAGGAAGGGTAAATGGGGCAATCTTCATAGGGGTGGGAGTGGAAAGATGTAACTGAGCAGCATTTAAGTATGTAGGGCAATAGTACTTTACTCTGGGGGCCTTAGAAACACATCTCCTTCCCTTGGTTAATATACTTGATGTCTAGAGACACTAATGCGCATGTTTGTGTAGCCCCTGGATGTGAACACCTGGCCCATTCATCACTGTTCAAACAATTCATAGCTATTGGCTTTAAGCTCATCATTAGTTTTGCCTTACTTGTGATAAAGTTTTAAGTATCCATCTCCATTTTCTCACTTTTTCCCTGGTGGCTCTCGTGAATTTAGTTTTTGGTTGGATGCTTGTAGTTAGAGATTCAGCCCATGGTAATAGAATGGGGAAATGCTAATTGAAGTGGAATTGAAGTCGTGAACTTGACCACATTAATATGCCTCATAGAACAAACAAAAGGACCTCATTTGCTGTATGAAACTAGAGTCTTCCCTTTGTGAACAAAAAAGTGAAGTCATCACCTGGGCAGCTTCTATATTTACAAGGAAACTTTAGTCCAGTAAAATTTCAAAACAATCTACTGTCCCCTTAGAAAAGCCAAGTCAGGCCTTCCCAATGAAATATCAACAGGACAAATAAATATGAAATTAAACACTTTACATGGAGAAACATGATTTGAGGTGCAATGTAACAAGTCTCCTCTGGGTTACCCTAAAGAGAGAGAAACACCAGTAATCAGACATACAATATTTTAACAGCCTGTTCTAGACACTAGAACCCCGAAGATGAGACAGCGTCAGTACCACAGCAACAACCCCTTACTACAATAACAGGAGTGAAGCAAAGACCTGGCTGTAGCTCAGCTGCATTTGACGGGTGCGCGCAAGGCCCTGGCTGGATGCTTAGCACCACAAGGACCATAGAACAAAGATAGAAAGAGAAAGGAGCTAGGCTGTGGCAGTTTTAAAAATAATTTTCACAGATGTTTAAGCCTAGAAATAAGGTGCTTAATTTTCATTTTGGTTATATGACCTTCATGGACCTCTTCTACTTCTAAGTCTTTGAAATTGATAGTTCTCCCAAAATGACTTAATATTTGAAAATTCAGTGTCCCTGGTTTCCTTAAAGCTGGGTGACAATGTTTCCAAAGACACTGAGCTCCTTTTCCTTAGATTATGTTAGAGGTGTTAGCTAGCATTGTGTTCCACACTTAACAGAAAACTAAGCAAGGTCTAACCCAGCTGCTTCCACCCTTCTTAACCTTTCAACAGAACAAATCCAGAAAAAATTTAATACTATAGCCTTCTAAATTGTCTGTCACTTTAAGACAATTTAAGACACACTTTAGCTATTTGACTAATCTCAAAGGAGATCAGAGGTGGGGGAGCTGAATGGTTTCATTCTTGTGAGTGCACACTCTGTTTTATACTCTGCTGCACAGAACATACAGCAGGGTGGTCCTCGCACCTGTGCTGCAGGAATTGTCAGGTCTTGCCTAGTGGAGGGTGTGGAAGGGAGCAGGGGTTTGAGGAGGGTCTGAGGAGGGCTTAGCCTGCCCTTCTAGTTGTACAGTTTTTACACAGTATTTAATTGTCAGCTCTTTTTATCTTCCCATTACACTGTTAACTTTCTGAAGCGTGGGGTTTCCTAATCCAGATTTCCCCAGCAGAGGGGATATTTATAAGGGAAATAAGCTTCAAAATAATGCTTATGGAAAGGTATAACAATAATTTTTGGAGTTCCTATACTGTTCCAACACACATACGTGCATGCGTGAGCGCACACACACACACACACACACACACACACACACACACAAATGCACACATACACACACACACAGATTTAAATTTCTCATGTATTAACTGTAAACATGGTGGCAGATGTGATTACAACAGGCAGTGTCTTGGTTACTGGTGCTCTTTCAAACTAAGCCATTTTCTTCTCTGCAGTCATGTTAACATCTCTTGAGCTTGTTTACCATTTTATTTCCTGTACACTTGAGGAACATTGGCATCCCAGGATGCATTTGTTTCTTCTAGTTGATTCGAACACTCCAGAAGGAGTAACTTCCATAGTCTACAACCAGAATAAGGCACATGCACATTGTGTGAAGACAGCCCTCACTAAAGTTTCACACACAAAATTATGTGCACAGCTACTTAATTCTTTCTTTAATTAAAACTGGTACCATTTTAGTAAATAAGGAAACATGTCACCAGCTAATTTGACATGATTTACGCTAAAGTAATTCATGAAGATAGAAGTTAGACGGGACATATGTCCCCAAGGAAGATATCCGTGACATCCAACTACTGAAAAGAGCAGATAGTTTCAATTTTATTCCATTATACGACTAATTTGTTTTTAGAAAATTAAGTTTCTATTTGATACTTATAAAATATAAAATAACCTCTTACACCTTCCTTTTGGAATTGATCCACTCAGGTTCAGGCTAAAATGACAGCTATGCTTTTAAAAACATTTTTCTTTTATTTATTCAATTTAGATCCCAATCAGAGCGTCCTCTCTACTCTCCTTTCAATGCCACCCACTCTCTCTCTCTCTTCCCGTATCCCCTCTACCCTACTCCTTAGAAAAGAGGAGATCCCCCAACCCACCCAGCACATCAAGCCACACCAACACTGAGCACATTCACTTCCACTGAGACCAGGCAAGGCAGCTCTGCCAGAGGGAAGTGACAGAAAAGCAGGCATCAGAGTCCATGTCAGAGATAGCCCCTGCTCCCATTACTAGAGGACACACATGAGGACTAAGCTGCCCAATGGCTACATATGTGTAGCGGGCCTAGGTGCAGTCCATGCATGGTCCCTGATAGCAGTGCTTTGAAAATAAAAAATGGGAAATTGTGTCTAAGCAGGAAAGGATATCACAACTTTCAACTTTCTTGGAGTTGAAAAACTAAAACATTGCAAGAAGATCTTATAAGTCTATTTATGGTTACTAAGTATAGAAGGCTAGAGTATGTATGTATGTATGTATGTATGTATGTATGTATGTATATATACTGTATATTTTTCTTAATCAGAAGTAGATAATGATTCTTTTTAGCAAACATACTAGTTCTAGAAAATATTTCTTCAAGTTGTATATTTGCAAAGAATTACATGAAGATGACACTTTACTCCTGCATATCAATGTCACTAAAACAATCAGGAAAAGGGAAAATGACATATCCCAAGGGCTTATAAAAATTTAGATTCAGCAGAAGTGAAGTTAGTGTCTCAGGCCCATCGTTTACAAAAATTCAGCCCTCATAATACCTGACAGTCCCGCTCATGCCAAACCCATTAAAATCACCAGTGTGGCCAGAAAGCAACCAATATTTATATGGAACTCACTAAGAATACGCTGTCCAGACTTGCAGAGAAGGAGGCTGCATGCTGTGTAGTGGGGCAGTTGAATTGGCAGCCTGCAAACAGTCAGCTACATGTGCATTTAAGGAGCCATTTCATCTGTCTGATAATCCCCACCATGCTAAAATTCTCCCTTCTGGATTAGATTTACATTTGCCCGAAGTTCAGTCTCTTTTCTTCTAAACCTCCATCCGATCACTTTGGTGCATGCCTGCCTTACAGCTGACTTTTATAATTAATACTTACAAAAAAATCAAGAATAGTGTTTTCACACAAAATTCAAATGACAGAATTGTGATAACATCAGTGCAGTTTAGTGAATACTGTTTGTTAAGCACTTTCAATATTTGTGTGTAGAGGTACATGCAATTAATCAGTCGTTGACACTCTAGAAGGTAATTAGTTCAAAGTTCTTTATAGAAATCATGGGAGGCAGAGCAGGGATTATAAATCAGGCTTTTGTTCATTCACAAGGAAAAATCTTGTCTCATCTACTCTCCATACATAACTTTTGATCTAGAAAACTAGATGGTTTGGAAATAGTTTTAAAGCTGAATTCCAAAACTGAGTAAAGAAAGATTTTATTTCAAATGAAGAGTGAGTTAACACTCTACAACCTCCCTGACTTGTGTAATATGGGTCTTTACGTTGCCCTGTGATTGTGTGCTCAATCCTGGCCTATACGTGAGATCTTTGTCTCACACTTTTCCAAATGTTCGTTGTTTGTCCCATCTCTACTCATGCTGTGTTCTTAGAGTTCATCTCCTAGAGCACAGCCTCCTGTAAGGACGTCCACGCTAAGGTCCTCACAGTTCCTGGGTAAGAAGGAAAATTCACACTACTCAAAAGAAGAGAAACCAACAGCAGCTTAAGCATCCTTTGCTTTTCCTGCTCACACACCATTCTCTTTCTCTTGTTCAACAGAAAGTTCTTTTCATTGTAAGTCTGTTTGGTTCTGGTCTTAAGAATGTGAGGATATTCTGGTTGTACGTTCTCACCGGTTTGTTTTGCCAGGCAGGGAAAGTCAGTTAAACCAGTATGAGAAAGATAAATATCATACATTCAATTTCACTTGGGGTTCTTTGATTTCCACAGATACACAAATGATGTAATAAATAAAAGTAAAAGAAAAACTGATTAGAGGTGGGTTAATGCAAGAGGGAATGAGAGGAGGGGGCGTGGATGAGAAGAAGTGTATTTAATATATTGTATCCCTGTGTCATAAGGTGAAATAGTGTCAAAAATTAGAATGCAAATGTGGAATATGACGGACTAGGCCATCTTATGCTCTCTAAAACATACCAGTCCTGAAGAAATGTTTGTCAGTGAGAATGATTTAGATGGATGCCAGGACACAGAACTTAAATGAACAATAATAAAATTCATCTAAGAATTTAAGAATTCAAAGAAGACACAAAGAAATAGCTGAATGAAATTATGGAGAAAGAATTTAAGGAGAATAAATGCTCAAGTGATGCCTAAGGAAACACACACAGAAGGCTGGTAGAAATGGGGAGGAGAATCCGGGACTCAGGTTGAAATTGAGATGGAATTGAAAATCTAATAACCCAACTAGTAAACTCAAGGTAACTTGTTATAAATGGAGCGAATCAAGCACAATACAGAACAGCAGGACTGAAACATGAAGTGGAGAATCTGAGCCACTGGCTCTCAGTATTCTTACTGCTGCAACACTTTGGTACAGTTCCTTGTGTTGTGGTGGCGCCGCCCCCCCCCCCCCTGAGCCCCGAGCATAAAATTATTTTTGTTGTTACTTGATGACTGTAACTTTGCTACTGTTATTAACGTTAATATCTGTGTTTTCTAGTGGTTCTGGCAGACCCCTGTAAAAGAGTCATTCTATCCCTAAATGCATCACAATCCACACATTGAGAGTCACTGAGCTAGACCAGATAAGCAGGGACTAATTTTTTAAAACATAGGAAAGGAACACATGGGAAATGTAGGTCATCACGCCGAGTACAAACCTCCAAATTACACACAAAGCTGAGGGGAAAGAATCCCAATCCAATCACGGAGACCAGATCTTCAAGAAGAGTATTAAATAAAACTCCCCAAACCAAGGAAAAGAATATCCATAGAGATACAAGAAGCACACAGGACTCGAATGGAAATATAGGTGGCTTCAATTCTCCAATCAAAATGCACAGACTCACTGAATGGTTCAAGAAACATAATCCATTCATCTATTGTCTATAAGAAACATATTTGAACTTGAAAGATAAGCACTGCCTTTCAGTAAATGAGACAAGGAAGCAAGCAGGCATTGCTATCCTAATGTCTGACAAAATAGAATCCAATAGAAAAGTAATAAGAAGAGGTAACACTCTATTATCAAGAACTCATAATGATCCTAAAGACATGTGCATCAAACTGGGAAGTTTAAAAGTAGTACTAGATTTAGAGACAGATTAATATCAAATTATTAATATTAAGTGATTTCGATATCTCTTCAAATGTCTGGACATATGAACAAAACCAAAACCAAACAAGAGAAACAATAGAATAAAATGGCAACATACCTCAAATGGATTTAACAGACATAAACAGACTATTCCACTGAAACAACAGAGAATACACATTCTATTCAGCAACACTTGGAAGCATCTCTACAACGGACCATGTCCTGGGACACACACAAAAAAAATCTTTGAAAATTCAAGAAGACTGAAATGACTCAGTGTATCCTTGTGACCACAGGACAATAAAACATAAAATTGACAGCAAACAAATCTCTAAATAACATAGAAAGTCACTAGCATTAAGCAATTCTTTACTGAATGATCAATGGACAATAGAAGGAATTAAGAAAGAAAAATTTTAAAAATCATAAAAATAAAAGCACAACACAATGCAACAAAAACTTCAGTGACACATGGAAAGCAGTAGCAAGAGAGATTTATAGTTTTAAATGCCCACATTAAAAGTCATAAATACTACAAGTAAATGACTTAATGATACAACTCAAAAATGTGGAAAAACAAGAGTAAACTAAATCCAAGACCAGTGAATACCAAAAAATAATATAAAGCAGAACAGAAATCAATAAAATAAAAACAGAGAAACAATACAAAAAGTCAATGAATCTAAGTGCTGGTAATAGAATATGAACAAGATTGACACTGACAGATTCTTGGTGGAATTAATCAAACGAAAGTAAGAGATTACCCAAGTTAGAAGATCAGAAATGAACATGGAAACACTACAACAGACAGTAAATAAATTCAGAGTACTGTAAGAGAACACATTAAAACCTGTACCCCAATAAGATGGAAAACCTAAAAGAAATGGATAGATTTCAAAATACAGCCAAGCCAGAAAAATTAAATGAAGAAGTCAACAGCCTAGAAAGACCCATAACTAAGGAGGTGATTGAATCAGGAATAAAACGAATCCCAACAAAGACAAATTCTGGACTAGACAACTGTACCAAAGACATGTACCAGCCTTTCAAAGAATATTCATGATCTTTCTAAAAACTACTCAAAAAGAACAGGAACAAAAGAATCTCCCCTAAGTCCTACAAAGCCAGCGTCGCAGTAATACTCAAACCATATAAAGACACAAAAATAAGACTATGGGACAATACCACTAATAAGCACAGATATAAACATGCTTGATAAAATATTTGCAAACAGATTATGGACATACATAAAAAATTATACACCATGACCAAGTTGGTTTTATCACTGAAGTGTAGGGATGTGTCAGAAAATGGTCTTAACCAAATGAATATATTTAAAGACAAAAAAAAAAAAAAAATCACATGAACGTCTCAGCAGATGGAGAAAGGGCCTTGACAAAATCCGACAAAGCTTCATGATAAACTCACAGAGAATGTAGTGATACAGGGATCATACTGCAGCGTAATAACAGTTACATCTGAGAATCACACAGACAGCATCATCTAAAATGGAGAAACACTTTTAGCAGTTTTGATGTCAGGAAAAGACAGTGTTGCCTACTACTTACTTCTTTTCAATACTGTACTAAAAGTACTAGCTGGAACAATAAGCAAGATGAGAAAATTAAAGAGATACATATAACAAAAGGAGAAACTACTCCAATTCGCGACTGACATGATAGTATTCTCTAGAGATCCTCCAAAATTCTACTATGGAAACTCTGGCATATACAAATGTCACAGGTTACAGAATCAACTTGCACAAATCAATATGCTTTTTATTCACTAACAAGAAACACACAGAGAAACAGATCACGTGCACACTCTGATTCATAATACCTTTAAAGAAAGTAAAATATATAGAAATACAGATAACCAAGGAGGTAACAGACATCTTCAATAAAAACTGTGAAGAGAGAGATAAAGAATATGCCATAAAATGGAAAGATATCTTGCACTAATGGATGGGTGGGGCTAATATTGTATAAATGACCAGTTTACCAAAAGCTCTTTATAGATTTTATTTAATCCCAGCCCATATTCTTATATCATTTTTCACAGAAATAGAAAGAAACAAGTGTCCTAAAATTCATGTGGACCAATAAATGACCCTGGGTGGCCAAAACAGTTCTGAACAGAAATACAAATGTTGGATGGGTTAGCACTATAGATCTCAAGAAATATTACAAATCATAATAATCAAAACAAAGTATGACATTGGCACAAAAGCACACACTTTGACCAATGGAAAAATTGAGGACACCTATGCCAGTACATTTAACTGCAGTCATTTAATATTTGACAAAGATAAAAAAATATGCTGGAGAAAAAAATGTTTTAATAAATGGTGCTGGGTGGAGAGAGGGATTTGACTTTCTCATGTACTCTGGTGCCTCACATTTGACCATGTCCCCTGGCGGGGGAGACCTGGTGGCACTCAGAGGAAGGATAGCAGGCTACCGAGAAGAGACTTGATACCCTATGAGCATATACAGGGGGAGGTAATCCCTCTCAGGAACAGTCATAGGGGAGGGGAATACGGGGAAAATGGGAGGGAGGGGAGAATGGGAGGATACAAGGGATGGGATAACCATAGAGATGTAACAAGAATAAATTAATAAAAAAATGGAAAAAAAAGAAAACAAAACAAAACAAAACAAAACAAAATGGTGCTGGGGAAACTACTGTACATGTAGAAGAATGAAATTAGGCCCTTGCACAGAAGCCAACTCAAAACGGATCAGTGACCTAAATGTGAAACCTGAGGCGCTGGAAGGAAACATGGACAACACCCTACACCCATGTCACAGCTGAGGAGGAACACAATGAGTAGGACTCTGCTTGCCCAAGATTTAAGGCCGACAATTGATAAGTGTAATTTCATAAAACTAAAAAGCTCCTGCACAGTTAAAGAAACAACCAACCTGGTAAAGACAAAATCCACAGATTTAGAGAAATTATTTGCCAGCTATACTTCTGTCAGCCAATTAATAACCAGAATACATAAAGAATCCAGAAAACAAGAGCCAACTAAACAAAAAATGGATATTAAAAAGTGGGTTTGTGTTGTCCATGGCTGGTACCATAATTTGAGCAGGACCCCTGGGCCCAGATCTGCCCGTCATAATGTTCTTCTTGTCCCCTGGATGGGGAGGCCTGGGGGCACTCAGAGGAAGGATAGCAGGCTACCAAGAAGAGACTTGATACCCTATGAGCATATACAGGGGGAGGAGGTCCCCCTCAGTCACAGTCATAGGGGAGGGGAGTAGGGGGAAAGCGGGAGGGAGGGAGGAATGGGAGGATACAAGAGATGGGATAACAGTTGAGATGTAATATGAATAAATTAATAAAATATATTTTAAAAAGTGGGTTTGAAGCTGGGTTTGGTGGCACATGCCTCTAATCCCAGTACCCAGGGAGGCAGAGGCAGAGGCAGAGGCAGGCTTGGTCTAAAAAGAGAGTCCAGCGCAATCAAGGCTATATAGAGAAACCCTGTCTCAAAAAAAAAAAAAAAAGAAAAAAAAAAAAAGTTTGAGTACTGAGGTTTGAGTTTTCAAAAATACAAAAAAAAAAAAATGGATAAGAGGCATCTTTAAAAATTCTTTGTAAGTAGGAATGGCAGAAATACAAACAAAACTTTGAGAGTTCATCTTACCTCAGTTAGCATGGCAAAATGGCAAGGATCAGCAAAACACCTGACAGCAAATGCAGGTGGAGGTGTGGGTCAACGAGACGTTCCCTCATTGTCGGTGGGATTGCAATTTGCTGCAGTTGCTCTGAAAATCAGTGTAAATATCTCCGAAAGCTAGTTATAAGTCTCCCATATGAACCTGTTGTGTATATGAGAGAGAACTTACAACAACCTTTTCACTAAGGCAGCAAAATCCCTAAATATATTCTAAATATTTGTCTTTGCACTTACAGACAAATGGAGCCTTCACCTTTCATCAACAGAACTTCTATTTACAATAAGGAGAAACCATAAGAACAATAACAACAACAACAACAACGATAACAAAAAGACAACTAGTCAAAATGTAGCCTTGTGGTGGTCAGTCCCATTGGGCACATCTATAAAACGAGCCCCAAACCTAAAGATCAGAGATCACTGAGGAAAAGCAGTCAAATGACTGGGAAGGTCAGAGGTTCAGGGCAGTCACTGTGAAGCTCTATCTTCTATAAGTGTCAGCAACTACACCAGTGAAGCTCACTAATGTGACGTAATATGAACAAAGACAGCAATACACGTATGAAAGTGGACAGGGAAAACCCATGAAGCCCCAAGCCCACACAAAGAACTTCAGGTGACTAAGGAACCCTGATAGTGGAAAAAGTAGTCTTCCCCAGGGAAGAGCACACACTTGGTTCTCCAGTACCAAATGCTCAGTCCTGAAAGTACACATGAAGGAAGTAACATTATAGAGACCAACTAGGTTGTACTTATGTACTTAGGAATCTGTGCACTTTTGTATGTGTAAACATATATTCATGTAACAACAATTAATGAAAAAAGAGGCTAGGAATTTGAAAAAAAATAAGTAAGGGTGTATGAAAGGATTTGAAGAAAGGAAAACAGAAAGATTATGGCATTATATTATATCAAACAATTAAATAATAAATATTAAGTGAAAGGAATTATTGAGCAGTTTCACTTGATGGGATTAAAGACATTTCAAGAAAAATTTAATTTAAATGATAAAGACCCATTAGTGTAGAAACTAAACCATAATAATACACACACACACACACACACACACACACACACACACACACACACACGTGTGTAAGCTTTTCTTTAAAGTAATTGGATTATTTGGGGTTGTTCATTTGTTTGCAGTTGTTGAACCTCGATTTTTGAGACAGGGTGTAATGTAGCCCAGGATAGCCTTGAACCACTTGTGTAGTTGAGGATGCCCTTTTACTCCCTAACCTCTTAAATGCCGGGATGGCTAGTATGCCACACAAGCACGATTGCAGAATCTGTGAGGTGCGATGACGCCCTGCATGCAGCAGCTTCACATGAAACCATAAATACAACCACCATGACCCAGTCCTTGGCACCAACACCGACATGCCTGAGAGTATTTAACGTTTCTGGTTTCCCTCTCTGCCCATTATACTCTCCTTCTGTTATGAAGGATGATACAATTGAATTTGACTACATATCATTTATTCTTTACGTATGATATAAAAGAACCCATATGACATGTGTAATAATATATGGACCCTGATATTACATCAACAATTAATAAAAGTTTAGTTCAAATAAAGTTAATTAAAAATTGTATGAACTAGTTCTATATTCATTCATTCAAGTATGTATTCCATTTTATACTGGCTCTATGGCTTATAGTGTGTTCTAACTTGGACTGCAGTAAGAAAACCTGTAGTGCATGCAAGTGATATGATATGTGCACAGATAGATAAACCTAAGATCTGATGGACAGGGGCTATAAATAAATGATGGACGTGTCCAAAGAGGGCCAAATAGCAAAATGTCAATATTAAAATTTAGTCTACACTACTTTTCATGGAAGTCTGTGATCAAGAATTCATAATTGCAACCACAGTGTCCTCCTGTGGCCAGAAGGCATTTCTACAGACCACTGCTTTGCTTCTCTCATAAGATTTTAAAGCTTTCTCATATACTTTTAAATGCTGTAAGTCACAGAGTGTCAGGGAAGTGACCCAGAATCTCTCTGCTTTCTCAGCATTTCTTCTAGCCTGCGTTTTCCTTTGTGAGACTGGATGCTTAATGAGAATTCCTAGAAAGAAGCTGTGTCTGCACAGACTGGTTGACTGATTAAAGCTTCCGTACTGCAGAGAGATGGGAATGCTGCGGTCCAGAGGCTAATTAACTAGTTTAGGACTAGCTCCGTCTCCCAAATCGCCAACCCTTGCACACCTCTGTATTTGAACTAATGTCCTGCGAATAATAGATAAAAATCTTCAACTCTATTAACGTAGCCGACCCACTGGCTTCCACCAACTCGAAAGAGTCCTACGGGAAAGCCTTCTCTACCTAGCTGCAGCCACCTCTCTGGCAACCCACCAATGTATTCTAAACTTACCTTACATATGACGTTCTTTGTTAGGTTAAGCTATGAATCACGAAATTGAAATCAGCTCCGTTGGAAGATGGGATTTGGGGTAACCTAAATCTGTGTTCCTGGGCCATAGTCACTTAATGTCGCTCCGGAATAAACTGTCTCCAATTTCCTTTTAGATGAGAGCTGTGGCTTTTACTTGTCACTATGGTGATAATGCCTGTCGTACCCACATTCAAGAGACAGAACAAGGGGACTCTGAGTCCCAAAGCAGTTTAGGCTACAGAACAAGAGCCAAAATTCGGGGCGG
>OU015744.1:2928435-2938958 GCA_907169655.1 Acomys percivali
CTGTAACCCTAAGACTTAGGTCAGGCATTGTGATGTACAACTGTAACTCTAAGACTTAGGTCAGGCATTGTGATGTACAACTGTAATCCTAGCATTGTGGAGGGGCAGGTCTCCAACTTAAACCAGACAGTTATATCTTGTGTACTCAGGGTACTTAAGTCATACCCAGCCTTGTTACAACAGAAAATAAAGTTTTAACGACAACTTGTATTTGTTTCATATTTATCTTGCAGAAGTAAAAAAAAAAAAAACTAGAAGATATATAATTTTACAGCATCCATATACCTGCAAATCATTTTAAAGTAGAGGTATAAATGATGGTAATGGTTACCTAATTTCAAAACATTGGTTTGGTTTATATTTCAAATCTTATGACCTAGAGGGTCCTGGAACCCTACAAGGAGACCATCAAGGTCAGTGGATCTGGACCCAGGGGGCCTGCACAAACTGCTGTACCAACCAAGGACAATGCATGCAGTAACCCTGGACTTCCCTATTCAGATCTAGCCAATGGGCAGTGCATCCCCCACAGTTGTGTGGAGACCAGGGACTGACATACATAAACTCTGGTGTCCCATATTTGACCACCTCCCCTTGGTGGGGAGGCCTGGTGGCACTCAGAGAAAGGATAAGCAGGCTAACAGGATGAGACCTGATAGGCTGAGATCATATAGTGGGGGAGGATGTCCCCTTCTGTCACAGGCCTAGGGGAGGGGAATTGGGTGAAAGAGGGAGGGAGGGGAACAGGAAGATACAAGTGAGGGGATAACAATCAGGATATAATCTGAATAAATTATTTAAATAAAAAAATCTCTTGCCCATTGTCCATAAAAGTAAAGATTATCTTAGTTATTTTAGAATTTTTCAAACAAATTAGCCATGTCAAATACACACACACACACACACACACACACACACACACACACACATATATATGTATATATATATATATATATATATATATATATATATAAAATCATTTTCCACTAATTTCCAGACAGATTCTAAACTAAAATTTAGCCTTTTCTACTTTAAGACTGGACACTATCTAAGCACATCAGAAATTTAGGTGCTAAGGACACAGGTCTTAAATGAAGGGACTCAGTCTCAGTTGGTTATTTTCATAAAGTTGTTTTCTCTGTCTTGTCTCGGAACACACTATACATCAAAGCAGAACTGATTGTTTAGAAGATCACAAAATTAATGAAATAAATCTCATAATCCTGGCCAATAAAGTGATGAAACTATCCAGTGTCTTAGACATCCTGCTCCCATGGGTAGCATGGTCTAGTTTTGTTGTTGTCACTAAAAGTTGAGAAATGTTCGTATTCTGACCTAATCTGGCCCATTTTTCTAGTTAGATAAATATGTCCTAAGTATCTACAGACACATGGATGATATTCCCATGAAAATTCAACTCCAACTTCAATTAGCTTTCCGTTTCTTGTGAAAAACTAGATCCTGGGAGAGCTTGCATTCTTTTTCACATCAAAAGTAATAAAAACACAAGCCTGGTCTGATATTTAGTTTGAGATTTCATGTGTAATTGACAAGGTTTAGAAAAACTTCCATTACACTATAGGACCTTGCTTCTTGGATTTTTCATACTTAAAGTGGAAATTGCTACTTGACATGGTCATTGTAAGAAAAAAAGACACATTTTTTTTTAATCCCTGAAAATAAATGGGTCCTTTTGCTACTTTTACTGTTGTCAGTGAATTTTCCCATTTCAGTTACGTAGAAGGCTTACAGGAGTGAAAGAATATTTTAAATGTTTATCACACTTAGGGCAATAAATTGTGATCACATTCAGTACCTAATTAAAACAAAACAAGAAACTTCAACAAACGCCAACTAAAATTACAAAGCAGCCAGGCCAGCAGTGAAAAGGGAGATTCCTCCCATTCACAAGGATTCTGAGCTTATCAATTCCAGAAATAACAATGTAAAATACCTCGTTGTCAACACTTTTATTTATTTGAGCTCAAATATCATTTGAGAGAAGTCTAAATACTTTTTTCAGACAAGCTAAAATTGGCTCTCCTATGTGTCCAAATTGTACAAAGCTGGTTCCCAGCGACTGAGCAGGAGACTGCTAAGCAGCCACCCTGGTGAGCACAGAGAGAGGCTCAGAGCCTGAGGCTCCATGCTCTCTCTCTCAGCAGTCACAGCCCCAACTCTCCAGCAGCTGGTGGTTTTTCTGGGTGCAGGTTGGTGTGAATGTAAAGCGACAGCAGTGTGCTTCCTGTCACATTTGAATGAACAACTACGTGACAGGGAGACTTTTCCTGTCAACACAATAACAGTGTCAGCGTGAGATCCCAACTTATGTGTTATTTTCCCCTGGAGGAAAATTGTTATCTAATAAGTGAAGACTTCATTCAACTTGCATTTACACATCTGCCGCTGACAGCACTGAGATCACCTGGCAATTGACAGGAGAGACGTATTCTTGCTCTCATGGCGCTTTCACTCCTGAGGAGGAATCAGGAAGAAAGGCAGGAAGAAATAAGATTATTTCAAAGAGTGCTGTGTGCTGGGGAGAAAGAAAAAGATGAGAAGGACAAAGCAGCACAACAATGCTTAGAAACACACACAGCAGGGAAGTCAGGTTTCTAATGAGGACAAGAAAGCCAACATGACATTGAAGGGTGACACAAGGCTCCTTTGTAGGTGAGGCGCACAGGTGCATCCCACATATTTGTGCTGCTAAACCTGAGGGTTACAGGATGCTCATTTTCCAAGAGTAGGCCCTGTTGGTTTGGCCTATCTTATGTGCCACGTGCATAAGCAAAAGAAATGGATCCTGGATGATCAGTAGCTGCCGGCAAATTCTAAGGAATGCTTTCTACTAAGGAAGCATAACTGGTAGAGCAGAGACTGAGGAGATGTCCAACCAATTCCCGACCCAACACAAGACACACCCCATGGGAAAGAGCCAACCTTTGACACTGTTAAAGTCACTCTGCTATGTTTGCAGACCTGGACCTAGCAGAGTTTTCCTCTGAGAGGCCCCACCAAGGAGCGGTTTGAAATAGATGCTGAGATTCACAGACAAACATTGGGTGAAGCGTAGGGAGTCTACTGGAGATGTGGGGCAGGGTAGGACCTAGGGGTGACAAGAGCTCCAAAACAAGACCAACAGAGCCAGCTAACCAAGGGCCAGGAGGGGTCTGTGGAGAGTGAAGCACTAACCAAGGACCATGAATATCCTGGACCCAGGCCCCCTACACAAAGATGGGCAGCTCAGGCTCCATGTGGGCCCACTAGTAAGAGGAGTGGGGGCTCTCTCTGACATGGACTCTGTTGCCTGCTTTTCAACCACGTCTCCCTGGTGGGACTGCCTTGCCACAGTCACTGGGGAAGAAGATGTGCTCAGTCCTGATGTGACTTGATAAGTTGGGGTGGGGGTGAGGGGCCTCCCCTCTTCAGAGGAATAGGGAAGAAGAAATGGGGAAGGGAGGGTGGAAATGCAAAGAGAAGAGGGAGGGGGCTATGACTGGCACATAAAGTGAATAAATAAATAAGTTCATAAAACAAGAAAGCTTAACTGTAAAGATTTTAAATTAGATTTAGTTCTCAGTTCTATATTATGTTTTCTTTTTTACAATTTTATTTTATTCTTTTATTTTTTTATATATACTCTTATGTTATTACACATATATACAATATATACACAATATATACAGCAAGAAGAACCATGAAACAATCAGGAATTATACAAATGTTACATTCTTAGTGTTTTGGCTATTTGTATTTGACCTATCTTGGTTTGTCTAAAATTCTGAATGTAAATCAATATCTATCATATCTCATCATTATTAACTTAAAACATCTATCTAGACCTAGAAACATCTTAACCCATAAACAAGTAAGCTTAATTGTAAAACTAAACTACCTGGTCTTCAACTCCATCAGAGACTTGAGAAGGAATAAATTTAATTACCAGAGTATACAGGGAGTGCAGGTTAGCAGCATCCCAAGTGAGAAGATGACAGAGACAGTTTGCTGCCTGAACAGTCACTCAAAACTCTCTATAATATTCAGCATCGTCTGCACCCTTCTGGCCAAATATATCTGCCGGACATATTTGTGAGGCAGGAGCTATTGAGGACTTGCTTACCCTGTCTTGGCAGAGTTTGACAGGCTGAAGTCAGATGTTAGGGGAGGAGGGCTCTCCTCTCTGAGGACTAGGGGAGGGAGGGAGAGGGGAAGAGGAGGGAAGAGGGGGTCAGGAGGGGATGAGGGAGGGGGCTACAACAGGGATATTACGTCTTCTTTATGACCCCACCTTTCTTGAGTGAAACACACACATTCTTCCTAGTTTAAAGTTCTGTCTTCTCCTCTACTGAACTCCGTTTCAAACCCCTCAGATATTGAGAATTGGTCCCAGCGGATGTGAAGAAACGCTGTCAAGTAAACTCAGCTTGACTTTACTTTCTTGGTGCTTCTACTTTGGGCTGGCCATCACAGGCCTGTTAAATTTGCCAGTAGGGTGCAAAGACCTTCTCTAAGCTCCCGGTGCACTTATGCTTATGAGTAACTTCCAAGTGCCCTGTGATTCATCTGCCATTTTCCACATGTCTATTTTAGACTTTCCAACAGGAAAAAAAATTTCTAAAATATGATGTACTATAGCAGCGTCTTTCGCAAATAGCTTATGCCTTCTAGGCCCCTGTGCCACAAAGGAAAAATCCCAGGCCCCCTTCCTGTAAAAGTCCTGTAACCAGCCTGACAGGGATGAAGATAATTTTCCCTTTTATTGAAAATGGACTTTTAAAAATTACATAAAGTACCTTGATAACAGTTTTCTCTCCCTCTACACCTCCAGGTTCCTCACTATCCCCTCATATCTAGATCCACGCAGTTTCTCCTCTCTTTAGGAAACAGGCCACAGACATCAACATGGCCTCCAGGGTCCGTGTTGCCACTGGAAACCATGTAGAAGTCTGGGTTCCTTGCTGCTGCTAGCTTCTGTGGGCAAGGAAGCCTCTTTTACAGAAGTAGTGATGACTGCAGACTCGTAGACGAGAGTGAGACAAATTAAACGCTTCTATGACAACCTTCCCCTTCCCCACAAAATGGTGGAAACAGTCAAGGCAGCAAGCTATTAAAATGAGTCCTTTAAAACTGTGATAACCTATGGCAAGGTAGGTTCCTGGGAGGATATGGGGGTTACTCTAGCTGAGACTCCTAGTAGCAGGGGTCATGGAGTCTGAAGAAGGCACCTTCTAAACAGACAGGACTCCTAGCGGAGGAGCCTAGCATAGTTGCCCTCTGAGAGGCTCCATCCAGCAGCTGTTTGAAACACAACCAACCATTGGGCGGAGCTCAGGGAGGAAGAATAGAAGAACGCAGAGCTATGGGAGCTCAACAAGACGACCTGAGCCAACTAACCAGGGCCCAGGGGAACTTGTGGAAACTGAAGAGCCAGCCAATGACCACGCATGGGCTGGACCTAGACCCCCTACACAGATGTAGAGGATGGGCAGCTTGGTCTTCATGTGAATCCTCTAGCAAGGGGATCCGGGGGCTATTTCTAACATGGATTCAGTTGCCTGCTTTTCCATCACGTGCCCTTGGTGGGGCTGCCTCATCAAACCAAACTGAGCAGGATGTGCTCAGCCTGATGCGACTTGATGTGTTGGCATGGGTTGAGGGGCGGTACCCTTGTCTGAGGCGTAGAAAGCTTTCTCTTTTTTTCTACTTTTTATTTCTTTATATATTTTTATATGAGCCCTTTATTAGACGCATATGTGGTAAAAAAAAAATCTGTTCCCATTCTGCAGGCTGTCACTTTGTCAGAATGATAAGATCCTTTGCCATAGAGAATCCTTTCAGTATCATGACGTCCTATTTATGAACCCTTGATCTTAGTGCCTGTGCTGACAGTGTTCTATTCAGAATTTTTTTTCCTATGCCAGTGAATTTAAGAGTATTGGGCACATACCCAGATTCAGTGTTCCAGGTTTTAGTTGAAGTATTTTATCCATCTATATTTCAGATTGTGCATTCTGTCTGCATTCTTCTACGTGCAGATACCCAGTTTAACCAGCACTGTTTGTTGAAGAAGTTGTCTTTTTGTCCAGTCTGTGTTTCTGGCTTATTAATACAAAACCAGGAGTCCATGAGAATGTGGATTTATGCCTAGAGCTTCAGTTCAAAACATGTCTGTTTTTTGTTCCAATATCATGCTGTTTTACTATACGTCTGTAGCTCAACTTGAAATTTGAAGTGGTGATACATCCTGAAATAATAATAATAAATAATAATTATTATTATCATTATCATCATCACCATCATAATTACTCAGAATTTTATTAGCTATGTTGTTTTTGTTTTTTTCCACATGAAGTTGACATTATCCTTTCAATATCTGTGAAGAATTGTGTTGCAATGAATCTGTAGAATGTTGTTAGGAGAATAAAATTCAAAGGTATTTTCTGCATCTAATGAGATGATCATGAAGTTTTTGTATTTAATTTTGTTTATACAGTGCATTTATTTTATCAAATTACATTTATTGGACCATCCCTGCATCTCTCAGGTAAATCCTAATTCATGATAGATGACCAATTTGGTGTATTCTTGTATTCAGTTTGCAAGTATTTCATTGAGAATTTTTGCATCTATGCTTATAGGAATATTGGTCTGTAATTCTCTTTGCTTGTTGGACTTTTATGTTGTTTGGGTGTCAGAGTAACTGTACCCTTGTAAAGTGAACTGGGCAATGTTTCTTCTGTTTCTATTTTGTGGAACAATTTGAGGATTATTGGCATTAACTCTTCTTTAGTTGTCTGAAGATATTTTAAAACGATACATGTCCTTCAACTTGACTATCAAACTATTAAGCAATGGAACCAGAAAACAAAAAACAAAAACAAAAAAACAAAACACAAAAACAAAATAAGCAAACAACCGCAACAAATCCAACATCCTCTAGGAATCTCAGGAAGGGAGAATAAAAAGCCGAACACCTGAGCCATATAGAACAAAAATTTCTCCCAAAATGAATTTACAATTTGTCAAGTAACCTTGTAGGAGAGACAAGATCACAGACATTGGTTTCTGAGACCACACTTTGACTTGACATTGCTTAACTATGCATAACTGTGTCCTGTACTTAAACCTTAACTTTCCTTTAGGACTCTGAAATCGGAGTTGGCCTGGGAGTGTCACTGAATCTCTGCTCTTCTCAATGGGAGCACAGTAAACAATTTTTTTTTTCTGATTTTCGCTTTTATTTTTGGTATGTATGTTTTGAGGGCATGTATTCACTTAACACAAATAGCTCAACTTTGCTCAACTTTACATGGGCTGTGACCACAAACCCTGTAACAATCTGTCCACCACAACAGCTTCACAGAGACACTGTTTGTAAAGAGACCTCTCGCTCAGTCCAGAGGCTGGTAGCATTGGGAGCCAGCAACTAAACTTTACTGAGCTGCATTTTGAAAAAATTGAGAGGGAGCAAAAAACTTTGTCCTGTCAGCTTGATACTTCAGACACACTGAAGAGCCTTTGTTTCCACAGCACATAGTTGGGCCCGGGAGACAAGCAGACTTTCTGATCAGAGGGCAGAAATTCAAGATGTCTTCTTGAAGGCTCAGGTTTAAGCATAGCTCATTATTTGTAAAAATTACTTGTCAACAAGTCACAAGATGAGAATTTAAAGCATATGTCATTGTCTTGCCTTGCCACACAACAAAATATTTTTGCAACTTTTTCTTTAGTCTTTTTAATTAGAAACAAACAAACAAACAAACAAACAATGCTACTTTGATTCCCAGGCGCTAGTTTGCAGTCTTCAGTTGATATCACTTGTGTGTGCATGTTTGTGTGTGAGTTTGTGTGCAACACAGTAATATCTTAAGGGCCATGGATGCAAGCATGGATATAATACATGAACAGGGACGAGAGGTTGGAAACTTGGAAGTAATCATATAGAATGAAGGAAATGTTTGCTGACTCTATGTAAGACCTGAAATTTCAAACTTATTAATTTAAAACAAAAGAGTCTGGAATAGTCAGAAACTCACATAGACTTTGTTACCCGTTTGTTTCTAGATGATCTTGCCTCCTTTACTGTGTGACGGTCTTACAGATGCGATCTAAGGCAAGCTACCCCATGGCCTGCGGCCCAGAGAGGAGACATAACCAAGTCTTCATAGGCAAGTGCATGATTTGGGATTTTTGCTGTAGCATTTGGTTTCTCAGTGGTGGTTATTGGCCCAGGTATCATATTTACTAAACACACATCCTACCATTGAGTATACTGCAAGCTAAGTCAGAGTTTTCCAAGGGCTACCTGCCATGAATGCTCCCTTTGGAATTATAAAATCATAATGAAGACATTCCATAATTTTTTTGCATATATCTGAATATTTTCAGCAATTTATAAGATATGACTTTGAACTCCACTAATGGGTAATGCAGTGTTTGTGTCTGTGTAGACAGGTAACTTTTGGCTTCTTGGACTTCATAGTGAGACTGTGGCAAATGATGCTTCTCTTTAGCTGGCTGACACTGATGGTAAGATTAATATAGTAATGTTTGGGTGATTCTGTTCCCTAAAGAACCCAGATGTGAAATACAATCAGTAATTATAAACACTGCAAATTTCCTTAAATGTATATACTCTTTACAAGAAGTAACAATATTTCTACATTTTAGTTAAGGAACAATGTTCACACTTCTGATTATGTTAAATATTATTATTTATGTATTTGATAAAATTATTTTTTCTTTTAGCAAATATCAAAAAACAAACAAATAAACAAAAAACAAAAACAAAAAACCAAGGTCTTGTGTATGCTAGTTAATTTTCTACCAATGTTATGCTGGTAGACCTTATAGCTGTTTTAATATATACTGTTCCTTGATATATATGAATTTTATGTGTGTGCATAATTAAACAGCAGTGGACAAAATGACAAAATTTCTGTGCCATAAAAAGGGGATGCGCAGCTCAAGATGAGGGAAAATGGCATAAATATGATCGAAATGTAATGGCTGAAATATTAAGATAAGTAATCTTGAGATGGGATAAGAAATCATGTGAGGTCTCCCTGCACCTCAAAAATGGCAGAAGAAGAACCACAAAAAACAATCAGGCAGACCCAGGAGAGAGGTAAGGTCAGTGCCATGCAGGGGAACGTAAGTCTCCTGGGAGGAGGTAATTAGGGAGAGTTGGTTCAGAGTGGCAGAGAATGCATAGCTGTCAAGAGAAACAAAGCCTGAGGACAGACTCTTGAATTCTCTGCTCTTTGTAAAACACCCAGCTGCCATTCAAATTACCATGTCTTCTCCTGATAAGCTGAAGTTAATGGCTGCAGCCATCATCCGCAGTACAACACGGAAATCGCAGGTTCCCATTTAACACAGCTAAGAGGCTGACAGCTATCACTCCATTCACCAGAGTGCAGAATTTACTGAGATGAAATCTCCTGACATTGGGAGGACTGAGAAAAATAAGAACACTGGCTGTGACCGTTCAAAATATGACATTTATTCAGAAAGATGTCTTAACATGATATAGATACACACTTTTTTAAAAAATCCAGCACTCGGGAGGCAGAGGCAGGTGGATCGCTGTGAGTTCGAGACCAGCCTGGTCTACAAAGCCGGTCCAGGACAGCCAGGGCTACACAGAGAAACCCTGTCTCGAAAAACCAAAAAAATAAAATAAATAAAATAAAATAAAAATAAAAATTCAGTTTCAAGGAAGCTCTCCTGAACAAGGGCATCATCATCTCCTGCCACAGCCTCCACTGGGAGACATGATAGCTATTTGAGGAAACTTTGTGGGTATTTGCCCCAGGGAAAAGGGTGAGCAGTATCTTTCTTCTTAGGCTTGCTGAGCTGCGCACAGCGCATACCTGCCTCTCCATGCAAAAGCACACAAAAACTACTTTTGTTCCACGTTTTAAAGCCTATTTATGCATATCAGAGTTCTGGAAAACAGCAGACAGCCTTTAAACTAAGATGTAGCTTTGAAACGTAAGGGCAATTTTCATTTTTATCCACAAAAATCTAATGGATTTTATTTCAACTGTGTGATGTTATCCTTTGTGGCACCTCTTGGCTGTGTCAGCTTTCCTGTGCCCTCCCTTGTCTTCTTTCCACTTCTGAATATTTCCAAGACACTCTTCAGAACTGAGGCTAGTCCCTCGCTGTCCTAGACTGCATCTCTGTTGCTGAGAATGAACATGCACCAAAACAAAACGAGGGAAGGAAAAGCATGATTTCATCCTGGGTCTCCTTGGTCCTAATCCTTCACCAAGGGAAGCCTGGGGACAGACTTAAGGGAGAAATGTGAAAACAGAACCTCAAGCAGTGGCCTGCAGGAGCTCTGTTTCCTGCCCAGGCCACCCAACATGAGGAATAGTTTTGCAAAGATTAGCAGGGGTGGCCTTGCTGGACAGGAGTGGAGGACTAGGGGCGGTTGGGGGGTATCATAAGGCATGTGCTTTCTCTCTCTCTCTCTCTCTCTCTCTCTCTCTCTCTCTCTCTCTCTCTCTCTC
>OU015744.1:2942134-2953607 GCA_907169655.1 Acomys percivali
CTTACCAAGGCTGGTCTACCTCTTCCCCAGTAAGAATCACCTTCTGATAAATGTCTCATCCAGCTCATCACTCTCCCTTTCCCCTTTTCTTTCTTAAAGACTTATTCTTCCCTTCACACAGATTTCTTTCTAATTTACAACATAAATCTACATGCACACCCCACACAAATAGAATATATTAATAAAGATTCCAGTAAAGGTACATATGATCTTCAAGTAGAAATTATTTTCATTTCTTATGTATAGCTTTATTTCTTTATTGTTGTTGATACAAGTAAGAATTTGAGCGTGGTGCTATGTAAGAATAGAGAGTGTGGGTACCATCAAAACACTGAAAGTTTTAGAGGAAATAGTTATAGTTGTTTCCAAGTTAGTATAGTGTTGGCTATGCTTTTGCCATCCACAACCTTTTTATCTAAATATTTTCTTTCAATTTCTCTTTCTTTAGTAATTTCATCATGTAAAAATGTTGAACACTGTCAAATAACTTTTCCATGTCTGTGAAGAATATCATTTGATTTTTGTCTTTAAGTCTATTGGCATTTGATATTATGTTTATTGTTTTATGTGTTACATTCTTGAGATGAAACCAACTTGATTGTGATGAATAGCCTTAATATTTTCTTGGATTTTGCTTACAAGTATTTTACTGAAAAGTTTTAACTCTATACTTATCAATGAAACTGATTTTTCATTTCCTTTCTGTCTTTTTAAAAACCTGTAGCTGTCCTGTACTGTTGTGTTTTAATTAGTTTTAGCATTAGAGTACTGTTAGGTACATAAAATATGTTTGGTGTTGTTATTTCCCATGCTACTTTGTGCCACAGCTAGGGAAGTTTTGGCATCAGCTTTTCCTGAGTCTGTAAGGTCCTGGGGTTTTCTTCATGAGGAAACCAAGCCCCAGGCTTTTCTACCCTCACCCCAGTTCCCAAGTAAAATAGAGTCTCAATATTGTCTACAAGTGCTTAGGTCATCAGCTAGGCTCGTTCCCTGACTAACTTTTAACCTATTGTCCCTTTTATTCTAATCTTAGTTCATCTCCTGGCTGATTTCTTCTCTTCGTCTTCTCATGTCAATCTCCTCAAATCTGTCTCCTCTGCATCCTGGTCCAAGAGTCCCTGACTCATTCTCTGCCTGAAGTCACTGATGGATGGATGGATGTCCCACCCTCTAATGCTGCCTTATGTTATTGGCCACCAGCTTTTTATTGACAGGTGATGCTTCCATGCAGAACATAGGAGAGTATCCCTACAAGAAAACTTTTAATTCCACATTCCCCTTGTTTGTGTTATATCTCCTGAAGTTCTTTATGTCACTTTGAAATACTTTTGGTAGGTTTCATTTTAGGAATTTACTTATATCATCTGCTCTCATTTTTACTATTTCTTGGTGCCCATAAGACTTGGGTTGGGAGTGTTATTGTATTAAAAAGATATTGAGGTCCATGCACAGATTGTGATTTGAGACCCAGCTGTTTTTTAATGTCAGCATTTGTAACCTTAAACGCACTTCTTTTCTAAACATTTAAATTATTATAATTCATTCAGATTACATCCCGACTGCTATCCCCTCTCTTGTATCTGCCTGTTCTCACCCTCCTTCCCTCTTCCACCCTATACACCTCTCCTAGGCCTCTGACAGAAGAGGACCTCCTTCCCCACCATATGACCACAGCCTATCAGTTCTCATCCGGATAGCCAGCTTCCCCTTCTCCTGAGTGCCTTTGGGGCCTTCCCACATCCTAAAAGCATCACCACCATAGCTGTATCTTGGGGATTCTGATAAGTCATGACAAAATTTTTCTTTGATTCTGAAAATTAAATTTACCTTCCAATTACATTGATGACAAACTGTTCACTCAAATGGTATTGTGCACCCTCTAAGAATTTGTGTAGTGTCTGTAATTTTACTTGATGGTTATTTCTAGCTTTATTCCAGAAGTTTGTGATAGGATAATGGAATTAATTTTATTCTTTGAATAAGCTAAGGGTTAATGTATACCCTACTATGGCAGAACCATGAGCCAAGAATATATATATATATATATATATATATATATATATATATATATATACTGTCAATATCAATTAAATACAGTTTATTTGTGGTGAAGTTTAGCTTTGGTTTGTTGATTTTTATTATAAATACTGTCATATGATGAGAGTAACATATTAATGTTACCCACAACCGTTGCTTTGAGCTATGTCTGGCCTCTTGTGCTTTTTACTGTTTACATCATGAAAGTGGAAGCTATGTTTGACACATATACATCTGCAACAGTTGCATCCTCTTGAGCACTTTTTACTTTCATTAACACGCAGTGACTTTCTTTCTTCTGACAAGTTGTAAGTTCACATCTCCTTTATCAGATCTCAGAACAGCTACATGAGCTTGTCCTCAGTCTGAGCTTCCTTAATAGGCAGGCTTCTATCCTTTTCCTGTCAGTGTAGTCAGTTTCTTATAGACAACAAGCAGTTGATCCAGATTTAGATAGTATACCTCAGCATAAGCCGCCTGCGTCATGGAACATTGACTAGGAGTGGCAAGGGAATGAAGAAAAGATGGCCACACAGATGGAAAAGTCACGTGAGGTGGCCATGTGTGCTCTGGTGGAACCACATCGACTCCCACCACTTTCCCTAACCTAAGCATGTTTCCTAGGTGTATAACACAGGGAGAGGCAGAGTTATCTGATATCCTGAGAGACATAACCATATGTTGTCACCTAAGCCAGGTAAGCAGTCTTCAGGCAAAACAGGAAAGATCACTGAGTTCCAACCCTGTCAACAAATGTGGAAATGACAGTGGCAGCCAATGGGTGTCTGCAGATGGATGGAAGGAAACAAAGAGCTTCCTAATGGATCAGGTCTGTTATGCCGTTAAGGCCAGAAAAGGCCAGGAGCCCTTCCCGCTCTCCTGTCCGCCACAAGTTTATGAAAGCATTTACCTTTCTATTCGCAGTCGCTGAGGGAAGAAGAAAAACATATATTCCTGAAATGCAGAACACTCACAGAGTAGCAAACCACTGGATTTCTATCAGGCTGCAACTAGATGAAAATTGGGTCAAACTACACCCAATCAAGAAGTGTTTCTTTTATAAAGTTCCCACATGCCCAGTGGACAGAGTTTGAAGGGTAGTCCTAAGGAAATCCAAAAAGTTCCATAGCATTTCCTCTGTACATCTTAATGTAAATAGTTCCTTGACATTGGTATGATGTGTTCACATTATAATATGTTCGGAATGTCTTGCATATAAAATGCATTCAATAAATATGCATTAAGTTGGTCCATAAAGGATTTTGCAAATGCATAACATTTCAAAATACTCTAAGAATAAAAATATATTAAGAGCCGTGAACACCAAGATGTATTCAGATAGGTCATGATAAAAGTCTTCTGTATTTGTGGGATGAAATGTCATCACACTGAACGTTTGTGGTTACGTGAATCATGAGCAGGGTGCATCCACAGCCGCTACCTCCTTGTGCTTGGATGTTCCAAGCATGGCTGCTATTGCTAGTGGTTCCCTTTCAGCAGCAGCTCTCTCCTTGGCTGTGCCTGGTTGCCCAGTCCTTCAGTGACAATGACCCCAGATGCGAATGTCAGACTGAGATTTCCAGCTTCCATTTCCAGAACACTAGCTGCTCTTACTTGTCAGTGTATTTTTTTTTCAATCTTACAGAGGAAGTGTCATCTTTGCCACATGACTCAGTGGCTGAGTTAAGGATAACTCATGGTAACACCTCAGTTCCGGTATTGAAACTGAGTAGTTTGTCTCAAAGTTACAAAGTCATTGGCAGTTTCTAACCTTGAACAGAGGTTAGACACCATTCCACATGAGAGTTCCAATAGGATACCGAGATGCTGGGTACCTTCTCCACGTTTCTTTCTCCTTCTAAGTGTCAGTCACACCTTTCTCTCCACTCCCTAGAGAAAAGTGTCATACAGAAGCCATTCATTTCATGATGCCAGGGCCCATAAGTGGAGTGGGAAGACAATGGCCAGGCAGGCTTTAGAAATTACTAGATGTTGCAGTTGGTCTACAGTAAGTTCTTCCTTTTCTGTTCACTCTCGGTGACTTCTGGGTGGTGACAACACGGTGGAGTAAGCTTTCAAATGTATGTCAGCTCAGGGATGCTGACTCTCAGAGCTTGTCCCACAGCTACTGAGGCAAAACGAAGAACTGGTTCAATGGACGTTTGAGTTTGTCTGTAGGTTGCACTGCCCATGTCTCTGAGCTCTGTTCAGACTCACTCCATCATGGTAGGTGCATACTCTCTGATGTGCAGTGAGCTACACGGCGGTTCTTTTGTTCTGTTTATCACGAGTTCAGCACTGATAGCACAGGTTTTCTAACCTGCGTTACAAGTTCAGAGTTCACCCAATTAACTCATCCTATGCTTTAGTGTTGTCAAATATTAGTAAGTTCCCCTTGCAAGATTGTTTTCTGAGTTTTTAAAGCCTAAACGGACAGGTTAATGGTGAATATATAAGATAAAGGGAGGGGTCAAGGTACCACATCTCAGAGTATGTTCTGTAGAAAGAATAAATTATATCATGGACATTAGCTTGGAATAATGCAGGTGCCTCGCTACCTGAAAAATATGTACATGTGAACTAAAATTTAAAAAAAAAAAATCTCACCTAGTATCTAAGTCCCTTGAATAAATGGATAAACTGTGCCCAGATTCAGACTTGAACACAAAGGGAGACACCAAAACTTCCTTGTGAGAGAAATGAACATTCTAAAGTTGGGGCTAAAATCAATGTTTGGAGCAGATACTTTCAGCTCCATGTCTGCTTCAGAAGTTAGTCTTTGTAAGACCAGGGTTATGGTGGGAATACAGTTGACGGTGAATTCATACACGATTTCAGAGCAAAGGAAAGTGGATTATCATTCTTCTGATTATCTGTTGACTTGAAGATAGGTAGAGAACTATACAGATTTTAAAACCTAAAATACATCATGAAAAATAGAGCAGACATGACTCACTGCAAACGTTAAGACCTATACACACCCATGTGATATGGTTGGATTAAATTCATAAAGGGTCATCACACTTAGTAACTTTTATGTATTTTCAGATTTAACAGTCAGCACCAAGTTGCCTGACAAGTGTGCTTCATCATTATGCTGTGTGTTGTCTTGTGATAGGAGTTCATTACATCTCTCCAATTAGAACAGTGAAGGTCTTTGTGGGCAGAGGGTTTGATTTGTTTGCGACACTTACGGTGTCAAAAACTGTCTTACATATATGCATAATAATAATCATCTGATTTGCTTTAAAATACCAGTGCCAGGTTAGTGTAGCACCTGCCATTTTGGGGAAAACTGAAAGAACAGCTATGCATAATGAAGGTCAACGCCCAAGCACCCATTCAGGGCAGGGAAGAGAGAAAGGGCCAGACTCTGCAAACGTTTAACTTGTGTCAGCATCACACAGCCTCCATCAATGCAGCTTAATGCAAAATCAGATTGGTGTCTGAACACTGAATAATTCATGTGGAACTTACATAAATATATTCCCATTTGTGCTACATTGTGCACAGTTTAGATTAACTTGGGTTTTGGTCCTTAACCCTTAAACACTCATTAAACTAAGTACAAATGTGCAATTTAAAAATGGGCTTGATGTCCCATAGGGGAAAAAGTTGTCCTGGTGTGACTACGCATCTCATCAGGTTGTTTAATTTAGATGATTAAGTGTTGTCTGCTGTATCACTGCTTTAAAGCCATGTGGTATAATTATTGCAGAAGGAAAAAAAAATTATTGCTGATCCAGGAAGCAAGATTGTTTATTTTAAGAGAGTATCCTTGAGTTATTTGAAAATATGTTGTGTCTATTTGTCTTGATTAAATTTTCTTCATTGAGAAATAATTCACATGCTATAAAATTAATTCTTTTAAATATACAATGTCATTTTTTTTAAAGTTTCTGGGAAATCTGTGCCCATCACTGTGACTCAGGTTTAGAACATTCCCAGCAGCTCTGAGTGAAACTTTGCATCTGGCCATTGCTACTCCTTCCCCTTCTCCGCAGACCTGTGCAACCTGATGCTGTCTTCTGACCCAAAACTTATGCATCTTGACCACTTCATAGGACTGGAATCCTATATTTGTGGTCTCTTTGTGTGGCTTCCTTTGCTTAACATAATATCTCTATATTTCATCGCTGTTGTCCCATTACAGTTTGCTTCTGTTCTGTAATTAAAAACAACATAAACTGCAAGAATAGAGCACATTTGATTTATTCACTCATGGACTTATAGACACCTTAGCAATTACTGATTTATGTTTCATAGTACCACAGAGATGATTTCTCAAATACTTTGAAAGTCTGTTTTTGCGTTAACATCATTGAAGTTCAAAAAAAAATCTAGCTTCTCTCTGTTCACTATTCCAGACTTAACCCAGACTGCCATTTAAACTGTAAGGCTTTTCTCATCTAAAGACGCACTCCATGTTTTAAACCTGAAACATGCTTCCTCTGTCTTTAATTAGATGTGCCCAGTTTACCAATAAAGTCTTCAAATTAAAAGTGAGTAAAAATTAATGTTTTCTAAAATTTGACACAATCCCCCCCCTCTCTCTGTGTGTGTGTGTGTATGAGTGTGTGTGTGAATGTGTATGTGTGAGTATGTGTGTGTTTGTGTGTGTGTTGTTTTCTGACAGTGCTTATTGTTGGTGTCTGTGTGGTGTCAGGTGTCACTGGTAGGGATGGGTAAGCAATCAGAATGTAACAGAGTTATTGTCAGACATTAAGAAGCACAGTGAAAGTCGGCCTGGCATGAATTCATGAAGAGGTGCTTGAGAGAGGTATAACCACCCCTTTCACAACTATGGCCCAGGAAAGTTGGGATATGAGCAGCACACATTAGGTGAAAGTCCTTCTCTGTGATAGGAAAATGAAAGACACTGGAAAAATACAAGAGACATTTGTTTCTCATATATAAATAAATCCAGGAATTGGTCATCCACGATCAACGTGGAGTCTACTGTCTTTCCTCAACGGGCAAACTGTGATTGTGTGATTCATCCCCATTAACTTCTTTTTCTCATCATTCAGATCAATTAGTGGCACACGGTGTATGTCAGATTTTCATCTATAGTACAAGCAATAATATTATAAGCAATAGTAATGAGAAATGCAATCAACTGAAATCACATACTTACACTGACAATGTTCTACGCCACCTTCTAAATACATTTTCATTAAATTGTGTTTTTCCACAGTTCTGTGTTTAAAGAGAGCCATGCCAATTTTGCTTCCTGGTGATCACGGTCTAGCAAATGCTTGTAAAATTACTTCCATGAGCACACTTTGCTTCCATTGGCATGTGTATACATTGGAAAGAGTTGCCACCAGAAGTCAGAGCAAAATTTATTACACACTTAGCCAAATGACCTCTATCTGTTGCACATGCACACTTACACTGTTTATATTTTCACTGCTCATACCAAAAATAAGTAATTTAACATGCCATATCCAGACCATAGACTATCCATCATTCTCAAGCTAAATTAGTAAATTAATAATCTGTTATTGCTAGCTTGTTTCAAAGCTGGCAAATGAACACCACCCTGACATATATAATTCTTAATTCATAAAGTCAAATTAGGTGTCTGTGTCTAGAACACAGAAGGTTAGATTTTATGAAACTAGGTTCTGTAGGTAAATGGTGGTTCTTCATGAATTATCTTGTTATAGCTTCTCTGTGCTTGCCTAACCCAGGCTCCCAGCATTGTTGTTGAGAAAGAGAGGCTTCATCTGTGAGAATCTGGAACAATCACTCATGGTGTTTCACTTCATCTAATGAGAGTTGGATTAGGGCAGGATATGTGTTGAGGCACCCAGGGTGGAGAAATTCTATCAAAAGGTTTTGGGTATGATTCCTAGAATAATGGTTAGAAGAAATTCTTTGAAAAACAAACACACAGAGTGAAAGGAGGAACAGACTTTATCTTGTCATCCCACTGTCATTGTTACTCTTCTCTTTCCTTCACATCTCTATGTTATTGTTCGGGTGTGAAATGCCTTCCACAGTTTGAGGGGGTTGAAAGCTTGGCCCTTAGCTGGTCGTACTGTTTCTAGAAGCATTAGGGGCTAGGTCCTGGGTGTGAAAGTTGGGATACTCAGAGGTTATCTTTGAGGCTTAGAGGCCAGCTTCACTTTCCATCCCAGGGTCTCTGTTTCCTTCTTTGCCAGGATATAAGCAAACAGCCTCCAATTCTGGCTGCAGTAGCCTGGCTGCCTATCATTAGGCCTTCCCACCACAGAGGCCAATTGTCAGTCAGAACAAATATTTTCTACTTTAATTGCCTCTTCCAGTCATTTTATCACAGTGTGAGAAAGGCAGCTAAGCCACCCTGTCTCCTATGAAATGACTCAGCCCATATGGCAAGAAAAAATGCTTTTAGAGAAACTTGTGAGACAAAATGTGCTGACAATTCATAAGGATTATTTTCTCTCCCTCTCTTACACTTTCTCCCCAATGCGTTTTTCAATTGTGTGAGATAGGTGGAAAAATGGGGTTAAGAGAGAGCTGCCTTAGAGTAGAGGAAAGGTGTAAAGAATCCGTGAGAGAAAGGTGATCGCCCTCTTTTGTCTAAGCGTCTTTCAGGCCAGAGTTGACTGGTCTCCACTGGCATTGCTTCTTTATGAATCTTTTGAGAAACACAGATTTCTTTTTCTTTTTCTTTTTGCATGGCACTTTAGCAAAGTAGAAAGCATACTATTTATTTATTTACTTGTACATTCCAAGGAACTTCAAGTGAATGGAATATTAATTTCACTGAGAGCAAAGCATAAAGGTCAAATTTAAATGACCAGCCATCCCACTTTACTGTTCTAGTCTCCCTATTGTAATAATGTGATGTAATATGAAAGCAGTGGATGTGTGTTTGTGTGCTCACGCAGACCCATACACACGTGCACACACACAAAGACACACACACTCACACTCATACACACAAATACACACACTCACATTTACACACACAAATACACACAAACTCACACTCACACACACAAATACACACACACACATCAGCTTTGACAAGGCATTGTTTAAGCATAATTAAAATTTCTATTTAGCTTAGTTTCGCCAGGTAAATAGTATAGAATTGACTATAAAATTAAGATTATTCTTTTGATTCTGGACTTTAATTCATGTGCCCATGTAAAGTTCAAAGACTGTAATTTTTTTCCACCCTTCCCACCGTGTAATTTTTTAAACATGAGTTGCACTTTAAAGGGATACTCTAAGGAAGAGCAATTACTTCAGAATTGATTCTGTCATTCAAATGGCTTCTCACTTCAGAGAAACAATTAAAAGTTTATACTTCTGGGCCTCAGATCCTTGAATAATTGGGCATCAACATTCACCCTCTGTACTTAAGAAGCTGAGGAGGATCTGTGAAAATTGGTCATTCACAAATATCTCTTTGCTGCTCTCCTTGGCCTGTTGTACTCAAGTCTGAATTACAGGCCACCGTGAGAAGGTCCCCTGCTAGCTTTGATAGCCACATGCACTACTTAACAAATGTACATCAGTGTGTCCTAAGGAGATGCAGGAAAAGCCATGAGCACTGAAGGCATGCGGAGCAAACAGGACACAGTGACTCCCCATTCTCAGAGATGCAGCATACATGTTGACAAAGACATTGCTGAACAGGTGAGCCAGCAGCATGTAGAAAGCACATGGTGTATCCCTGTACCCTGCCATTTAAAAAAATATTTGGCCATTTAATTTATTCTTGTTGTTTTACCTAGAGTATGTACCAAGGAAATAAGCACCCATCAAGAGAATGTGTGAATGCCTGCCTTATCCAACCACTTAAGTTATTAGATAAACGCCATGCCTGTTTACAATATTATTTCTTCATCAAAATAAATAATAATAAATAAATTACTGAATATAGTACAAATGCTTAAATTCCTGCTCTTCAGTCTGGGTGTAATTCTAAGATGAATGAGATCCTCTTATCTGTTATTGACTTTAGTTTTCTACTGGAAGAACATGGTAAATTTTTATTGTTATTTTCAGAGCATACATCTACTGATGCTATCCACTGATCACACGTCAACCTTTCTACCAGAAAGATTTCTTTTTCAAGCCTAGGTATCTGCCTCATTATGTCAGAGGACTGAGCTGTCTCTAGAATATTCTGTCAAGGCAACTGAGCTATGAGATACAAATGAATGGTTATTAATAAGGTAGAATGATAGAATGGAACTTACATGTCCATTGCTGGCCATTATTCCTTTCTTTTCCTCCCTCTGTAGGCGACATACTTGATGGACATACCCAGTATAAGCTTTCAATTTCCACTTTCCTAGACAAGGATGAGAAGGTTGAAGACGTCTCGGATGATGATAATTTTCCTTTACAGTCAAAACAAGCCTAACTGCCACTGTGTCCAGAAGGGACTCCTGAGATCTCAGTTGCGTTGTCAGCTGTAAAAAGGACCAGGTACTTTCACAGGCATTACTAACAGAGCCTTTATCAAGTCACAGTTTCAGAGGAAGAGCACAGCAGGAGGGTCTTACTATTGTAGAGTTGTATAGGAAAGCAGGTGCAGCTGCTTTGGTCTGGTTTTGTGCCCAGTGGCTCCACAGCTGTTCGGTTCACAGAGAATCTTCCTCTCCGGGACGTGTCTGTGGTCCTCAGTGAAGATTTTCTGACCTTCCCCCTTGAAGTACTTTCTTGACAGTTCCAGGAGACATTATTCTCCAAGTTTCCCTGATGTTTCATTGGTGTTACTTCACAGGGACAATGTTTGGATTCTCCTTGTCCACCCTAATCCTTTACATTTCGAATGGCAAGTGACCACTTAGAATTAATTTTCCTTTTTTCAGCCCTTACTTTCTACTAAACCAAGCCTTTCTTGTGACCTTAGAGTACACACATACCATTTACGTGTGCCTAGTTTTTTATGTCTTCTGGAATTCAAAGACATACACGCACTGCTAAAATGGTATAAGATGTGGGATGCTTGACAGAATGTCAAGTACAGTGGATGTTCCACACTAGTGGTTCCGACATCTCCCCAGAATTAGTATCCTCGACTCTGTTAAGATAAATCTGTCTCTGCATCTGGTCAGGCCAAAGTCTGTCAGTTCCTTCACAGTGCTTGCTTTCTGATACTCCATGTCTAATTTTACATTAGGCGACTGTGCAACTGATCTTGCTCTTCCTCATAGATGGGATCCTTAGGCTGTCTCTTAAATCTTCATCCAGAGCCTAATACTGCAGTGCTGCGCCACACACCAGTGCTCCCTGCTCCCAGAAGAGGTTTGCTCTCTTCTCTCTCTCTGTCTCTCTCTCTGTCTCTCTCTCTGTCTCTCTCTCTCTCTGTCTCTCTGTCTCTCTCTCTGTCTCTCTCTGTCTCTCTCTCTGTCTTTCTCTCTCTCTCTGTCTCTCTCTCTGTCTCTCTCTGTCTCTCTCTCTGTCTCTCTCTCTGTCTCTCTCT
>OU015744.1:2955398-2993922 GCA_907169655.1 Acomys percivali
AGAGACACAGAGGGAGAGAGACAGAGAGACACAGAGGGAGAGAGACAAGGAGACACAGAGGGAGAGAGACACACATGGAGAGATAGAGAGACAGAGAGGGACAGAGTAAGAGACAAAGAGATAGAGACAGAGGGAGAGAGAAACAGACAGACAGACAAACAGACATTCAGAGAGGCAGACAGAGAGGCAGAGAGAGAGGATGAGCTGTTCCACTCTCAGTTTGGGAAGCCTATACCAAGAGAGCCAATATCTCAGTTCTGGTTTAAAGGTAAATAAAAACAGGTGTACCAGTTTGAAATCAATTAGATAAGAAAGATTTTCTTTTATTTTAGGGAGAAGTAGCTTTTCTCTCCTTCCTCTGATTGATTAAGTCTCAGTCATATTAACAAGGGTGATTATCTATGGAGAAAAATAATGAATCCCACTTCTTACTCAGTGATATAAAAAGTCAGAGCCATAGAGCATCATATACCTGGGCCTTTTTGGGCCAACAGATTGACCCACCAAATAGAAGAGTTATCCTGACAGTCTCATCTTGGTAGCCTGCTTATTCTTTTTCTGAGTGCCACCCAGCCTCCCCACCAATGGGAAGTGGTCAAATATGGGGCACCAGAGTTCATGTCAGAGTCAGTCCCCACTCTCCACACAACTGTGGAGAATGCACTGTCCATTGGCTAGATATGGATGGGGGTCTAGGTTTACTGCATGCATTGCCCTTGGTTGGTTCAGTAGTTTAAGCTAATTGTTTTGGCATCACATTAGGGGAAAAGCCTAGTATTATCCTTGTATTGATTTGACCAAAAGCAAGTCATAGTTGAATTCTCTACTACCCTCTCTGTGTCTTTCACCTGTGTCTAGTTTGTAATTTCCCATTTTTTTTTTTTTGTCTTTTGTGAATATATCCTGTCAGTCCCAGTTCCTATGTCTGTCTGAATGCTGTTCTTACCAGTGGGCTTTGCTTTATATTTATTTAACAACATAGAAAGGTTCATGTGAAGAAGAAATGAATGCTTTGCAGAAATCTCTAACAGTTTTACTAAGGGATTAAGTTAATTATCTCAACTGACTACAAGCAATTCTGAAACAGAGCTGAAAATACCCTCTCATCAAGTAATATCCATATGCTGCTTTCAACATTTATGGTAGATAGGTATTGCAAATGGCTGTCTTAAAACCTCTATGCTGTTTTGTGCAAATTATAACCATAAGACATACATATACACATATGCATTGCTGTCTTGGTAGGCACATGGAAAAATATATAATTTAAAATTAGTGCTCTATATTATCATAGGTTATAAGAGCTGGTCACATAGGCTATAAAAGGCATATAACATTGGTTGTTAAATTGTTAAAGGCAGATTAAAAACACATGCTGAGTACACAATAGGATAGCGATCTTAAGTGACCTCAAGGTGTTTTATTAATTCTGCTGTGAGGTCCAATAAGAGATCTCATCTTTTTTAATGTTAGGGATATTTTTGACTGGGTGGTGATAGTGCACATCTTTAGTCCTATTACTTGGGAGGCAGAGGCGGGTGGATCTCTGAGATCCTGGAACTCTGAGTAATTTCCAGGACAACCAGGGCTACACAGAGAAACCCTGTCTCAAATACAAACAAGGAAAGAAACAAAAAGAACCACAATTATTTTTCTTAATTGTGTGTATGTTGTACATTAGTGTATGTTCATGGTGTATATTCATGGCACATGTGTGAATGAACTTGTGTGTTTATTATATACAGAAGCCAGAGTCCAATATCAGATGCCTTATTCTATCACTCTTCACATTAGTCCCTCAAGGTCTGGTCTCTCCTCATTAAACCCTGAGCTAGCATCGCAACGATGGCAGCCAGCAAGCCCTGACCCTACTGTCTCCATCTCCCTGAAGTAATGGGGGCATGGTCATGGAAACAACCATTCTTAGCTTTCCCACATACACACTTGCTCAGCAAGCCGTTTTAGCGACTGAGCCTGATCTCCAGCCACCGATGCCTTGATTTCTGCATCCCTATTATTAATGCTCACTGTTTAAAATAACTATGCTTTGTTGATTCAGAGACCTTGCAGATACTTGTAAATGGGGCATCTATTACACTGAGTATGTTTAGATACGGTATTATCAGAGCTAATGTCTTGCTAATATCACCTAATGGCAAAGAGTAGTAAGAAAAAAAATCAGAAAATATGTTAGGGTTAAATTGATTGTGATTGTAATGATACCCTCTATTCCACGTGTGTTTGCCCTGTAGGCTCAGATATTGTATATTTTCTACGGTCATTGACAGACAAGCTGCAGACAGTTAGGTGAAGGTCATGTGCTGATTGGGTGTTTCTGAAGAAAGGCTGGGTCTTTTCCCTTTCAATTGACACTTGGACATGTAGTCAATTACTTACTGGATAATCAATCATTATAAAGTACAAATATGTAGCTGGTCTTTTTGGGGGGGACTCTGCCACACATAAGTCAGAATAAGCAATCCATTGAGTAGTGTGCTAAAGATGGTGAACTGAAAGTGAAATAAGGTCTGCTTGGCAGCGCGTGGAAGGCGTCAGGGAAGATGCTTGTTATTAATTATCATATATGATCCACATGTGCTACATTTATTGTCACATGTAATTTCCAAACTCTTACTGAATCGGCTTGTCAGTTCTATTGTCTGTGCAGCTCCTCCTATGAATTTGGAGATGTTTGTTAAGAAGCGTCAGTTTGCTTCTTTTTATAATCTGTACAGAGAGTAAACAGAGGATGTGTAAACATCAAAAATAGAGAGGACTTTCAGCATCCTGGATAGGTCAGAACAAAGGACTCTCTCTAATACTCTCAACCATGTGGTGGAATGGAAACGAGTGGTTTTCTCATGCTGTGGGCATTCTTACAGCCCTGGCTCTGCTCTTCTGATCTTGTTTGTCCGCAAAGGTCGCGTGCTAAAGGATTTGTTGCCAGTTTGCAGTGCCAGTTGGCTAGACTTAGAAACTGGCTGGCAGAAGTCATCACTGATAGCGTAGCCACCAGCCACGTCTTTAAGGTCCGTGAGCAGCGCGAAGCCAGTAGCCGCACTTCCTTAGGTGATGGAGATAACTCTAGTTATTATGGGATACATAATCCCAACATGTAGCAGAAGCAACTCTTGTTGCTGAATCCTAAAATGTAAGTCTTAGGAACGGCTGGTAATATTTCTGATTTGCATCACCATGGAAATCACAGAGAAGTGCAGGTGTGTGGTGGGGAGGAGTCCACTCAGAATGGCATTATAGGTTTTCCTTAGCCCCAAGTCTCTTTTTTTTCCTCTTCAACCAGTTTACGAACTTGTGTGCAATTTTCCAAAGTATTTTATTTGACTCTCCCTCAGATTATTTACTTCCTGTCAAACGAGTTATTCTGCGCGCAACTTGTCACTGTCCTCTCTCAGAAAGGCCAGGCAAAGACAAAGATGGTGCTAAGCAGCACACACAATTTGAGCCAGATTTCCAAAACAAACCACAGACAACCCTTTATCATGTGCCAAAAACTATAAGTGGCTCGTCATGCTAAAATTCCTGTCAACGTGAGTTATCCTTCTCCATTTAACATTAGTCTGAAGAAAGATGACTGGGTTATTTTTGATAACTTTATCCCATAATTCAATTGTAAAACTTACACATTTTCAAGAAACCTTGCTATGTGGAAGCCATATGATATTTTGGGGATACAAGTATAAGACAGAAAGATGTGTATGAGGCAGAGCTCATGTGACTTAGGGGTGAGTCTGCAGAAGGACGGGTACCTGAGCAGAACTCAGTGACAGAAAGTTGAGGGAGGTGGGTGAGCACACATGAAAGCCACCTGTCACCAATGTGGCCAGATGGAGGGTGTGACCCTGGTACTGTGGGAAATCCCCATCACGACTGTTTGGAAAGTTGTCATTTAGAATCAATCACCCATGACTCTACCACTCATGCTCTCATAGACAGTGTTCCCATCATGATCTAAAAATGGCAGGGTCACAGAACATCTCAGGTCACTGTATGGGTCGTCTTCCTAAAGAGAAACAGACAAGACTTTTGTTCTCTTGAATGTGAGTCAGTACTTGTTTCTTGGGTGCCCCCAAATAAATAAATGCATATATCCGCTTCCATTATTGACATTCGTTTTTAGGGGACTAAAAACAAAACTCACAAAATTTTCACACCTTCTCCAAAAGGACATACAAATTGAACATTTAATCAAAGCAGCAGTTTTTATTGAGGATTTTAAATGGGACAGGTGCTAAAGATCCCCTTTGAGCGTAAAACCACAATGAGCTCATTGCAGCATGCTGGCAATTTGCTGCAATCATGACCTTTGATCTAGTCTAGATTATAGAATTTTATCATCTTTTATTACGAATTGTTATTTCATTTTACTTAATGTGAAGCAGACATCTACATACTTCTGAAGCAATTTGATTTCATATTCAGCCATCTTTTCCTAAATTTCCCTTATTATTTAGATGTGAATTGAAGCTGATGTCTTTCACTTATTCTTAGTGTGATGTTTAAATCCATTCTATGTCTCTAGGAAAAAAAACTCCCTTAGATATAGCTTAACACTAGATCTTCTTAGGTGGTGATATCATAATAAAGTAAAAGGCCTGGGGACTAAAGAGATGGCCCAGCAGTTAAAAATATCTCCTGCTCCTCCAGAGGACCTGAGTTTGGTTCATCTCACCCCACAGCCAGCTCACAATGGCCTGTGATTCCAGAGAATGTGGCATCCTCATCAGGACCCCAAAGGCCCGTACATCTGTGCATAGCCGACAGAGTAACATACAAATACATAATTTTAAAAAAGCAGTCTCACCTCTTCAAGGATTTTATTTTCTAAATAAAATAGTTTGGTAAGCACAGAAGCTATACACTGAGGTAATTCAAAGTCTAGCACAGATATAGACACAAAAACCACACACACACACACACACACACACACACACAATAGAATTGTATGACTTTTTCTCTTTTACCATATATAAATATGGTAAAACCCACCCATACACATATGGTAAAATAAAACATTTTGATATATAGAAAATACCCCACCAATCAGGGTATCACTGGGCCAAAAGTAGAGAACTGTAACCCAGAGACAAAATCCATGAATCCAAGAGGGAAGGCGGTACTGGCTGAATGGCTATGTGTTAGGTGAGCATCTCCACTTGCTTCAGTGAACATCTGTCACTCTCAAGTCTCCTGAGAAACACGGAATAATCTCACTTCTCCACACTACACTCAACCATGCTGTGCTTATTACACACACATGAGCGCGCAACACACACACACACACACACACACACACACACACACGGGGGGGGGGAATAGAGGCTCCACCCCTAGGTACACATTTCCCCTTCTTAACTCCCTGTCTCCACTTGGACCTGAGCAGAGGTGACTTACAAAGGCCCAGAAAATGGCCAACTTCAGCCTCTCTCCTCTGTGCTCTCCTAGGCTCTTTCAACTGCCTACACTCAGGACGGCCAGCTCATGGCAACAGGGCTGTTTTAGCAAGAAGTAATACCTCAACAGACTTGAAGTATGAACTTTAATCTAACTCAGCAACAGGATGCCATGATGTATTTTTAATTTAATTTTTCATTTTGTTTTATTTCTTCTCAATATCTAGGTGAGTGTGAGTGATGCCTGTAAGGTGGAAGAACGTCCATGTGTTTGTGTCTAGGCATCTTTCCTCTCAGTGTTAATCTTTACCTTGTTGTCTTATCCTCCAAAGGTACAGGGAAGCAGAGACAGGCATTGGAATCAGGCAAGCTCATGCTCAGCCTTCAATCATATTTTTATAAAAGTCCATATGCCTTTTTAGAATTTTAGTTCACTGGATGAAATTCAGAGATCAATGATTCCAGAGCCATCCTGCTTCAGAAACAAGACCTTAGGAGATTCATTCCCGCCCTCTGGTGGCCCTATGGCAGCATGACATCACCTTGCAAAGACTTTTGGTGAGACCTTAGGTTTCTCTAACTAGTTATTTGGAAGAAATCTAGAATATATTCTTTCTGTAACAGAAACACGTCTCAGGAGTTCCTAAACAATTTATATTCATGAAAATATAAGTATAAATGGTGCATATATGTCCAATAAGGTTGATAGATAAGTCAGAGACTGCTTTTTTTTTTTTTTTTCAAAAACATAAGTATGTCAGTGGCCATCTCAAAAGGCCAAATGGATGAGCCTGACATGGTGAGACAGGAATCTTGCTTTGCTGGTTACAATCCAGTCAAGCAGAAGGTTATATAAACACCCCCAAAGCATTCATACAGAAGGGCACAAAAACTGCACACTTCACATGTTATGTTATGAAGGCCACAAGGGCAACTTTTCACTAGACCCGAGGCTTCATGTGGCCTCATTCCTCTCAGCCTGGCAGCAAGGACTAGAGATTGACAATATTGAGGATGCCAAAGCTGTTACCTTGGAAGGACACCGGCACACAAAGCACAGTGGGACGAGAAGCCTGGGAAATGTTCAACAGCTGAGCAGCACCAACATTGTGAAAATAGTCACAGGGTACATGATATCCACAGGCAGATGTGGAACGCTGACAGCACATTTGTAAGTGATGGTGAATTTTCAATGCCACTCTCTCACCTCCATAATAGTTTCCCTGAGCAGTGTCAACACCTTCACACTTAGCCATGACAGCATCTTTAGTAATTTCTTTCTAACCTAATATAAGCTCTCAATGTTACTTGAAGCAATCTCCACCACTGTATAGGACACAGGAGTAAGTCCCGGCTTACCGACCAAGCCATGGTGACTTCTGATATTGACTGCAGAGAACAGCTAAAAGATAGATATTCTGTGTTCAGATTCTCCCTCTGCTCTGTGGTCCTCTGCTCCTCACTTCTCACCTATGAGAGAGCATTTCACATAGGCTCTGTATCTGGCAATCCAGGCTATGCCCGGCTATCTCAAAAGTAAATTCTTTGGTCAGTATTCCCTACCAGGATGACTAGAGACTTAATAAAACTAATGTATATTGAATGAAGTAGAGAGTAGTATACATTTCATATATGCATGTACATGATCACCCCACACAGCCACTGAAACATCAAGTCTAGGTAAAGCATGGATTGGGAAGAATTGGTGAGATTTGATTCAAATATACACATCTCTGCACATCTGCACACACACACACACACACACACACACACACAATTTATGGATCTATGCACGTGGTTTAACTTCCAGATTTACTGGAAGCATGCTGAAGAGATAGCAGTAGAACAAAACTGCAACTCTGTTTTCAGTCCTTCTAGGGATATAACATGGCCGAGTCTGCCTTAGTGGTAGCACTACTCAGACCTTTAGCAGAAAGGTCTGCTATTGCTGACATTTTTTTTCCTGGTTGTTACTTTCTAGAATAACTGATGGCAGCATCTACTGAAGTGTGCATTCCAGACACTTCCACACCTAATATTAACCCAACATCAACACCCCATCATCTTCATCCAAGATGCTAAGACAATGCAGGCACAATCGAATACTATGGACTCAGTGTCCCTGAACATTGAGTGTCCTCTGGTCCTTGGTATGACAGGAGGATTCTCTTTCAGCAGCTGTAGTGAGTTCATTTAGGGTGGAATTTCATCAGCTGACAGTTTTCCTCCTCTGAGTTCTTCAGCCACAGAACCTCAGGAATCAAGGAATTCTCAAACTCACCACACCAAGCAGATTTACTTTTGACTTTTATTTCTGTGTTCTTCACCCACATCAGACACTCTTGCGTCTTTTTGATTGGACAGCTGTTCTACATCAAAGGAAGGCAACAGACAAAGATTTGAGTCAAAGAAAGGAGTTCCAAAGAGTTGACAAAAGGGAAAAAAAGCACAAATATGTGCTTGTTATTTGTACTGAGGCTTCATCATTTCTCTCAAAGAAAACATTTTTCATGATGTCTTGTATCTCGTATATATTATCTTATAACTTATTTTTCATAAATGACATACCGCATTTTTTATACCAAAGTTTACTTGTTGAAGTCACAGCTCCTTTGCAATAGGAAGAAATTAATGGTTTAAAAAGCATACCCAGATCCAGCCAATGGACAGGACATTCTCCACAGTTGAGTGGAGAGTGGGGACTGACTTTCACACCAACTCTGGTGCCTCATATTTGACCATGTCTCCTGGATGGGGAGGCCTGGTGGCACTCAGAGGAAGGATAGCAGGCTACCAAGAAGAGACTTGATACCCTATGAGCATATACAGGGGGAGGAGGTTCCCCTCAGAAACAGTCATAGGGGAAGGGAGTAAGGGGAAAATGGGAGGGAGGGATGAATGGGAGGATACAAGGGATGGGATAACAATTGAGATGTAATAAGAATAAATTAATAAAATATATTTAAAAAATAAAAAAATAAGAAACAAAAAGCATAGTGAAAAAAAAGCATAGTAGGTCCTGATAGACGGCTCAGTGGCTAATGTTGCTTTCTGGAAAAATGTATTCCCCTGATGCTTAATACTGTAGCCTACACTGTAGACTAAAACGGAGTCTTCTGAGTTGCCCTCTGAGCTCCTCATGGTTGTCATGAGATGCTGTGTCCACTCCTTCACCCCTGACACACTAAACAGATGCTTGTGTACAGTACGTTGAAGGATGCAAGCAGAGGAGATAATTCCACTCCTCCCTCTTAGAACAGAAGCCATCTATGCACACAGACAAGCCATAGGGAAACTTTGGAGGGATTGGCACTCAGAGGAAGGACCGCAGGTTACCAAGAAGAGACTTGATACCCTATGAGCATATACATGGGGAGGTAATCCCTCTCAGGAACAGTCATAGGGGAGGGGAATAAGGGGAAACTGGGAGGAAGGGAAGAAAAGAATGGGAGGATACAAGGGATGTGATAACCATTGAGATGTAACAAGAATAAATTAATTTAAAAAAAAAGAAGGAAGCAGAACTCCAGCAACCTAAGGGCACGAGAATATTACAGGAAGGCATTGGTTTTCATTATGACCTCCCTGTGTTCCAGGCAGGGCATTGAAGAAGCTTGGATCACAGAAGGGCCAACTGGGACAAGTGTATTTGGTCCAGGAAAAGTCTAATTTTCCAAGCTATATAGCCAGGAAAGGGTAGTTTAACAACAGAAAATCCTTTTCAGCTCTAACCCCTTTTTAACTATCTAACCTATCCTTGCCTCAACCAAACATCACTGGGAAAACCACACTCTGTCCCTGAGTATCCAGGAGTGAGGAAGGAGCATATTTCCCACTGGGAAGAGGGTCAGCATGTGACATTCTTTACTAAATGACATTGGTGCTGAGGTGTTAACTGCCTGTTGTTTCTTCTCCATGGAAACAAAGGTTCTCTGATTTCTAGTAAGGTGGATTCAGTGCAATCCAAGGGCGAACTCGGCCTCCTTCCCATGCAATGCCAAGGAGTAAAGCTGAGTGAGGCTAACATGGTCATGACTCCAAGTATCTACGCCACGTTTGGTTAGGAGTACACAGAGGAGCTTTGTGTCTTTCCAGTCTGCACTCATGAGGGTGAATGAGATACCTAAGGCTAGGCTGTCCATCTGCTCCTTTCGTGGTGTTAAAGGGACTCACAGACCCATAGCTACACACAGCCCAGCCTGTCACGATTTGGTACTGGTCAGGGCTGAACCTGAGAAAGGAGCGTCCTCTCCTCCACGCAGAGTAGACACAGCAAGAGTCAAGGCTGCACATGTGCTCTGTGCTACCATTAGATTCCAACAGGAACACACACCCGAGCCTGCCACAATCACACAAGCTACACCCAAACAGTAGAAAATAAATCAAACAGGATCCAGAGCCACATAGCACAATGCTATATACTTTCTGGATGAAAAATAAAGATAAACACCTACACACCATATTAAGAACCAGAAAAAAACCACAATATGAATAATATTGAGAAATAAATGATAACGCGAGGATAGTAACTACAGGAATTTTTTTCAAAACTATTATTAAAATATTTGTTCTAAAATTGCTACAAAGGCAAATTTTATTAACAAAAAACAAATGAAAGAATATAGAATACTGTTTCAAAGACATAGAAACCATCAGAAAAGAGCTACATAGAAATTATGGAATTAGAAAACATAATTACAATAAAAATCTCAGTACAGCTTTCATAGTAAAGTGTTATATGAGAATCTGGCCAATAAGTTTGTTGAGATCAACACAAATTCCTTGTTCTGAACATTCCATAAAGGACCTGCAAGTGGCTCTTTCATATTTCATAAGGTGCCTTTCCTGATGTTGCCTTTGCTGTGTGAAGAGTTTTCACTCTATTCTCCACCGACAGAAAAAGAAGAGGGATATTTAGGGTCGAAGATCTTGAGACTTCTTGAAACCATTAGCTGAAAATGAAGATATGTTTTGTATTCTTCCTTTCAAAGACTGAGGAGGAGGCGTTTTTGGGGAAGCACTCTTAGGTTGGTTAAATATGTGGAATTTGCACATTTTCTCACAGAATCTGACATGTGTTTAGTGAGATTATATCATACAGATCATTTTCACTTATGCTGTAGAATTGAAAATATGGGCAAACAAACTTGGCGTGGAACAAGTTAAACTATTTCCATCAGTTCTAAGCCTCATGCATGCATTATAGGAAAAAAAGCATAGCCTTCAGCTAATCTCATTTACTTTAGAAGTCTCCTGCTGTCAGAGCACTGAAAGAACATCTGAAGATGTAGAGATGTAACAAGATAAACCTTCAAAACCACCAAGTTCAACAGGGCAATCAGGGAAGGCTGCGAGGCTCATTGTGGCCTCAGTTAGCTCCCTCAATCGCTTGGTCGCTGTCTCCCTCCCTCTCTCTCTCTTTTTTTTTTGTGTCTGTGTCTGTGTCTGTGTCTGTGTCTGTGTCTGTGTCTGTGTCTGTGTCTGTGTCTGTGTCTGTGTCTGTGTCTGTGTCTGTATCTGTGTCTCCATCTCTGTTTCTGTCTCTGTCTGTCTCTTTCCCTCCCTCTTTCTGTCTGTGTCTCTGTCTGTGTCTGTGTCTGTGTCTCTGTCTCTGTCTGTGTCTCTCTCTGTCTCTGTCTCTCTCTCTCTCTCTCTCCTTTTTCATCTCTTTCCCTCTCTTCCGTTTGCTTTGTTTTTTATGGTGGAATTATCTTCCCTACTTACGCCTTCCCTTTCTCTGTGCTGCCGTCCCACTCCACCTTTTTGGTTTCTTCTGTTCCTTGAGACCAAAGCCATAGAGAAATCTCCAAATTGCCTCAGCCTCTTTGCTGCTATTTTCCTTTGCTCTGAGTTTCCTTTTCTCTTCAATCCCCTTTATGCTCTTTGAAAGCTTTATGAAAGTGAAAGTAGTTTCCACCACAAGACATCCCAAAGAGAAGATGGACTAATGAGCCTGGGTGGCTGCTTCAGCAAGAGCAGTGATTGTTACTACACAGTGGATAAATGCGAAGGGTGCTGCTTAATGGAGCCAGTTACTGCAGCCTCTCATAACACATTTGGCAAACACAAGTAGAAACACACACACACACACACACACACACACACACACACATTTACATAGTTTATAGAGAAACTATTTTCGATTAACAATCTTACAGATTCTTGATGCTAGTAGGGAGAAAACTCCTCCATCCACCAACGTCCTCTAGTTGGGACAGAGCAAAGTCAAACCTTCAGTCACTACCCTTCTCTGACATTCAGTGGAGATGACAGCACTGCCCCAGTTTCTGCGAACATATTAAATAGGCCGCATTCCAAGAAGACTGTTTGTCCCTACAGAACTTCTTTATCTTTGAAATAGCTACTTCCTTTTCAGGAGGGAGAAGGGAGGGTGTCAGCAGGGAGCAGGAGAGGGTCCCTTGGGGTTAAATGTCAGAACTCATCAGCAGTTGGCTTCATAGCTGTATTTGGGACTACAGCCAAGAGCTAATTGTAAAAGCCATCTCAGGGCTCGCTATTGTGTACCTGGGCATTGTGCATCAGTTACGAAGCGGTGAGGGAGGTGCCTCGGGTGATGTGGAAGCCCCACGGCTGCCCCAACCCTAAGGCATCATGACTCCCCCAGGCTGCTAATGCTGGCAAGAGGGACACAGACTCTCAGCCCAAGGGAAGAAGGGAGAGTTACTCATGATCAGAATCAAGGAGACAGAGAAGTCAATCACAGGCCTGCCAGGTTTATTTTTTTTCAAATATTCCTCAATTATGTTAAACAAGGACTCTTACACACTAGTTGATAATCTACTACCTAAAGGCTACAATATCGAGCCAGAATATAAGAAAAACCAGAAACTTTACAGGTAATTGTCATATCCACCCATCACTAACACACACTAATCTGAGTATGTTTCACTTTATTAGTATTTAAAAGGATAAGTGTGCAAAGTAATGAGTCTCACTGTGAGGCTTCATACATGCTTGCTTGATTCTGTTGATCATCCCACCCACTCCTCCCCCTCAACACCTTGCCTCCTTCCTGCTGTAGGCCCTGGAAGGCCTCTTATTACTCAATGTCAACCCCTCCTTAAGGCCGCCTCCTCTTTCTCCTCCTTTGGTCTCTTTCTACTTCCATCATCTGTACACTTCCCATATAAACATATGTACACAGACATAGAAATTTAATACTAGAGTCCACATGTTAGAAAAAAAATCACAGCACATGTGCATATAGTCCTGCACAACTGCTGCCAAGTCTATTCAAACAATGCTCTATGTAACGGGGGTAAAGGTTGTAGAAGGCATAAAACCTTCTCTAGTGGAAGTTGCCGAAAGAGGAAACCGAGAATGGACAAAGTAGCTACTGTTCATATGAAAAGGGTAGAAAACATAGACTATACCCACTAGAGTATTGTCCAATCCTAAAAGGAAATACACCTTCTCGTCTGCTGCACGAACAAGATTGGAGGCTATTAGGCTAAGTGACACAAGCTACAAACAGACAATTTGTTTCTCACCCATTTTTGTAAACTAAATATTTATCCCAACAAAAAATAGAGTATCTGAGGGGCAGGTACAAAGAGTAGAGTACAAAGGAGTCAGACAAGGACAAAACACAAGAGGGAGACAAGCCATGTTGGGTTTTTTTCTCCAGCATCATAAGGGGAGCATTAAGACATGTATATTTCAGAGCCCGAACAGAACAGCGAAAATTTTCCAGCACAGACAAAATAGTCATAGCTGAAGGAACATAGGTGTTTAATGTGCCAATTTCTTAATCACGCACTCCAGAACTGCATCAAATTACAATGCACCTCATGAAAAGATATTGGTATTATAAAAATGCAATAAAAGCAGATAGAGGAGCATGTTTGATATGAAAGAACAGAGGGAACACTGCTAGATGAAAGCTTTGGCAGGGTTGAGGGGGAAAGGAATTGGTGGGAACAGGAAACAAGTTGATGCAAACTAAGGCTCTATGAAAATTTTATAAAACAACTGTTTTGCAAATTAACCCAAACTGTAATTTTATTTCCAAAAGAATTTTGAACAAAGTACCCTACATTTGTCAACAGTGCTGCTCTCAGAATACAGAATATATATCATTGCCAAGCTGTTGTGAATATTTTTGTTTGTTTGTTTGTTTTTCAAGACAGGGTTTCTCTGTATAACATCCCCAGCTGTCCTGGACTCACTTTGTAGACCAGTGTGGTCTTGATCTAACAGCGATCTGGCTGCCTCTGCCTCTACCTCTGGAATGCTGGAATTAAAGGTTTGTGCCACCATGCTCAGCTAAGGAGTGGGTCTTAAAGGCTCTAGAAGCATCCAAGAAACACAGCTTATTGCCATTACTCTTAATGGTAAGGCACCATAGCTAGATCGTAAGGCACCAGAGCTAGATGGTAAGGCACCATAGCTAGATGATAAGGCACCGTAGCTAGATTATAAGGCACCATAGCTACATGGTGATAAGGCACCACAGCTAGATTGTAAGGTACCACAGCTAGATGATAAGGCACCACAGCTAGATGGTAAGGCACTATAGCTAGATGATAAGGCACCATAGCTAGATGGTGATAAGGCACCATAGCTAGAGGGTAAGGCATCATAGCTAGATGGTGATAAGGCACCATAGCTAGATGATAAGGTACCATAGCTAGATGGTAAGGCACCACAGCTAGATGGTAAGGCACCAAAGCTAGATGGTAAGGCACCATAACTAGATGGTAAGGCATCACAGCTAGATGGTAAGGCACCACAGCTAGATGGTAAGGCACCATAGCTAGATGGTAAGGCACCATAGCTAGATGATAAAGTGCTGTTGTTTAAGATACCACACACTTTTCTTGCAGGGTACAGAGACCTTAATCTTGAATGGACAAGGAAACTTTCACTGCTGGCCAGCTTTCATAGTTTCGGAAGATGCTTTGTGGACTAACAGAGAAGAAAAGGCATTGGTGGTCTGGTCTGGAACTGGATCTTCATGCTACAGCACTACCTACCAGGTAAGATGTAACTCCTGGGCCAGTAGCGGCAGGACTGTTTCCTAGCACAACCAACTGCACTTTTGATTGAATTTGAGGCCTGCTCTACAGAAAGAATTAAATGCTTTACTGTAAACATGGCCAAACCTATAACTAGAGGAACGCGACAGGCTCTGAGACACGTGCTATTGTTTTTCTAAATGGCCGAGTCAGCAAACTGCCTTCCAAATACTGGTGTCCCTGTGAACAGATCTGTGCTGCTTCCAAGCTTGGTTAGAGATGTTTTTGTTGCGGTGGGCAGTGGTTAGTGCACAAAAGCATCACGGTACAGCTCGGAGGGCTGAGAACGAGGGACTGCACATTATGCATCTGTAGCAACTTCTCATTCCAAGGCTCAAGTAACAACTGTAAAGAGTGGAGGAAAGAATATGAGAGGTGGAGGGGGAAGTGGGGGTTGTCAAACGCTGTCCTTTGGACATGGCACATCTGTAGCATACACAAACTCATTGCAATTTTAGTTACCACTGAAAATCCTGAACAAGATTGAGCTTGTCGAGGAATTTTAATCCAGCAACATGGCTGCTCTGGTAGATCACATCCAAATACCTACTAGGTCTGTATGATCAGGGTGGGACTCAGACATGCTACACACCTCTAATCCCTCTGACTTGAATACAGACACACACACTTAGTATGCAGTTTAAATCCTTAACATTGAAGGTAAAGTTAGTCTGTAGAAAGAAGCATCCATGCTTAAAAGCGATGCCTAATTGAGGGGCAGACAATGTGATGAGGCAGGGAAAGATTTGGAAGAATGAGTTAGAGGTAGGATATGCCCAACTCTCATGAGAACAGCCAAGAAACAGAGGCGACTTAAATGACCAGTGAACAGAGAGGGAGTGTTGAATCAGTTCAGCCAGTCCCAGCATTCCAGTTGAGCCATCAGTTCAGTCAGTCAGCTGAGAGCCAACAGTTGGGAGTCACTTGGGAAGCAGTGCAGTGAAGTTGGTTTTGTGGCAGTTCAGTTTGTGATGGTCCACTTGGTGGAGTTCAGGTGCAGTTTTAACAGTGCAGCTTTGCAGAGACAGGTTTCAGAGAGAACAAGCTAGACTCAGGTGAAGACAGAACAAGCCAGAAAATAAGGATGAGTCAGCAGATTAGAGCAGATTGCTAGAGTTAGTTTGAGGCGAAGCTGAGCAATTCACTCAGATGCTGAGAGAAGACAGTTTGAATCAATCAGCTTGGAGAGGAGTTTCAGGCAGAACAGCTGAGCTGAACCAGCCAGCCAGAATTCAGAAAGTATTAGAAAGGGTGAGCTAACTCACCAGTAAGTCTTTGAGATGAACATTGAATCGGGTGAATAAAAGATACTTTTACGAAACTTATTTAAAATTCTAAACTGAAATGAGGAGGTATTCCTGATGCTCCACTCTTAACTAAGGAGTTAAGTCTGTTGGGAGTGGGACAGTTACTTTCTTTCTTTTTTTTTTTTTTTTCTTTTAGTATATAGCCACTGGTAGGTAGACAACCCATAACCCAGAGAACGACACTACATCTATTTGCATATAGGCAGAACTAATGGATCTCAGTTGGTTAAACATCTGTAAAACAAGGGCGAGAGGTTAGGAAGAGATGAGGTGAGGTGTCGTTGGGGGAGTAGGCGGTGGGGGGTGAGATGTGGATGTGGTCAAGGTATACTATATACATGTATGAGATTTCAACGAATAATTGAAAATAAAAACTAAAATTATAGTATGTTGCCTCAATCTCCGGTCTATCTGCTCTGTCTCTATTCCTAAATGTCTTATAGGCAAGATACATATGGGAGCAAAGATTTTGTGGATGGGTTAGTGTTCTCTCTCCTTCCCGCCCACTAGGAGTCCTGTCCAGTTAGAGGGTGTGCTCTTCAGTTTCCATGACCCCTGCTGCTAGGGGTCTCAGCTAGAGTCCTCCTTGCATCCTCCCAACCAATGTCTGGCCCAACCCAAGAAACAGAGCCAACCCTGACACAATTAAAGATTCTCCGCTACACTTGCAGACAGAATCCTAGCAGAGCTGTCCTCTGAGAGACTCAGTCCAGTGGTGGTTTGAAACAGATGCTGAGACTCACAGCCAGATACTGGTCTAAAAACGTGGGAGGAAGGATAAAAAGGCCTAGAGGCCACAGAAGCTCCACCAGAAGGCCAAGGGAGACAACTAACCAGCACCCAGAGGATCCTGTAGAGACTAAAGCACCAACCAAGGACCGGGAATGTACTGCACCCAGGCCCCCTACACAGATGTAGCACCCACTCGTAAGGGGAGCGGGGGCTGTCTCCGACATGGACCTGGCTTCCTGCTTTTCAGTCACCTCCCCCTCAAGGGACTGTCTTCCCAGACTATGAGGAAAGAGGGCAAACTCAATCCTGATGTGACTTGATGACCTGAGTGAGTGTGTAGGGCAGGGGCTCCCCTTTCCTGAAGAATAGGGGAGGGGAGGGGGGGAAGGAGGGGAAGACTTGGAGGAGAGGGGGAAGAGGGCTATGACGTGCATGTAAAGTGAGTAAATAAATAGATATTTAAAAAGTGTATAGTATAACTTAGTCAAAACTAGAGTAGAGCTTAGATTAAAAAAACACTTTTTAGACCTTAGAAACTCTAAACAATTCTGGAAATAATAGTTGCCTCTCATAAGTCTGATATGTCTTACTATTCTATTAAGAGCATATTGAGGTTCAACTGATATTCACTATGGAAAATATGATGCCTAATATTAAAGTGTATGATCTATGAATAGTGGCATGCTTTACATCAATTAGCAATTAATTTCAGGTGTTCTAGTTGTTAACTGGTGTGTCTAAGGATATATTATTTTTGAACCAATTTAAACCATTTCTTTGCAAATACTTTTGGCAAGATTCACTATTTTAATATAACAATGATTTATTTTATTTCAAGTGTCTGTGGGTGCACACGTGTGAGTATGTGAATGTTTGTGTATGTGTGCATACGTTGCTGTAGAGGCCAGAGGAGAGTGAGTTTTGATCTCACACATTCCTTAATATTACTCCTTTGTTGAAAAAACTATACCACGTGTAAACTGTATGATAACTTATCTCCCAGCTATTAAGCCAGTTTGTATTTCAGTGACTACAACAGCATTTTGAAAGTTCATTTTGTTTAAGGTGCAAAAACATTTATATCCTGAGGCACTGCATAAAACTAGATTCAGGATTCCTAAGGGCAACATCATTATTTATAAAGCAAGTAAAGAGAGATTGAGTGTGATGTTGGGAAAAGGAAACCAGCAGGATATTTGAAAACACCGAGATTGGAGCTGTATGGATTGATTGAGCATGTACACAGAGAACGTTAAAAAGAAAACACATAGAGAGTGAGCCCTCATCCTCAGTAAGTGTTACCTGTTCCTCGTTTGCACTCTGGGAATTCTCACAAACTATTCTGAACTGGACTTACAGAGACCAGGGGTGTGAGAGACTGCAATTTATGTCAATCTTCTGTAATAGCAGATACTAAGAAGGGTATATTTAAACAAAAACCTTTTTTCTTAGTATTGCTAGTTTACAAGTTGCTTTATTTCAGACATGAACTATTCCTTCCATATCTTGTATAATTTCTATTTTCGCATATAAAATGAGTATAAATTATCCATTCTTTATCTAAGGTCTCTGTCCTCCAGAATAAATATATGTTCGAGTTTTTTGGATGGTACAGGTCTTAGCTGGCTTATCACTATTCTTTTGAATGTGCCCGAGCTTAACTCTCTGCCATGCAGTGAGGGACGGCTAACTCTATGTATGACAGCAACAGATGGGCAGTATCAATGCCATAGTTATTCTTGTAGAATCTGCTCTATCATCTGTGTTCGATATCCTCACAGCTCCACTGTGCTGCTGGCTTATGTAGGAGATATTTGCAGCCCAGCCATTCTGTTTTCCTTACAGTCTCCTTGCTTCTTCTCTGAAGATCTGCATCCTCTGTCCAACTCATTCCTCACGTGGGTCAGAGTTGCATGTGAGAGAAGTGGTCTCACACTGCCGACTCGGGACGTCAGTGGTTCTTGTTGACATTTAGCAATGGGCGTAACAGGTTCAGAGTGCAATTATCAAGTCATTAATGAGTCTGTGGAAGAGACATGTCTCCCACAGCCTCACGTATTTGAATATTTGGTCTTCAGGTAGAAGCATTGTTTGCGAGGGTGTATAACATGTAAGGAGTGGAGACTCACTGCTGGCGTGGGCGGCTGTGTGCAGGCCATGAGGGTGGGTGGTCCATCCCTATTTTCTGCAAATGTGACCTGCCGATGTCCTGCTTCTGCCTCAATGCCTTTGCTGCCACGTCCACCTCACTGGGATGGACTGTATTCTCCTTTAACAGAAACTAAAATAAACTTCCTGTCCCTTAAGTTTTCTTTTTCAATTAATTTTATTCCAGCAACAAGTAAATAACTAAGACAGATGTGCTACATGGTAAAAATATGTTTCATGTCCAGAGGCACTTTACACTGTATAGAGAGATTACATTGTACTGCACAGACATCTCACCCAGCATTAATACCTTGAACTGTGTAGACTGTATGGGAGTGTCACTCTGTACATATACAAGGTCCATATAGTTTAGGAACTCAAATACTTTATTATCCACTAACATTTTGTCTTTATAACTTTCATCTTGAAGATTCATAATACAGTATGTAATTACACCATCCCAGGTAGATTATTGCAAATGAATTCTTTTTCTACTTCTAAGTACATCAGAGAATATAATAATACATCAGTGTGCATTTTTGACAAGTTGACTGGGAGCATGTAATGAAAACAGCTGCATCCCTGTGTGTATAAATGACAGTGTCCTTGCTTGCATGTACAAGATCAATACTATTTGTTCAGGCTACATCCAGGGCTACCCCAAGTATCCTCAGGTTAAACTACTTGTGACACTGCTGTGACAGAGCCAAAAGGTTTATGCTAATTCTCAAACAGTTTAGAATTATTCAACCACAGGTGCTCCAAGCGGTGCAGCAGGCCCCATATTTCCCGTCCTGCTTTGGAGACGGCCCCAGCGTTTGTCATGTCTGTGCTTACAATCCTTTCTTCTCCATCATTTAGATGAGCAATCCTTTCACTTAGGAAGCACTTTTGCATTTAGCTTTTAAGCCAAACTTAGGCTTCTAGCAACTGTCCTTTTGCTGCCACACATTTTCACAAACAGAGCTTCGTGATTGTGGTAATACGGTGGCCTGACATCTGTGACGTAAACTCAAAGACCACAGGAAACACAGTGTATTATTTTGCTGGAACTACAAATCCGTCTGATAATAAAAAATGTCTCATTCTCCCCAGTAGATGTCTCTCTTATACTTCTCTGAAGATCTAGAAAGGACAGCAGGCGATGGTGTGTCTAAAAGCAAAGCTTCATGTAGATTATTAGTGATGGATTCTGTGTGCTCAATCCAGCCTGCTTTTTGAAAAATCAATGTCAAGCTTATCAACATTTTTTATTGTCTGCCTATGAGTTGAAACTATCTATGAATGAATGTGGTAACTCCAGACACTTCAGGATCTCTGGTCATTATTGCTGCTCACCACATAGAGGAGGGCCATCCATCCCTATTTCTACAGTAATTGAAAGGAAGAGGGTAAAATCATCCAGTTCCCAGAAAAGAACGGAACCTGTCCTGCTTGATGCCACTTCAAGTCTCAGGCCACTGGACGTTAGGCTTACTTTGAGGTAGGGTACCATGCAGAAGGCATGCAGCCCTTGGGCACGGCCTTGGTCTTTTTAACGTGATCTGTGTCGGTCTTGGAAGTTCTGTGCATTGTTTCCCTGAAACACTTCCCTTGTTTCTTTCCTTTGTTCTCCCTAAGTGTTGATCTTGAGAATCAAAGCTTCTTCCCCAAGCGCAAGTTGTCGCTAATTATGCGAACTTCAAACTTTGTTACACTCTTTATTATTATTATTATTTTATTTTTTACATATACATTTATATTATTACACATATATACAATAAGCAATCTATAGCAAGAAAAACCAGAAAACAATCAGGAGTTATATAAAGGCTACATTCATAGTATTTTGACTATTTGTATTTGGCAGCCTTGAAGAAAACATTTTTTTCTGTCTTGGTGCGTCCAAAATTCTGAATGTAAATCAATATATATCCTATCTCATCATTATCAACGTAAAACATCTATCTAAACCTAAAAACATCTTATTCCCATAAACAACTAAGCTTAATTATAAAACTAAACTATCTGGTCTTGAACCCCATCAGAGACTTGAGAAGGAATAAACTTGATTACCTGTGTATGCCTGGAGTGCAGGTTAGCAGCTTGCCAAATGAGAAGATGACAGAGACAGTTTGCTGCCTGAACAGTCACCCAAAACTCTCTGTAACGTGGGAGCATCATCTTCAGCCTTCTGGCCCAATATGTCTGACAGACATATCTGTGAGGCAGGAATTATTGAGGACTTGCTTACCTGTCTGGGCAGAGTTTGGCCAATGACTCTGACTGCATCCAGACTTGAGCCCTGCCATCTCAAAGAAGCAAGCTGTTACACTCTTATCTGACAACACAGGCAACAAACCTGATTGAGGGTCAGTGAATAAAGTAAAGTCCAAAGGCTTTATCTGGCCTGTGGACACAGCTCCATTTTTAAGGTACCAGTCTGAGAAATACAAAGCATGGAATTAGATTCCTGGCACCATGAAAACCATGCAAAGTGGTGCACAGCTGTAATGCCAACACTCAGGAAGTCTAGACAGGAGGAACAGAAGTTTGAGGTCACCGTCACCTGCTTACGGTGTTAGAGCCTGCCTGGAACACATGAAACCCTGTCTCAAGACAACAAGCAGAACAAAGGCAAAGCTTAATTTAAAATTCCAACATTTTATTTATGAAAAGCTAATACTAGGTTCATAGTGTTCCCTAGTCAAATATTTTATCAATTACAAAATGGAACTCTGCCCACAAACCTATTGACAGACTACCATATTCAAGCTTTTATAATAAGGCACCACGTAAAGGTGGGCTTAGACATCACGTCATTTGAATCACCAATATTTAAATAGCTTATCTAGATTATAACAAGCCATTTCCACTGCTAAGTGTCTGAAGTGATCTCTCTAGGATGTCTATATGAAAAGAGAAAGTGGTAATCGCCCCCATCTAACAGGAAGGGGTTGAATCCCATAAGACACCTTCAGCTCTAAAAGCCTTGAAAGAGTAGCTTCACTTTTCATGTCTTTCAAGTCAGATAAATAGAGTAGCATTTCTTTGAAAGGCTCCTTCGGCTGCCAAACCAGCCCTGAAATGCTCCTATAAACAGTGATAAAAGGAACACCAGGGAACCAAAGGGAGACAAAGACATTTGATAATGGAGGCTGAATCTTAATATATAAACCCGGATATCAAATTATTCTCTGAGAAACAAATATGTCTTTAGTGTAATATAGCATTTTCGGGATCTGTTTCAGAGTCCACATAGTCAAATTATATTCACCCTTCTGAGGGAAGTGAGCTAAATTTTAATGCTTAGTAAATTACATACTTTTGCTATGAATTATCAAACAGTGTGTAGTAAGTTGTTATCACAGGAACAATAGCATGGAAAATGACAGATCAGCTGTGAAAATAAGATAATTTTTTACTAGTGCTACAGCCACAGGAAGCTGTTAAAAAAAACATCTTGGTGGGGAATTTTTTTGGCAATTATTATAATAATAGTAATGATAATGACAATATCTTACTCTGAAAATTATACTCTTCTGTGATGTTTCTCTGTTATTTCAGTCATGTATCTCCTCCTGAACATCTGAGTAGGGCCAGTAGCTGTTTCTTAAACCATAAGTTCTCTAAGTCTTGGGGTGGGAAACCTATGCATCCTACCAAAGGGTCCTGATAACTCTTACCCATCCGGTAGTCAGAGCAGTCTTCCTTCCTCTCGCTTTCAACGCAGCCTGGGCTGGGAGCTGCAGAATGAGGCTTTATCCATTTGCTCTCAGAGGACGTGGAGGAAGAGGCCAGCTAAAACAGAGGTGGAAGAAGGCCCTACAACGCCCATCGCATAAAGACCTCAGGTCGTAAGAAAAAATACTCTACTTAACTAAAACCATCCAACTACCAGACACTACAACCAAGACGATCGAGACATGAGAACTGTGCGATGGGGGAGTTCTGAGTAGCCACAATTAAACATTTCAACGTTGGAAATGGAGGGGCGCTAGCCAGCCTAGGCACGGCAGTCAATGCTCTGGCAGGCCTTGCTCTTCTCCTCCATTCCCTCTGCCTTGTTCAAAACTCTTAGATTACATTCCTAAAGCTGCACCCCAAGGTCTATTCCCTTATTTGGCCATGTCATCTTCCTGAGGCTGACGACCAAGGTTTAGCTATCAAAGTTTTGAAGTCCAGTATGCAAAAGCCCCCTTTGGCTCATCTAATTAGCATGCCCAGTTAAAAGTAAATGCCTCATCCTAGCACAGAGTTTCCCCTTCATAAACTGCCATTTGTCTATGGTCCTTGTCTGTCTCCTCTCTATCCGGAGGTAGCTCTGCATCTCCCTACTCCCACTGGTCCGGAGGTAGCTCTGCGTCTCCCTACTCCCACTGGGCCAATACTCCTTCACCCTGTCCCTTGTCCCTTTCTCCATTTTCCCTACTTCTCCATCCTGTTCTGATTCTTTTTAAAAAATATTTTATTTAATTTATGTGTGCTGGTGTGAGGGTATCAGATCTTGGAGTCAAAAACAGTTGTGAGCTGCCGTGTGGGTGCTGGGAATTGAACCCGGGTCCTTTGGAAGAGCAGGCAGTGCTCTTAAACACTGAGCCATCTCTCCCGCTTCTAACTCTTTTCCCCTGCCCTTTGGGGTAAATAAATCTTTGTGCTGAGAATTTGGCCTTGTGGTTCCTGAGCTGATATGGGTCCTTTTGAAGATATCAGGTCCTAGGAAAGGTACTGAATCTATAAACTATAACATAGTGGATGTATTAGAGCTACATAACAAAAAATTTAAATGTAGTGAGGAGGGCCAATAAAGAATGGAGAAATGGAAATATTCATGAATACACAATACAACATCAACAGGCAGAGAAGAAATAAATCAACTCATAGGGTATCAAGTCTCTTCTTGGTAGCCTGCTATCCTTCCTCTGAGTGCCACCAGGTCTCCCCCTCCAGGGGACATGGTCAAATATACCCTATGAGCATATACAGGGGGAGGAAATCCCCCTCAGGAACAGTCATAGGGGAGGGGAATAAGGGGAAAATGGGAAGGAGGGAAGAATGGGAGGATACAAGAGATGGGATAACCATTGAGATGTAAAAAGAATAAATTAAAAAAAATAAAGTTTATAAAATTAAAAAAAAAAAGAAATCAACTAAAAAGAAAATGCAAATGTAACTCACAAGTGGGGAAGGGTTAATGTTCTCAATATTGGTGTTCTAAAGTGTGTGAGCTCACTGACAGGCTGGCTTTGGGAGTGTCCTGGACCACCTCCTCTGCATGCTTGTCTTAAGGTGTCCTTCAGGCATGGCTTCTTGTCTGGGAACCAACTTCTTACTTTAAACTCTGTGAGAGTCTAAGGGTAAACACTTAATATGTTTGTGAGCAGCTAGTCAGTGAAACATGTTCCTTGATGTACAGGGTCTGAGGAAGAGATGCTGCAGACTCAGCCATGATAGGTTCAAGCCTGTAGAGAAAGCTGAGTTGGCCAATCCTTCTTACTGCCTCAACTTCCCCAGCCAGTTTCTATAGGACATCATCAGCCCCGAACTAGGCAATGATCTCTCTATCTGTTGTTTGTTCTTTTACTTAGTAGACTCACCAAAGTGAACCCTGTTCTACCCAGAACTCTTCATGAGCAATTCCAGCTGGCTGCCCTGGAGGTTTTCGTAGCTTCTCCTGTAGGCTTCTAAGCCCCTGATTTGATAGCATTACTCTTCTGCTGTTATTTGTTCTTTTACTCAAAAGATACACCTGAGGAGACATTCTGGTTCTTCCTGGAAATCTCTTTATTGTGAATTACAGCTGACTGCGTTAAAAGGGCTTTCCCAGCCAATTTCTGCTGCATGTTTTAAATGTCTGGTTATCTGTCTATCATCTATGTATGTATGTATGTATGTATGTGTGTACATATGTATGTATGATCTATCTTTCATCTATCTATCTATCTATCTATCATCTACCACCTATATATAATCTATCTATATCAATATATCTATCATCTATATTGCCTATCTATATGTAATATCTATTATTTATTTATCATCAACCATCTATCTATCTATATTCTATTATCTATATCTATGTATCCTCTAGCTGTCTATTTATCATTTATCTATCTAATCTATGTACTCATCACTTATTCTTTAACTTCGTTTTGCTGCATGCTTAATAAACTCACTCATCCAAACCAAATATACATATGAATATAGAATATCAATTTTGGACTGTTCATTCCAGTGGCTGATTATTACTCAAGATTTAACAATGCATTCCATGCTACTCTTACCTGAAGAGGAGAAACTTGAAAAAGATTGGGGAAGCATAGGAAAATTAATGTCTAATTATTAATCAAATTTAGAAAAAAGCATATAAAATTCTAAAAATTGAACAAATGTTGAGAAACAGATAGATGCACGGAAACAGGTTTATGAAAACAAGACATAGATAGAAATAAGAAATGCTATAACACTGTACCTGTTACAGGAAAAACTCTAATATCAGGAAGCTCTGTTACAGTTTTATTAGAGTTTAAAAGAAAGAGCCGGGCAAGAAAGATGGAAATCTCAGCAACTGTCAGAAGCAAGGACATAGCAAAGAGGAAGAGAGACCCATGTCTTCTGAATTAACCTGCCATGTTCAGGAACCAAAGTCAGCACGCAGACACATGGCAAGCATGGGGGCGTGTCCTTAGATGCAGACTGAGAAAGCCCAAGATGCCAGAGAGAGCATGGTCGGGGTTAAGCCAGAGTCTGAAGAGAGGACATGGGTAAGAAAGAAGAAATATTACTCCAAATCATGGGATTTAGAGTAAATATTACAGTACTGAAAAACACAAAACGCAAAGTAGGTAAAAACCAGCATCTTTGCAACAGAAATTGATTAATGTTATTATGTGAATATACAATTTTATAGCCATCATTATTTTGTAAGAAGTAATGATTTCCATTAATAAGCAATATTTGAGAAACTTCTTGGTTTAATTATTATTCACTAGATTTAAAATCAACCACATGAGGGTCCTGCATCACAAAATTCATGCAACTATTAAGAATTTATGGACACTTGTGAATAAGCCTGAAGCAGATATTAATTTTGTGGGTGAACTGTCACTTGCTGTTTTCATTTTTGTTGAGCCTTGACCCTGAGAAGAAAAGCATTGCTCATGCTGCAGATTCGAGAACGTTTATCTTCTGGGAACCCCTGTACCTGTGCAGGCTGGCCATGAATGGCAAGCAGGAAGCAGGTAGTAAATAGTTAAGGGTATTAAAATCATTTGCCCTTGAGAACAATTAGAAGTAGATGATTTTCAACTAAAGTTATTATTATTTATCCCATGGCTTAAAAATATCTGCACTGGGTAAGAACTAGGAACCAGCAGCTTCTCTGTAGTAAGACCTCTGCCCTGTTTAGAAATCTCTCAATTGGGATCATCAGCCTGTGGGTAGCCTTCTGCATTCATTTCTGTGGTATGCAAGGATGCAATCTGATGTTTTGTGCCTGCTATTTGTGATGAGTCCACATACCAGGAGTATATTTTTTCCTGTAATGTCAGAATCAAGACCAAGTTGTTTTCAGTTGAAAAACAAAACTCTGGCACATTTGCATGAAGTTTGCTCAAAATTAGTTGCCCAACCCAACCCATCTTCATTTGCTCAATAAGTAAGTTAAGATTCAGCTCATATTTGCTTTATAACAAACATAATGAAATAACACAAACTCAGATGCTCCTCCTGGTGTCACATGAACAGCAAGAACTCCAGTTAATACTGTGGATGTAAAATGAGAAGGGATATTAGGCAACTGCTCCTGACAGGAACACATTACACACTTAAAAATACGTGTACAAGTCATCCACACCGCGTGTAACTATTGCCAACCAGGTGCTACGTGTAGATAAGACAAATGCACAGCCCACACAGGAGCCCCACCAATAAAATCCAGCCATGCCAGCAAAAACCAGCAGCATCATACCTCTGCTGTGCTCAGGGACCAACAATGAAACTCAGCCTGAAAGAGATGAGGAAAACAGAGTAGAGAGTGAAGAGAGAAAGATGGATTAGGACTTCATTTACCTTTATGCATTGAGAACAGTTCACCCAAAACCAAACAATGTATTGAGGCAAACACTTCCTGAGTAAAGTATGAACTATATCTTTGGATTAGAGGAATCCCAGATAGTTTCACCTCTTATTTTTATACTCCAGGGAATAACGGAGTGAGTGGATTTTCTCAAGGCCTGGTAGCACATCCTGCCTCTGTCAGAACAGACTGTTTATCCATTTCTCTAAACTGCTAGTATCTCAAAAAGAACCCAAGATATTTTCTTTCAGATTAGAATGTGTAAGCTTACATTTCCTTGAGCTGACAGACAATCCTGGGTTGTGGCTAAGCTGGGGACATTTGTAGCAGGAAGAATAAGCAGAGAGGACAGAACTGTAGGCTGCCTCGGCCACGGAGACCTGTCCAGACTGTAACAAGTACACAGCTGTCCTGGAAACAGATTAGTCACAGGCCTTTGATCTCCCGTGTGCACTGTGGCAACAAAGCCAGTGATATACATGAAAGGAAATGTTACTGAAACATGAAGAGAACTGGTTCCTTCACATTTATATGGTGGGAAAGTCACTTCACCATTTTCTTTAATTCCATAGGCAGAGGAAAAAAAATGATCTGCTGTGTTTTTGTTTATTTTATTTTAAATATGTTTATATATGTAATTATATGTATATAACTCCTAGGGAGAGTGATCTTTGTGCATCTCATTACTACACAGCCCTTAGTGAATTGCACTGGTCGGAAAAAAAAAATGGATTAGAATCTGAAACAGTGGAGAAAGAATATGAGCAAGTCTTATAGGACTGCAAAAGGCTGCACTGCTTTCTAGACACAACAGTTTCACCACTAAATGCTGTGCTATTGGTGCTGCAGTTGTGGGAAGGCAGAGCAGCTGTGAACTCACAGGTCCCCTCTGCACCTGCCGTGAGCATTCCTGTATACCCTCAATCATACATGCATTTGAAAAATCTAATTTGTTACACTTACTGAAGTAGATTCTTCCTTGACAGTACATTTCTGGGTAATTTAAAGTTAAATCTCATTAGTCCCATGCTCCTGCAGCTTTGCTTCCTCATCCCCATTCTTCTGCGAAATCAAGTGGATTTCTCCACGATCTTCCCAGTACGTGCTGTCACTTGAGTTTTTTTTTTTTTTTTTTTTTTTTAAATCTCGCCATTCTGGTAGGTGTAAGATTCAAGCTCAGAGTTGTTTTGATTTGCAGTTCACTGATAACTAAGGAAGTTGAGCATTTCTTTAAGTGTTTCTCAGGCCATTGGGTGTTCCTCTGTTGAGAATTCTCTGTACCCCATTTCTTAATCGGATAATTTGGGTTGGAAGTGTTTAATTTCTGGAGTTCTCTATACATCTTGGATACTATCCTTTGTTGGACGTAGGGTTTCCAGAGAACTCTTATAGATGATAAACATCTTCAGCAAAGTGGCCGGATAAAAAAACATAAGTCGAAAAAAATCACATGATAACTTTTAAATTTTACCTATGACTCCCTGGTCACAGGGACCTGTCCTCTTACAGAAATAGGTACTTCTTTTCTAGGCCTCAAGTGGGCAGCACATCGCACCACATTCTTATGAGATGGGGGATGATTTGGTCATGAAAATAAATTTGACACCACTCTCAGAATTATTCCCATGTAATGGGATTAGCAATATAAATTACCTGCTTCTTCTGCAGTTTGAATTATTCACATCCTGACTGTATGCCCCTCCCTTATGCCCTCTCGGTCGCCCCTCCCTCCCTCATCCCCTCTCCCTCCCTCCTCTAGTCCTCAGAAAGGGGAGCGTTCCTCAACTATCATCTGACCTCTACTAAAGCAAGGCAGAGCCTAAGGTCAAACTCTGCCAAGACAGGGTAAGCAAGTCCTCAATAGGTTCTGACTCACAAATACATCTGTCAGAGATACTGGGCCAGAGGGATGAAGATGATACTCCAACGTTATAGAGAGTTTTGGGTGACCGTTGAGGCAGCAAACTTCTCATTTGGGAAGCTACTAACCTGCACTCCCTGTGTACTCAGGTAATTAATTTTATTCCTTCTCAAGTCTCTGATGGGGTTCAAGACCAGATAGTTTAGTTTTACAATTAAGCTTAGTTGTTTATGGGTTAACATGTTTTTAGGTCTAGATAGCTGTTTTAAGTTAATAATGATGAGATATGATAAGTATTGATTTACATTCAGAATCTTAGACTCACAAAGATAGGAAAGATGTTTTCATTAAGGTTGCCAAATACAAATAGCCAAAACACTAAGAATGTAGCACTTATATAATTGTTGATTGTTCAGTGGTTTTTTTGCTGTATGTAGTTTATTTTATATTTGTGTAATAGTATAAATGTACATGTAAAGTACTTAATAAAACAAAACAAAATTTAAATTGACACACTAATTTTTTCTGGTAGTTTTATATTATCTTGAATAAATCCTGAAGAGTGGTATAGCAAATCTCTTCAGAATAATTTCATAATCTATTTAAAGTTAATCGAATAAGGAACTAAGGATTTAACAAAATCTAAATTCAAGTGAGGTCATAGCTCAAAAAGCATCCAGCCACATTAAAAGAAACATATTACTGACTTGCGAACAGTGATTTTCCCGAACGTCTTTAAAATATCGGTGATGTATATTGAATGCTGTAGGGCATGACACTACACAAGATAAACCACAAATTGACGGTTTAATTTTTTGAAGCAAAAATGTCAGTTTGTAGCAACAGTACTAGAAAACTAAATTACTTAGAGATTAACTCCGCAATAATAAATAGATATTTCAGGACAAAATTTTATTGTTTCAAAAGTTTGGTACAGCATTTATTTAGAAATTACAAATTCTGCTTTGATTGTTCCATGATTAAATTAAATTAGCAAGTTAACCAAGTAATTCTGATGATTATTCATGTAATATGTTCGGTAAAATTTATAGATAATAATTGGCAAATACATATAAAAATGATGGTACCCAATCTCTGGGCCTTACCAATTATGGACATATAGACAGATGATAGCTACACAGAAAGATAGATGATATGTAGCTAAAGAAACTATACCAAGGGCACAGGAAGATTCTAGAAAAGTCTACGAAGGACAACATAGCCCATCATATCCTCTAGATAAACGCACTTCTACCACACGTATGTTGGTGTTCTTTGAGGTTCTGCTGAGTTTTCCCATGCCCACTGGATGACACTAATCAATTAAGTAAGCCTACTAGCATCTAACATCAGTGCTAAGACTATGCTTCATTAACTTAACAAGCTGCAGGCCCAAATGCTTAGCAACCATCAGAGGCTCCAGACATTCCCAGTAGTTAGAAGTGTAGATGCACAGAAACAGGTGTGCCACCTGAGAAACAGAAATAAAGAAGAAAAAAAAAGTCTGTACATGGAGAGATGACGAGATAACTGTAGTTACAGGAACCAAGCAGGACCACTCCACTTTAGGGTGTGCAAATTTGCTTCTTAAAAACTGCACGTTTTACGGCAATTGGTGAGTTTTAAGTTGGCTACAGGTGGAAGCTGAACCACCACTCCATGTTCTGATGCTTTGACTGGCACATCAGTGTGTGTTTGTGTGCGTGCTACATGCATGTGTTGCTGATGCCAAAAACCTATTGCATGTGGTGTCTTTAGGAACATTATAGAGCTTTGGGACTGAATTACTTGATTTCATCGGCACAGAAACTTTTGTTGGTTCAGTTACAAGTTTAGAATTACAAGTTCATATCTGCCTTAGGGCTTCTATTGCTGTGAAGAGACACCATGACCACATCAACTCTTACAAACAAAAACATTTAATTGAGGCTGCCTGACAGGTTCAGAGGTCTGGTTCATTGTCTTCATCGCAGGAAGCATGGTAGTACACATGGTGCTGGAGAATTTGCTGAGAATTGTACATCCAGATCCTCAGGCAGCAGGAAGAGATAGTGGCATTGGGTCTGGCTGTAGCTCCTGAAACCTCAAAGCCTATGCCCAGTGACACACTTCCTCCAACAAAGCCACACCTATTGCAACAAAGCCACATCTCCAATAGTGCCACTCCCTATGAGTCTAGGGGGCCGTCTTCAGTCAAACCACCACAATATCTATATGATGCTATAAGACATGAAAAATTAAAGATAAGTAATTAATCAGAAGGCAAATATTACTATCCCTTTAAAGTTACTGATCTTAAACATTTCAAAAATATGAAAAATAAACAAAACGTTAATATTTGTTATAGGTTGTGGATAACTCATATCTTTCTAATTTTGTTTGTTGATGATTACTTTGCAATACTGATTTGTTTTATTCTCTGTCCTGTGGAGCAATAGAAGATAAGAGTTATCTGCTTGTAAAAAGCAAGTGATCTAATGAGAAAGCCCTGGAGTATTGTGAAGTTATTTACCCAAAGAGAACGAGCCCTAATTTTGGTGACTTGACCCTTTCTTTTTCGAATCAATTGCATGGACAAATGACTATCCTCATTCACATAATGTAAATTACACATGTCCATTTTACAGTGGTATGATTTTTATACCGTCATTAATTTTCTAATTAAATGAATCAATAGCAGCTTCCAAAGGGAATAAGCTAGGATTATGCATAACAATATTAAATTTCTTTCTATCGATTTCACATTTCAATGCAGTTATTTCACTGAAGTAATTCATCACTAGAGAAAACTTTTGTCTTTTGAGATGTATATATTTAATTTATTTATGTGAGTGAACATGTGCGTCAGCTTGTGTGAGCTGATGCCAGCAGAGGTCAGAAGAGGCTGTAGGAGACACTGCGTCAGGAAATACAGGTGGCTGTGAGCTGTTTGATGTGGGTGCCCAGACTGAGCCCCAGTCCTCTGGGGGAGCAGCAAGACTGCCCCCCCCCCGTAACTGTGCCTTCTGTCCATCGTGTTTCTCTGTTAAGTTTTCTTTGGTTGGTGTGTGTATATCTTTGTGACAGTGTGCTATGGGGCTTTGCTTTTTGTTGTCTATATTTGTTGTGACTTGTATTTTGAGCTGGTGTTGTGGCTTAATCTGTTTAAATGTGAAAAAAATATGCCACATGAGATAGAGCACAGACTGTAGACAGAAAAATCAATTCTACCCAAGTCCAGGTTGGTGAACTAATGAGCTTCTTAGGGTGATTTCTAGAGGGGGGAGGTGACAGAAGTGCAGCTAGCTGCATTATCAGAAAGCTCAGCTCTGCATTTTTAGCTTGAAATTTTTTTTATTGTTGAGATTTGAACATTATCAGAAGAGTGTGCAATGTTATCCTAGCAAACCCTTTTCTTTAAAATGTTTATGTTTAAATACATATATCACCAAATACAGACCACCCCCTTACTTCTCCTCTAGTTTCTCCTATATCCCCCAACAACTCTTCCCTGTCAATTGCAGATAATTTTTTAACCATGGCGTGCCTCATTGGTGCTAACAGGTGCATGTACTTCTGTGGATGGTGACCTGAACATGAACAAGTGTGCTTTTCAAAAAGCAAACTTAAACTAACAGTTTCACAATAAAAGATGATTATGGAAAAATAAAGCCCATGTCAAAATTATCAACCCCTCAGGAAAGTTGAGTTCCCTGGGCTATTGGCACATTATGCAGCCAATTCCAGGGGAAAGTCTCCTCAGTCCAGCGCTTACTGCTTTTATAACTCTTAGAAATGACCATGAAAACAAAACAATCCAAATATAATCCAAAATGGAGTCTGTCAACTGACTCTATGCTCAGAAAGGCCTCTTGGCCGATTCCACTGTAATTGGTATCCTGATGGAGCCCAGCTTTCTGTCTGAGGCTGAAGCAACGTTCCAGGGGTGGGGGTATGTGGTTGTAACTATTCTGATTTGCAAACCACTCATAACCTCGGTGAGTATTTTTTTCACAAACTTTTGCTCGTTGCAATTGTCAGTGGTTACTTATGAGGCTTCTTCCTGCGTCCAGGAGAGAGCATTCCATGATACAGGCCAAGCTCTGCCTGTGTGTGTGTGTGTGTGTGTGTGTGTGTGTGTGTGTGTGTGTGTGCACGTGCACTCATGTGTGTGTGTGCATGTGATCTACATGTGCTAAGGGGTGCTAAGTGGTGTTTTTTTGGGGGGGCTTTCTAGGTTTTGTCTGGTACCCTATCTATAAATAGGGATGATTTGACATTTCCTCTGCCTATTTATGTCCCTTATATTTTTTCCTCTGGCTTTACTCATCTTAAATTTAAAGACAGAATATCACATAAAATTGCAGAGTATAAATAACCTTGTCACAACAAAACTTTTCTTTAAAGACTATGTGATGGAGATGTAACCATCACAAGGTCATTGTGCAGCCATACTTATGGAAGCAAGCCCAGCAGCCATGGCTGAGTAGTTATAGCAGTGGCATAAGTAGATGGTCAATGCACTTTCAGAAAAATGAACATGGAAATTTCTGCTCAAATGAGAGGCAAACAGATCCCTGAAATAAGTGGGCCAACTGTCTTGGGGACTACCGAAAGCTTACCATTGCGGTTCCTGCAACTCCCTTTTAACCAGCTGTATACCCATCACTGACCAGAGCTGGCTTATTGACCACACTCAGCTGGGAAAATGAATGCTCTACTGAGTGTTCTGAAGTTCTGAACACAATTGATATTTTCACTGTAAAGAAGAAATGGGAGCTCCACTAATGTCAGTGGACTCTTGTGGCCTTTGAAATGATATTTTTCTTTATTGTTTTTTTTTTTTTACCCTTGATAAGAACAGTAGTGCACATAATTGAGCTTATCATCTCATTCTGAATGTTAACAATCTTCTCAATGATCCAGCTAGCCATTTCATAGAGTTCCTGTATGCCGGACTTTCCTGGCCTATTGAATGCTATCCAAATAGACCTCAGGCTTTCAGCAAGGAGTATAAAATAGCAGAGTGTTTATAGACACTGCTGCATTAATTAGAGCCCATCTGGCTTCAGGAAAGGGCTCCACGCTGGAAAAGGATGTGTTTCATCTGCCGTGACAATAGCAACACCTGAGGCCCCATGCTAGTGGATTTGATAATGAGGATGGAAAGGTGGCTGAGCACAAATTTCCTCTAGGCTCCCCAAGCTTTGTGCACACTGTGTATCTGCAGGAATCACCGATGTCTGTAACACCGGAAGGAGATCTATTCTCAAGAAATCTGTATTTTTAATTAGTTTGTAACGAATCAGGTGCACTCGTAGAATTAGAGTCACCTTTGCAGTTGTATCGGGACGTATACTGACTTGTTTACATAGTTCAGTTGGCATATTTCCTGAAGACTTTCTTTAAAAAGCGTTTATGTGACAATTAAGAGAATGAAAATAGTATCTTGTGTGGCATCATGTGACCCTAGAACTTGTTGGGTCTAAGGCAAGTAGGTTCATGAGTTTCAGGTCAGTTGGGAATCAGTTCAAGAATCACAAAGTGATAGGAGAAGGAGGAAGCAGAAGGAAGGAGCAGGGCAGCCATAAGAAGGAAGAAGGAAGAGGAAGAAGGAAGAGGGGAAGAGAATAAGCAGAAGTTGGGAAGGCAGAGGAAGAGGAGCAGGAGAGTGAGACTGTGGGGAAGGGGAACGCCGTTTAATCCCTAGTTTTCAAACCATGAAGCCAAGAGTTTCGCATGCATGACTCTCAGATAATAGTAAGTCAGATATTTCCTCTATTTGGTTAAGACTAAGACCACATCATTTAAAACGCCAATCTTCATGCTCTGCTGTCTTTTCTAATTAAGGAGCAAGTGGTTGTTCCTTATGTCTAAGCAGTCCTAGTGAAGGCTGTGGAGGTAAGGAGACCGCAGCTAGGACCTGAGGTCAAACACAGGATTGGGGTGTGGTCCTGCATGTGGTCCTGGCGTGGCCAGTTGCACTGTCACTCACAGTGATTCCATGTTTTTTGTTTCAGTTTTCATGATTAGATATCCCTAGTGATTTATAAATTATGTGTAAGTAGTTAGTTGCTTATATTAAAGGATATGAGTGCACTATATTAAAATGAAGTAAATAGAAATACAATACAAGGTAATTGTAGCAACCAATATGGTACCTTAGAAGATAATGAATTGATGACTGGAAGAGAGAGCTTGGGGAAAGAGACAAAAAGCACATTGATGTGGTAAAAGTAAAAAAAAAAAAATTGCAAAATAAAAAAATGAAATATATGAATGTGCTTAAAATAAATAATGCAAAATATTGTTAAATGTAACCATTGCCTTTAAAATTAACTGTTAAATTCTAACAACAGAATTTTATATATTAATAGATAGGTGTAAGGGTTTATTAGACTCTGCCAAAAAGGACATTACTGAATTGAAGGAGAGATAAACCTTTTTTCCAAGTGTGGGATGGTGAACGGTCTTGTGAGAGAATAGGTGAGGTTAATCCACTAGAAGACCAATCACCTTGTGTGGGAACTTGATTGTTGCCAGCTGAAAAGATCCCCTGAACAGACTCCAGGAGGAAATATATAAGTCAGCCAGACACAAGAGAGGGGGCCTTTTGGAGACTTGGGATAGTTTCTGCTGTTCATCGCTCCACTTCCAGAAGCACCTAGAGAGAACCACTCAAGGGAACGCTTCGGGGCTCCAGTTCCTGCTGAGGTTCCGGGTTCTGGTTACTCCAGGTTCCAGCAGAAGAAATCCTGCTGACTACACCAGGAGAATCATTCCTCAGAACTGATATCCTTATGGTTTTGTTATTGTATTCTTTAATCCACTTTTTCTACTGTCTTGGTTAGTTGGGTTATAAGTGACTACGCTTGCTTAATAAGTTGTAATAAAATATATTAGTTAAGAAAATTGAGCCAACACTGAATCCTTATATAAGTAAGAAAGAAAAATCAAGATTGAAAAGAATGAGGGACCAGTTCAAAGGAACATACAAATATAAAGGAAAGAAAGATAAATAAATAAATAAATAAATAAATAAAATAAAATAAAAAAGAAAGATGAGACCACAGGAAAAGTTAATACCCACCATTACTATATAAACAAAATAAATCAATCCACTTAAGAAAGATGTATTGTGAATACCCAGCAAGAGAGAAACAAAAACAGCTAAAGGCAGAACATCATTGAAACAGGCAAAATTAAAATGATCTGAAGATATGATAACTTAATTTTAAAGGTAGAAGAATTACATTAATCATTAGTCTTACTATGTTAAAATGTCAAATGGACTGAGAGATAAATCAGGAAAATGACGCCTTTCAATAGCCACCCGAATGATAAAATATCTTGAGGTAAATTTAAGCAAAAGAAGGACTTGTATATTAAAGACTTTAAAACATTGAAAAAATAAATGGAAGAAGTGTTCAGAAGATGGAAAATTTTCCCAAGCACATGGATTGGTAGAATTAATATAGTAAAAAATACCATCCTCCATAAAGTAATCCACAGATTCAAAGTGATAACTTCAAAATTATAACATAATTCTCGACAGAACATAAGAGGACATTTTTATCTTCATATGAAAACAGAAAAAAACCTTGGAGGCTAAGCTTAAGAACCACTCTAGGTATCACCAACCCCGACCCCAAAGTGTGCTGCTGTGCAAGGTAATCAAAACAGCATGTAACGGTACAGAAACATACACACTGCTCAATGGAACAGAACTGAAGAACCAGGTAAGTCCACACGTGCATCAATCTCTGATTTTTTTAATATAGAAACTAGCATTACACACTGGGGTAAAAAGCATCTTCAACAAATGGTGCTGGTCAAATTGGATGGTTACAGGTAGAAAAATCTCAATACTTCTTGCTCTGCGGAAAATACAACTCTAAATAGACCAAAGACCTCAACATAAGACCAGTTACACTGAACCAAATAGAAGAGAAAGAGGGAAAGAGCCTTGAACTCATTGTCAAAGGAAACAACTTTCTGAACACAATACAATTATCAAAGGGACAAAGAGCAACAGTTAATAAATAGGACCTTTTGAAATTGAGAAGCTTCTGCACAGTGAAGGGCACAATAATTCAGACAAAGTGGCAGCCATCAGGTGTGAAAAGATTTTAACCAACTACACATCCAATAGAGGGATAATATCCAAACTATACAGAGAACTAAAAATGGGCATCAGAAAAAAAATTAAAATTGATGAAAGTGGTCCTATGAGAACTCCCAAACATCCCAGGCAAGACCAAAGGCCACTGTTGCTCTCCGGTCCTGACCGCTGGCCTTATTGCTGCAGGCCACACCTGCACACCTCATGGAATAAAGAGACGTTGAGCTGGTTCCTGTCTAGACCCTTCACCCCTATGGACTAGAAACTGGGAAGAGTCAGCAGGGGAGAAACTAGAAACATAATATTTTATATGGAAAAAAATTCTATTTTAATCACAGACAAAGAAACTGGGAGTATGATTAGAGACTACATAGTATGGATCTGATCCTCTGGTCACTGACTCAAGAAGTGAATCCCTAATTTGGCATCTTTAGTGCCTAGTTCACTCGCATGGAAACTATGATAATACAGCCTTTAGAATTACAGGCAGGTTAAACACACACAATGTGTGCCAAACAATCTTTTCTAAAAATGAGTCTTACTTTAGGGAAAATTGTCACCTTCATCATGAATATATAGTCCCCTTCAGAACTTAGATATCTAGGAGTTCTGTTTTGGAAAATTCAGGGTTTTGAATTACTTACTTTTGGAGAATTTATGGGTCCACAGAAGGAAACTGCAATGGAATATTTTTCCTAAAGGTATTTTCTATGGTAACAGTGGTGCTTTGAAATAAGCTTCTGCAGTGTATTCTTGAAGTCACTTGATGCGTATTTCAGAAAGTGACAGAAAGAGTCAGCTCTCCAGCTACAATTTAGACAGAATTCCGAGAAAACACAATAGTATCTGAAAAAATACACAGGCTTATTGGTGCAATTTAGCTATGTCAGCCTCTATGAGGATGTAAATCTCTATTCTTTTACTCATTAAGCCCTTCAATCACAAGTATATGAAAGATTAAAGAATCACATGATTAAACACACATATACATGCCCTTCTCCCCCTCCAAACAAACAAACAAACAAACAAACAAACAAACTTAACTGAACAAAGGAGGAAGAGCCAGCCAGCTAGCTCTTTGCAGACACTCTGCCCGGCTTCACACTGTGGGGGACTAGGATGATGTCTGTGGCACATGTTACCAGTGAGGGCCATGCAGGTGTCCATTGGCCATGCTGCTGCTGGGGACCACACTGATCTGAAAGGCCTGTGTTGCCACCTGACGTCACAGTGATGTCCATTCCTGTGCTGCTGCCAAGGACTATATCGGGGTCCAAGGTCCTACTACAACCAAGGTCTGTGTTGAAGTCTATGGTCTGGTTGTCCATAGTTTGTACTGCCATGTTGATGTCCCTGGGCCACATTGCTGTCATGGGGCCATACTCATCTGTGTGGCCTAGGCTGCCACCTTAGGCCATGGTGATGTTCATGGTCTGGGGAACCCACAAGGCCTTGTCTAAGTCCGTGGACCACTGCACCAAGGCCCATGTTCATGGTCTTTGCTGTCACTGCAAGTCTTGTGGAGGCCCATGATCAGTGCTCCCTCTGACTGTAAATAGCACGGAAGCTGCCTTTGCTGTGATACAGAAGACTGCAGACTCACAGTTCAGAAGGAGGGACATGGGAAGTTTCTATGGCAAGCCCTACCCCATCCCACCAACACTGCCCCCAAAAGCAACAGCAGCCTAGACAGGAAGCCATTTAAGAGAACTCTTAAAAAGTGTGATGAAGATGCTGTAGTGTATCTCCTCACAATTGTTGACTTCTGATGTGGAGGTGTATGTGAGAGGACTCAGTTCTGTTTATGTGGAAGTTTGACCATACTTTTCTTCTTCTTCTTCTTCTTCTTCTTCTTCTTCTTCTTCTTCTT
>OU015744.1:2994022-3016974 GCA_907169655.1 Acomys percivali
TTCTTGTTCTTCTTGTTCTTGTTCTTGTTCTTGTTCTTGTTCTTGTTCTTGTTCTTCTTCTTCTTCTTCTTCTTCTTCTGCTTCTTCTTCTTCTTCTTTTTCTTCCTATTATTATTATTATTATTATTATTATTATTATTATTATTATTATTACATCTTTGGTGAGGGGAAGTCAAGCCGGGGGGGATGTGGAAGAACTGGGAAGGATTTTTAGATAGGGGTGCATGTTGTGAAACTCCCAGGAGAATCAATAGAAGTGTTATCTTTTAAAGTGAAAAAAAAAATGAAAAATTAAATGATGCAATCAGTTCTGTCATACATGTTTCGAGCATGGTCATGTCTCTCTCTCTCTCTCTCTCTCACACACACACACACACACACATACACACACACACATGCAGTTGTTGTTAATCCCCTCATACATATTGTATCTGCCTCAGATTCTAATTACTGTTGAAGATGAACAGTGATTCTTGGTGTGGAATTTTTATGTAGCCATCTTTATTTCCTCACTATAAATTAGCAATTTCCCCAGGAGTGAGTCCTCTAACAGGTTTTTACTCAACAAAGTCTGTTCATGGTGCATCCAGTATAGACTTGCAATAGTGCTATTCTAAGGATACAGAAAACATCTCCCACATGGACTTCAACTCTCCTTCCAGCAACATATCACAATCATGACAATAAAATCACAGCTTCTGAGGGGGATTACCTGCCCCTGTATATGCTCATAGGGTATCAAGTCTCTTCTCGGTGACCTGCTGTCCTTCCTCTGAGTGCCACCAGGTCTCCCCCTCCAGGGGACATGGTCAAATGTGAGGCACCAGAGTACATGAGAAAGTCTTATCCCACTCTCCACTCAAGTGTGGAGACTGTTCTGACCATTGGCTAGATCTGGGTAGGGGTTTAAAGTTTACCGCCTGTATTGTCCTTGGCTGGTGCCTTAGTTTGAGCGGGACCCCTGGGCCCAAATCTGCCTATCATAATGTTCTACTTGTAGGTTTCTAGGACCCACTGGATCCTTCTACATTGCTATTCTCCCATGGTTCTCTCATCTCGAGTCCCAATTGGGTGTCCTCCCTCAGGCTTTTGTGGGACATTCCCCTTGGGCTAGTATGCAGTCATAGGGGAGGGGAATAAGGGGAAAATGGGAGGGAGGGAAGAATGGGAGGATACAAGGGATGGGATACCATTGAGATGTAACAAGAATAAATTAATTAAATAAAAAAATAAAAATAAATAAATAAATTAAAAAAAAAGAAATGAAAAAAAAAATAAATAAAATAAATAAAATCACAGCTTCACCATCACTGTCCTGGACCACTGCATTAACCTTATGACTGACTTTGATGACATTTTTCTGACATATAGACTATTCTCAACTAAGCAGACACTAGCAAGAACACACTGCTCTGCTTATGCCTGACAGTGACTTCCCACTTCAGTTAGAAGAAAACTATCTTTTAAAGCAACATGTATACACCCCACGTGACTCCATCCCGCTCACATGTTACTGTCCCCCACCTCCCACAATCATTCTCTTAGCCTGTTCCTAATCTCTAGCTTCCTCAGAAACACATGAAGCCTGGTGCTTTTCTTAGGAAATTTCTTAGATCTTCATGTCTCACCATGTTAATTTACTGACAGTTTTGTTGCAACTTCACACCCATAGACATATTATGACTCCTTCAATTCTCTAACATGTTTTTTAAAAATAAACCAAGACACAGTAGCACCATAACATATTTTTGTTATTTTTCTGTTGGTTTATTCTTTATTTGGTTTCTTTCAGACAGATTACACTAACTAAAGACATTTTTCTTATGATTAAAATGACTTTATCTAAGTAGTTCAACCTATGCAGTAAATATTTATTGAATGAGTTGCTGTTTTTCTATTAACAATTTTGGAGATGAATTTACCACGCTGATATAAGCACCAAGAGAAACCAACGAGAGGGATTTGTAGAGTCTTCACTGAACGTCTTAGAATTCCAAGACATTTTCATTGTTGGAAAATTACTGATTAAGTAATAAGAACCATACTCCTCCAACAGGTTTACTCAGATCATATATCTTACATAAGGCCAAAAATTAGCACTGATTGAAAAACCATGGAAGATGCCCAGGAGGTGTGAGGGAGTGTGCGGCTTCTGGGATGCTCTGGTTCCATCTTCCCTGTTACTTGAGGCAGGTGTGATAAATACAAAGTACCATTTACCCAAGAGGAAATATTTCAGGTATACTGGCAATATTAAATATTGTCACTTCTGTTGAGAGACTCACTGACTGTGGCGTTCCATTTTGGCATAAACTGTAAATGCACTTAGCATAACTAACCTATATGGATCAAGTATATCATACTAAAAGTATTTATTATGATACTATGGGGAATTTTTATTAGTGTTTTTTTTTTTTTTTAATATCAGTCTTCATTTGGTTTCTCATCACACCTGTTTCTCTCACTTAGGGCAGTCAGATAAATTTTGGCTTCTCTCCAATTGTAACTGATGAATAGAAGTGCAAAGAGAAACAATTCAGTCACTGTGAAGTCTACACTTTCTATATCCACATGGTGCCCTGGTCTGATGACTTCCCCTTGGTGGGGAGGCCCAGCCGGCACACAGAGGAAGGGAAGCAGGCTATCCAGTTGAGACCTGATAGGCTGCGGTCATATGGCGAGGGAGGAGGTCTCCTTCTGTCAGAGGTCTAGGGGAGGGGTCTAGGGTGGGAGAGGTAGGGAGAGTGAGAACAGGCAGATACAAGAGAGGGGATAACAATAGGGATGCAATCTGAATAAATTATAATATTTAAAAAACATAGTTTTCCAATAAAATAAAAAAAAAGACAGTATTTGAAATTGAAAAAAAAAGTTCAAGTCCAGATTTAGGATTTATGAAATCTGTGACACTAGGAGGGTTATTAGACTGTTTCAGGCTTCAGTTTATCCCTTGTAAATAAAGCTTATGACTGGGAAAAAAAACGAGATACCTGTAACCTACCTATGCGTAATGCAGACATAACATTTAATATGTATGTATTTATTTACCAAAGCAGGACTAGTTGTTTATTGCCTATAATGTGAAAGCAATGGTTATTTGTTCCCTTTTTCTGCCTGCATAATTAGATAAATTTATTATGAGAATTTACTATGGGAATTATATATATGCTAAAGTTTATAAATATTTACCTTTTAGAAATGCTGAGAATATTTTGTGTAAAATACAGTTGATGAAAGGAAGCTACGTTGTTGTTGGTAGTGGTTTTTTCTTTTTCTGATTAAGCTAAAAAAAAAATTAATCTTCCCTCATATATTCTCAGGCTGTGGGGAATCATAGTTTTAAAGAGACCACAAACACAGTTAAAAATCACTCAATTCTATCAGCCTCATCCAGTTGCCTGTTTGCTTGAGATAAAAGTTCAGTGGCGATTGACTATACATACATTAAAATGCTTATCACCAGGTGATTAGACTTAAGGTTGGTTTTTGCGAAAAACTGAGGTTATTCATTTTTAAGCTTCTCAACCTCTGCGGTTAGTTAGTTAAAGTCAAAGATATTAATCCTCTCAGGAAACACTTTACTTCTCACCAGCCAGGAGAGACTCTCTGGATGACCCTTGAAGGCAACTGCAGGCTCCTACTGGGCAACAATTTTAAAGTGAACTTTATTTGTAGAGAAGAGTAAAACTGAACAGGAACACTTCGGTACAGCACAGAACAGCATCATTTGAGTGAAGAGAAAGCCCGCTGAATGGGAAAACTATTACCAGCCATACATCTCACAGAGGGTTAGTATCTAGAATAACAAAGAACTCAAAACACTAATCACCAATAAAGTAAACAACTCAATCAGAAATTGGAGCAGAGGACTAGACAAATTCACAGAAGAAAAATAGCCAAGGAGTATTTAAACTTTTTTCAACATCCTCAGCCATCATGGAAACATAAATTAGAACTTCAGTTTCACTTTACCTCACTCAAAATGGGTAAAAATAAAAATACAAATAAATATTGTACAAGTGCTGGCCTGGCCTTGGAAGAGCAACAAACTGATATAACCATTATGGAAATCAGTGTACAGGTCTCTCAAAATGCTAGAAATAGATGTGTCATTTGATATTGCTACACCACTCTGGTGAAAATGTCTAAAAAGCTCTATATTTTATTAGAGAGATAGCCTCTCATCCATCTTCAGTATTTCTCAATTCTTAATAGTCAGGGAATAGAAACACTCTAAATGTTCATCAGCTTTTAGTGGACAATGATAATGTGTGACATAGAATATTCAGCTGTAAAAACTGCAAATCACAGGTAAATGGATAGAGCTGGAAATAACCATTCTGAGTGAGACAACCCAGGTCCCCAAAGACAAATGTCACATGTTTTCTCTCAAATATGAATGCTGTAAAGAATGTTCTCTCTCTTTTTTCTTTCTTTCTTTTTTTTATTTTTTATTTTTATTTATTTATTATTTTTATTTTTTTGGTTTTTCAAGACAGGGGTTCTCTGTGTCTTGACTGTCCTGGACTTGCTTTGTAGACCAGGCTGGTCTCAAACTCACAGTGATCTACCTGCCTCTGCCTCCCAATTATCCAATAGCAAATGGCCGTTTCTGAAAACATACACTCAACATTATATACTGAGAAGGTTATGCTTTGGAATTTATGTGCATATATACATATACACATATGCATGTAACAACAATTAACTTGTAAATAGCCAATGAAATTGAAAATAACAGGGAGTACATGGAAGCAAGGAGGAAAAGGAAGGGAAATAATGTAATTATGTTGTAATCTCAAAAAAAAAAAAAAAAAGAAAAGAAAAGAAAAGAAAAGAAAATTGTGAATGCTAGCTTTGAATCTTTAGTCATGTGTGTCTAAGTGGAAATGCCCATAGAAGGTGAGAAATTAGTAAGGGGAGCATGGGTGTTAGTTTCAAGGGAAGAAGAATGTAAGTGGTAGAACAGGGAAAAGGAGAATAATTGAATAAAGCACGTTCGGTGGGATGGGCAGCGGGAGGGCTCCGTAGGAAAAAGAGCAAGAGGACAGCCAACTAACACTAGAGACCTCAGAAAAAGCTACATGGAGAGAACATGGGCTTCCTGCTCAGATGTGGCCAGTGGGAAGCTCAGCCTCCATTGGGTCCCCTAGTAAAGGGAGCAGGAGCTGTCTCTGCCATGGACTCTGTTGATCACTTCCTAGCAGGGTGTTTTACCAGGCCACACATGAGGAGGATGCAGGCAGTCTTGATGAGACTTGGTAGGCTGGAGTCAGTTGATGAGGGAGGAGGGCTCCCTCTCTCAGGGGACTAGGGGAGGGGCATGGGGGGAAGAGGGAGGAAGGATGGGACTGGGAAGCAATGAAGGAGAAGGCTGCAATTGGAATGTATAATAAATACATTTTGGAAAATTAAATTTAAAAATCCACTGTGGCCCACACACGTGAGTTAATAAGGGTCTTAAGCAGACTGTAAATGATTGCAAAGACCCTCTTCCACAGAGGTGTCCGTTCAATAGAAATGATTTGTGCCTAAAAACTACACGACCATTAATTTACCTGTAGGAAGAAGTTGTGTATTGATTATAGACATATGTAAAGCATCAATAAAAACTAATATTTCATGGTACATGGTAATGTCCCATAAGTAATCCTGTCAAATACTTCATTCCTGTAGGCAGTTCATCTAGCCAAAGTTGTCATAAATTAAGCAACATTAGCTCAAGAATTTCAAAATTCCATCAGGAAGAGAAAAGGAAATCAATTAAAATTCACTGTTGCTTCCACGTTCTTTAAGGTGTAAAGCACATCAAATGTGCCAAGAGACTAGTAGAACTAATCGTGTAGGTTGAATGAGAAAACCAAACAGGAGGGTTGATTGTCACATAGAGATAGTTGTCAGTTTCCTTCCATGTCTCCTACACTTGAGGGAATAAACAGGGCGAGAACGGCTCTCTCAGAACCTATGAGCCTTGAAAGGGACCTCACGTACTGCTCCTAGGAGGTCACTCAACCTGAGACTCATGCTGAAGAGTAGCCAGGAGCAATACGCAGGGGCAGAGGTGAAGTGAACATGGAACCAGCCAGAAAACAGCCCTTGATGTTCTCCAGTATCTCTCATAGCCATTTCCTGACCTCTGACTGAAGATCCTAAAGTGAGCTTTCCGTGGGTCAGCTGATCTAAGCTGATCAGCTGGGAGGGAAAAATGCCTGGCAGAGTCCTAGCAATTCAAAGCAGGGGACTTTGAAGGTGAGTTATTTATGTGGCCACAAAGGCTAAACCTTTAAAAAGTGATTCATATAGAGAAGAGACTGCACAATGAACGTGTGATCTGTTGTATATAAAATATGTAACCTATTGGGATCACAGAGGAAAGACATTTGTTTTGGTCAGTAATGACTCATTCACAGAGCTACAAAAATCTCCTATAGAACATATGCTTTCTACCACTGTAGAGAACAGATTGGAAGAATAAATCAATAAGGGTATCAGAGCATTTTGTTTTCTGATGCCTGTGATCGCATGTATTTTCATTTATTCACTCACACCCTTGGCTGCTTTCATGAGCACTTCCTTCCACAGCTTTATCCTTTTCTGTGTCTCAAGGTGAAACTGAGAAGTTTACAAGGACATTTTAAGAAACACACGTACTAAGAGCTGCAACTGAAGTTTGAATTATTGGAAAAATTACTGGCAGTGTAGCAACTTTAATATCATAAATATGCTTGTGAGGCTGAACTTACCTTCCTAACTATCTATTTGTCTGTAGATATCGAACCACTTGTCCATGATTGAAGGTAAGATTTCCCCTTCACATCATTCTGTCCTTGTGCACAGTTACAACTAGGTCATTGGGGTTGCTGCTGAGCCCTGGCATGCTTCTGCTCATGCTTACTAGTGATAAAGCACACTTCGATGTGATGGTACCAAGAAAGATCCAGAGACTAACATCTTTTCAATGCTCTTCTTACAGATGTGTAGGCAACAGGTTAATTGTAAAAGGAAGTTTACACACAATTTAGGAAAATGGTTTATTTTTTTTTTACAATGCATCATAGAATATAAAAAAATATCTTTCAGCGCATCATCATTTGGTCTTCACACTTTCATGTGAAAAGAATCATTTATAACACACATTTTACATATGAGCAAACACAAAATTGTAGGGTATTATGGATATGGTTCAACTTCTCTTGACGGAGTACACTACTTAACACAATTTATATTTGCACGTTGGTGAATAACACTTCAGCCTTTAGTCTGCTTCGTATGAGAAATGAGCTCATCACTCTCACAAGGACTTACAAAAGTTATAAACCACTTCAGTTTCCTTGACTACACAAAAGCTAACAAAATAGCTTGCAGTAGTTTTATTCACAGAATCACATTTCTTGTGACCAAGGAAAAGATTCCATGTGAATCACTCAGAATGGGTTTTGTCATGTGAGCCTCAGTTATGTTTTCTCATTAACCATAAGCATGAAAATAACATATTGTAGAAAATAAATAGAACATCAAAACATACTCTTACCTCCCAAGCAGTCTGTTACCTTTAAGGTCTTATTCTCTATTGTACTAATTGACTTTCCTATGTGCCGTTCTGTATTCTACTTAGTAAACATACTGTATTCAGAGAAGTAACCATTCATACTTTCACAAAATATTTTAAGGGCAAATTTGGATGAAGGGCAAATTCTTGGGTAAGCACATAATGTGCTCAGAAACACAGCGTCAACTCCACCTACCCGCTGAACTATATTTTCTGTAACTCTACATTACTTACCATTCCACTCAAGTATAAACGGCCCTCGAGGCAGTATATGACTTAATTGCTCTAAACACAAATGTCCCCATGCACTTTTGGCAACAGTCTTCTCCACTGCCTTCTTAGGAAGCCTACACTTCATGGGGCTCTTCTGGTGCCTCATACCTCAACTTCTCACTTACTCACTTTGCAATGTGATCTATACTGTGTTTGCTCAACAGCCACTTAACTTTTGTATTCTATGGGTGATAGAGACCCAGGGAAATCTAATTGGTGTTTCAAGATGGACCACATGGTAAAAAACACGAGAGTAGAAGTTTCTGCTTAGGCTCTAAGCATCATTCCTCTACCGATTTCCACCATCATCTCCATTCCCAAATGTACTGAAGAAGAGGTTTTGGCATACACATGGCACAGACCAAATAAATAAATAATAAATAAATAAATAAATAAATAAATAAATAATCTAGCAATGCTGATATAAAGTTTAACTCAAAGGAAAGTGAATAAAGAGTCCAAGTTTAATAACGTGGTATAAAGGAATAGTTTTATTTTAAATAACTTACACATCATAATGCCTCCTGGTCAGCTGTAATTTTTGTCTGAGTATAAGTGACTATCAAGAGACACCCTCAAACAATTTTCAACGAATGGCTGGAAAATAGCATGGCTCAGCAGTTGAAGAGAAAAAGATGGTGGGGACAAAGAATGTTCTGGATGCATGTCTACTACGATTACTAAGGAGAAAAATGATTGTATGATCACTCTGGTTCACATGAATAAGGGACTCCTGTAAATTCCCCAACCAAATGACAGAAGCATGACGAAGGTTGCATTTATTTATGTTTCCTAAGGTGAGGAAACGAAGCTGTGTTGGAAAAGCAGTTCCCTCTCTAGGAAAACAACAGAGAGCACATAAGCTGGTGCCTCGAGGTAAGAAGTGAGTTCTGTGTTTGTCACTAGTTACTTAGTTTCCTGCCTTTGGAACTCTGTAGGATTTAGAATATTTTACAAAATGAATAGTTATAACTCTTAATTAAAAGTTGTGCAGATTTATTGAGCTGAATAAGTGCTGGACAGCACATCTTTTTTTATTTTTGCCATGTAGTGTTCTTTCTTCAATATTTAAAGGGGATATAGGGCATGTTAACTTAAAGAGATAGGAAGTTTTGATTAACTACTGTTTCATTTATTTCTTTTATGTATCTAATTATCTCTTGTCTGCATCTTTCTCACCATGCTGTGATAAATAAAAGTTGTTTATTAGAGGAATGTATGCACAACTCCTCTCCCATATGCTCATTAGACAAGGAAAAAAATCACTGTTTATGTCATATCCATTTAAGATATAGATGAAATTTAAATAATTCATTTACTTCACTTCCCTCCAGAGCAGAGAGCCATCATCATCTAGACTAGATGATATCCTTTTTCTCATGACCAAACACTGTTGTATTGTTTGTTGTTGCCTTCCAAAGGCGATGGAACTCAGAATGAAATTATTCACTTCATTTTAGTATCATGAGTTCAGGGAAAGCCATTTTTTATTTAAAAACAAAAGAAGAAAGACCTGTAACATGGGAGGAAATCTTGACTTTCTGTTGGGATATAGAGAGGTAGCTAATGCAAAGCTTAAGAGAATATTCACATGATGCCAAAGGCCAAACTTAAAATATTGGGACACAGAATCTTTAGTCCAGTCAATGCTCTGAGATATTTTTAATAGGTCAAAAGTGAGTGAAAAGAATCAACATCTCTAGGACAGGGTTGATTCTCATTTAAGGACCTTGTGACCATGATCTCCAATTACGTCTATAGCACATTTTAATTATCTGACTAAAATGAACTCTGAAAAATCAAATATGATATCTATTTTGTGCATAAAACCTGTGTATAAAAACAGGTGCAGAAAAATTCAGATTTCAAAGTGAGAACATCAGCGTTGTGCTAAGCAGCTGCACTGCCTTTGGACTGAAGTACAAATCTGACCTCAGGTTGCCATGAGTAGTTCATGAAAATGAGGGAGGCCACCAAGCTTCTAAAAGCTAAATCCAAACACATAGAACCAAGCCATCAGTTTCACCAAATTTACATAGTGATGCGTTTGAAGACACCTCGGTGAGTCAATACAGCTCTTATGCTAGTTTATTTTAATGTACTTTGTGAATAAAATATCATTAACTTTTAAACTTGTCTTATAGGTTGAAACACTCCATCCTTCTACTACAAGTGCCACCCCATTTTTGAAGATTGCCCAGGGGTCGATAGTAAAGTCATAAAGTCTGATGTAGTTACTTATTAGGTGTTGTTCATGTTGACAAATCTCAATCTTGGATGTTATGAAGGCAGCTGCACGGGGCTCCAAAAGATACGCGATTGCTTGGCTGGACCCTCACACTACAAGATTCAGGACTTAACATCTCTAATAGGGTGAGCCACAGGCCTCCAGGACTCTGAACAGGAATGGTCGTGTCTCCTGGCTTGACCAGTCAATACCTGTAGGTTAAATATTCACAACCTATAAGGTGGTCCATCCTCTAAGAGAGATTTTCTTTCCATGGAGTAAATATGTATCAAATATATGTGAATCATCCATCCTTATATTTATACTTAATTCAGTTTGGTGTTAAAAAAAAAAAAAGGTGTCTGCTCAGTGTATTTGGGGTAGAAGTGCCTTTACAGGGAGACTTGTCAGGTTAGTAGTATTTTATAGATCTGGAAAGAACTGGAAAAATCATGAGAGGTGCATGGTGACTTATGCATTTAATTTGTCTTCTTGTCTTCATTGTTGTATAATGAAACACACTGTGACATTGAGATTATTCATCAAGGATAATAATGTCCAGTGAGGATTCTTAAAGAGATGAAATAATACAAAATTGTGGAACTAATTTACATGATAATTCTGGAGTGTTGACTTTGAATTAATGGGCACAAAAGTACATGTGGTAACAAATAATGTCTATCCAAACATAAAAAGGTGAATTTTATCATAAGTGATATATATATATATATATATATATAATATCTATCATGCTAAAGAAATATAGTACTCATTATGTCAGTACACTTCTTATCGGACAATTTGTCAAATCAAGTCAAATAAATGATTCTTTTTATATTTTTCTTTTTATGCACATGTATCTTGGTGTGGTGTCCTTCTCTGTCTTCAGGGAGCTAGGATTACAGATAGGCCATCTGGCACTTATGTCCTTGTGCCAAAAGTACTCCAAAAGACAAGTTGAGTATATTCCCAATATTCAAGAATTGTGGGGCTGGAGAGATGGCTCAGAGGTTGGGAGGTTGCTCTTCCAAATATCCTGAGTTCCATTCTCAGCAACCACATGCTCACAACCATCTATCGTGAGATTTGGTAGTCTCTTCTGGCCTGCTGGTGCATATGCAATCAGAACACTGTATAAACAATACATATATCTTTTTTTAAAAAGGACAGTTGTCCTCTGAGAGACTCCATGTAGCGTGAGATCAGGACAGATGCTGAAACTCACTGCTGGATTCTGGGAAGAGCTCAGAGAGTGGTATGGAAGAATGGGGAGGTGGAATGTCCCACAAGGAGACAATCAAGGCTGGCAGATACGGGCCCAGAGCGGCCTGCATAAAACCCATGCACCAACCAAGGACAATGCATGCAGTGAACCTAGACCCCCCCTGTTCAGATCTAGCCATGGACAGCTTATTCTCCAAGGTTGTAGGGGGAGCAGGGACTGCCTCTGACATGAACTCTGGTGCCCCGATATGATGATCACTTCCCCTTGGTGGGGAGGCCCAGTGGGCCCACAGAGGAAGGGGAAGCAGACTATCCAGATGAGACCTCATAGTCTGCGATCATATGGTTGGGGAGGAGGTCCCGTTTTGTCAGAGGTCTAGGGGAGGGGAATAGGGCAGAAGATGGAGGGAGGGTGGGAACAGGGAGATATAAGCGAGGGAATAATAATCGGAATGTAATCTGAATAAATTATGATAAATTAAAATTTAAAAATAATTGTGAATTCTTTAGTTAATTTTTCTATTACAAATCACTTTAATTGCATTTATTTGTTGTTGTTGTTGTTTTCTTTTATTTATATTTTAACACATACCAGGTTGGCCTCCTATTAAGGACATATGAAAAAATATTCATTTAGATTATAAAGGCTGCTTGCAAAATGTTGTAGAGCAGATTTCTCTGCTATTTAAAGGTCAGATTTATTATTTTATTCTTGAGAATCTGACTATCTGAAGATGGTAGGCAGATTTATTGTAGTTTTGAAAATAAATTTTCTAAGTACACAAATTATTTATTTGAAAAGTTTTCCATTCAGTCCTTATGGTATGCATATGTGTCAACAGAACTTCTGTGTGATATATGGGTTTCAATGGTTTTTTTAAATGAAACATCATAACCACTATGCATTTAGGTGTGTGTGTGTGTGTGTGTGTGTATGTGTGTGTGTGTAAGACAGTAACTAAATCGGGTAGTTTAGTCATAAAAGAGTCTATGATTGTGAAGACTATTTAAATATAAGAGGAGAAAATAATCATAAGATGTTAGAAGTAAATATTTAGGGAAGTGAGCCTCAATATTAAAAGACTCTGTAACCCTGAATAGGGGAGTTTATAAGTCAATGTACTCACGTCTCTCTGCTTTTTATCACAGTAGAAGAAAACATTTCTCTTAACTCAAATTAGGAAATTATTATACACTTTATATATTTTTTATATAAAAGTTACAAGTAGCAAGCATATGACACAAAGAAATGGAGGAGTAACAGCAATATTTGGGAATGCATGCTTTTTACAATGTCTCTAATAAAGAGGGCATTTTCCAACCTAAATATCCAGTACGGACATGCAGGGTATTTTCTCAAACTGTCAATTCAATCATATTGCTAAGTGCTTAATCAAACAAAATTCTGTTGTAGAGTTTGAATGGTAAAATACCTGATTTCAAAAAAGCCATTTATGAAACTCGGTATCTTCCCTTGAAAAAAAACACAAAGGAAATCAGGGGTACGTAGAAACAGTAAGGACAGAGACAAAGAGAGAGAGAGACAGAATTGGGGCAAATATTTCTTATTGCAATCTAGATTTTACTCATTTTTTTTTTTTTACTGAATTTCATTATAGTAAAACAACAGGTGTGTACAGTCCATTAAACTCTAGCTGATGTTTCCATGATCCACTTTTCCATCGCCACTTGTTCAAATTCACACAGGGATCACTATTCTCAAGCAGTCTATATAACGAAAACAACTTACATGTAACACAAGGTTCACCAAAAGTTGTGTCCCCCCCGCCCACACACAGATCACACAGGTACAGTCATGTAACAAACACACGAACAACATAGAAACAAAAGTTAAACTGACAGTAAAAGTAAAGCTGGGGAAGTCTTAATCAGGAACTAACTTCTTCTTCAAGTTTCCGTGAATCTTAGAATATATTTAAAACCTAAGGAGCACTTGGTGATCAGCAACCGAATCAGGAAATGGACACGTCATTGCGCGGCAGCAGGGGTGTCTTGCCAAAGGGACAACACATGTCAGGAACTGGTACGTTTGGATAGAGGCAGCGGAATGAATTTAGAAATGTGTCCACTTTTCATACGTCACTACAGAATTTTCTTTTTCACAGTCCCCATGTTTGTATAAATAGTTCTTCTCTGAAAATAAAGCACAGTTAAAACATCCTTTCCCAACGGAAACAAAAATGCAATGAACACCAACTTATTAAGGTCCTACAGAGCATGGAACGCGGTCTCCTAATTCAAGAACAGTTGGTAGGCTTGAGGAGTTTTGAGGAGATTAGCTGTGAAGCAAAGTTAATTAGAGATGAGTTAGAGTGAAATAAATGTAGATTATCAAGTAATTTCATGACAAATAGATGCACATATAGACAACTGAAGATTATGAGAATTTGAAAGCATGAAACATTCAAATTTTATTTCATAATATGTGATCAACATGCCACACTTAATTTTAATGAGATAAGCTATTTGTCCATGCAAAACTAAGGCCACACAAATTGTACCAAATGCTTATTGTTGCCTTTTAAAAGACTATAGTCAAATGATATCAGTAATTGATGGTCTAATACGTTTACTTCAGTTACTTTAAGAGTGAATAGTATTTTATTTTATTTTTCAAAAGCCTGAGTTTCTAATTCTAGTCTTTAGATGTAAGTTCACTGCTTTTGTTATCTTTGCCTACAGTTGAAATATCAGCATATTCTATTGTTAAACAAAGCGTGAAGAAAGGATATTAAAACGTGTTATAACGCTATGTATCCTAAGAACAATCGCTCCACTACCATTGCGTCCACTACACTTATAAAATGCCATGAGACACATAGATTAAGAGATAATGAATAAAAACCACATTCCTTGAAATTCTCTAGGACAATTACAATGGAACAAAAGAAAGTAAGATATGACAAAGAGAAGACGGTACCAAGGGTGTTTGCTTACCTTGAATTTTCGTTTTAGACCCTAGTTGTGTTGTATTCAGAGTCATGTTTGCTTAGAGACCCAATGAGGCAGAACCTGGAATGTTACGGCTATTTCATTCAACAAAGTAATATTTGCACAAAATATAAACACATATATTTACTTAAAAATCATTCCTAAATTTAATGAAGCAATGACAATGGTGCCATTTCATCAGCATGCAAAATATATTAATTCAACTTAGATATTTTTGAAATCATGAGTAAACTCTATAAATCTAGATAATTAGGTAAAGTATAGTAAGCATGCAGACACAGCATAATTCAACTAGGTGTATGTTGGAATTTCCAAATAACCCATTATTAATTTCAAATTTTCTGCCCAAATATTTTTTACTCATTTTAGGAACATTGACATATTACACATGGCATGTTATGTGTGTAAAAGTGAGAAATAAATAGAAATTTCTCCCAACTTCCATATTTAAATATAAATTTTTAGTGGTTTTAGCATTCAATATTATAAAATATAATTTTCAATATAAATATGTTATGTGGGAAAATATACATTTATTTTCTTACCAAAATAGATTCTACTGCAAAATATTTTGAATTAAAAATATTCAATAATATGATATATCTATGTTTGTATAAGGCAACCACTTCAGAAAAACATTTTATGTCCTAAAATATTTGAGTACTGAAGAGAGCAGCAACTGTGGACTATGTGGAGGCAAATTCGTTGCATTAATTTCTACTGTTAAAGAAGTGCCCTATTTTCATAGAAATGCTTTTTTGTATGTAAAGAAACAAAGAGAACGTCTTTGGTCTGTGTGCCCACGTGTCATCACACTCACGTGCACTTCATGCACAGGTATGGGGTGTAAAAAGAGCAGGCTAGCACTAGGAAGAGAAAGAACGGGGTGGGGAGGTGGCACTCCGTGGCTTAAAGCTCTCATTCATTCACAGGGCAGGACTCGTGAAGACGAGACTAGGGCACAATGCTGCGGGAGCATTTCCGTCTTCAGTTATTAGCTGCCATCAAATATCTATGGATACTGACCGCTGGACGGACTTCTCGTGCCTGGAGAGCCTGTGGCTCGTGGTGGGCACCTCCTCGATCTCGTCGATGTCACAGGCGTCGGCGGCATCTTGTGAGTAGTTGTGTTTCATGACCAGGATGTTCCTTCTGTTCACGGGCGGGATGAGGGGCTTGACCGGCTGAGTGGTGGGTATCTCCGCCAGGAGGGAAGCGTCCCTTGTGCTGAGGTTACTGCGGCTGCCTTTCGCGCTGGACAGCTGGGATCCACAGTGGTGGTCATGGATGCATTTGGAGGACGATCTCCGCAGTTTGTGGTAATTTTCAAAGTCTTCTGCCACATCTGCAAAGTCGGCTGTTGCCCCGGTTCCTCTGAGTGAGCATAACTCATAGTGAGGAGGTTCAAACACCTCCTGGAAAACGGTCTGGTCAAAGTTTGACTTCCTTTGGACGTATTTTTTACGAGGCTGTTTGATCTGTACAATGACAGAAATGATAATAAGGATGATCACAATGCAGGAAGTCACGCCAATGACCGTCCCACTGGTGTTGGTCAGCTGATCCAGCAGGCCCGTTTTCCTCTTTTCTGCAGGTAGGAGAGAGTGAAAAACAACAGACAGACAAGAGGAGAAACAACCCACCGTGCGTTAATATCACCTTCAAAGTGCAAATGCAAAACTCTAAAACAAAACAGGCTGCACATACGGCTTTCACAGCCTTAAGTTACACAGGTCTTCAAAATAAAACTTTTATTTTCACAGAGGCTCTATGAACCGTCCTTAAACGTAACCATCTCATTGCTCATGTCCCTACTTTAAATACATAGATGTGTACATGTGTGTATATGTTTCTGCGTATGCACATGAATATTAAATTCTATATAAGACATAGAATGTGGCATTTGTGAATGACGTGATAATTTCCTGAGCTGTAATTTTCTTTTCTTAGAAGAAGATGTCTAAAATTCTGAACCAGGAAAAGATATACCTGTCTCTTTCTCTCTCTACATTTGCTTGACAGGGAAAACTGGAGTTATAGGAACCACTGCATTCTGATACCAAGAATAATTCAACACAAAACCACAGCAGACATTTTTGAATGGTAGCAAGAGAATTTGCACATATTTCACCAAATAAAAAATTATTACAAAAGTTGATTTCTAAAATTCTGCTATAATGACAGTATGGCTTTTTTTTTTTCCTATTAGTGGATAGCAAGTGAGCAATATGGTAAAAGATGACAGAGACACAGGAAAATGTGCTCAGGAGAAAATATCTGCAAGTGCAGAAGCTTGAAATAACAAATTATAAACAGTTATTATTACTAAAGCATTAAAGGAATTAATCCATTTCATGAGATTACAATAAAGTTAAACAAACTATGTGAGAGTTTACTAGTAAAAGCGAGCATCTGTGGCGTGTGAGAAATGATGGCCTCCCATGGCCAGTCAGTATTTCAGAGAGGCTGCAGGTAAAACCACAAGTCTCCGTGTGGAGGAATAAAAGATATGGGGAAAATAATGCAGAAAAGTGAACAGAGTGCCAGAAAAAATGTATATGTCAAGTAATCAAACAAATGTACATAAGGAGAAAAGAGAAAAATTAGAATATTTTTAACTAAAGGTTCAAAACTCACCCATGTTAATTATAAAATGTATATCCGAGTTAGAAAAAATAAAGAATAAATGTAAAAGACCTACCCAGACTTACACTACATAGCAAGGAGGACCCTAGGGAGGACGCTTACTTCTCATTCAGAAGGGCAAATAAAACAGACACCAGAGGAGGCTGAAGAGAAGGAACAGGATGGAGCCCACCGTAGAGGTCCTCTGAAAGACTCCACCCAGCGGGGGATGAAAGCAGATGCCGAGACTCACAGTCAAACTTGGAAGTGGCGCACAGTGAGTCTTATGGAAGAGTTGCGAGGTAAAAAGACCTGGAGGGGACAGGCGCTCCACAAGGAGACCGATGGAGCCAACAAATACAGGCCTGTGGGGCGTGCTACCGAGAATGATGCGCCAAGGACCACGCATGGTGAGGACCTAGACCCTCTGCTCAGATGTAGTCTATAGGCAGCTCAGTTTCCTTGCGAGCCCCACAATATGGGGAGAAGGGATGACTTCTGACATGGACTCTGGCTCCCACATGTTGATCATTTTCCCCTGGCAGGGAAGCCTTGCCAGGCCACAGAGGAAGAGGATACAGCTAGTCCAGGTGAGACTTGATAGGCTGAGGTCAGATGATAGGGGAGGAGGGCTCCTGCTTTCTGAGGACTCGGGGAGGGGAGCAGGGGAGTAGGGCAGATGAGGGAGGAAGCTTGGGACCCAGAGGCGATGGGGGTGGAGGAGTATGAGGGGGGAATGAGGGAGGATGGAGGGATGGGGGTTGGGGGATGGGTGGGAGGGGGCTACCATCCAGATGTAAAGTGAACAAATTAAAAATAAAATAGAGGAATATAAAAAAATATATAGAGAAAAAAAAAAAGAAGTCAGCCTGTGAGAAGTGATACTTCCAGGGAAAGGGTCTGTACAGATTATCATGTGGCTTATAAGCACGAGAGGTCAGAACAAAACATGCTACAGATTAAAGTCACTGCAAACAAAATCAAATTAAAAATTGCATAAATAACTATATGTTCAAAATCAATCTCTAGTAAAACTGCTTTTTAAATGAAAATAAATTAGTGTCAGATTTAATAAAATGAAAAAAAAAATCTGTAACTATGGGAGGGACCTGACTTAAAACAGGCCTTTGAGTTGCACACAAGAACATCCAGGGCAATGGAAAATCTAACTGAGAAAAAAAGAAGGAAGAGGTAGACAGACAGATGTACCTGCCAATTTCTTCTTTGTGTTCAGTAATTTGTGTCATAAAAAATACAGTGAGATCTGTGTATCATTGTACTATACAGCTTACCCCTTAGAGAAATGTGTTTCCTGACACTAGCAGAAGAATTGAATTTGCCGGGAGTTAACCAATTGCTTGTAATAAAAGAAGGACAAAATGGTAGGGGAAATCCCTAAACATAATTAAGTGATATAGAAACAACCAAATGTGTTTATAGAAAATTATACTATGATGGACTGACCTTATTCTGTAACCACTCTGAAAATAGAATTATATAAAGTAGTAGTTATTACAGTGAGTAGTTGAGGTTTTAAGGTACATGATGTAACATGGAAAATAATGGGTAAAAAGAATATAGAGTAGTGATATGTACAGGAAAAGTTCTGTATTTCCATAGAATTTTCAGCCTAAAATATGAAAGATATACCATAAAGTTAAGTTGTGTGCCATAAACCTTATGCCAACACAGTAAAATTAAATCAAGAGACTAGTGAAAGACACTAAAAATAGGTTTACAGTAAAGCATATATATTAGTGTACTAGACACTGTAAAGGGGGAAACAATGAAAACTTATATGAGACATATATAAAACAAAAACTGACAAACAGGAATGAATATCAGTTTGGGTACAACACATCTATAAATATATTAAGTAATCTAAGGAAACAAAAGAGACTATTAGAGTACATGTAAGTTAATATTATTCTATTATACATTGGCTGTAGCAAACACTTCTATATAAAAAGCAGAATGAATTAAAGAAAAGTGTGAAATGACAGCCAAAGAAAGGTAGATGTAAGTCAATATACTTTAGGACAAAAGTATGTTACTAAACCTTTTTATCATCTTATGGTGGTACAAAATGTAGCTTGGGGGAAGGATTAAAAATTCAAACACCCATGGGGTCAAAACCCCATTAAATGAAAACATTATGAATGTAGAGAGAAATTCAGGTAATCGGATATTACCAGAGAATTATGATACCATTTTTCAGCCCTTCAGAACACACAGATGAAAAAGAAACGAAGAAACTTATACAATGCTATCTGAACCCCCTAGAAATATAGATGTAGCATACTTCACCACATATCAGAAAATATGTTTTAATTTCAAGGACAGCTGGACCCTTCCGTTAGGCTCTAATACATGCTAAGCCATAAAACCAATAGAAGCAAATTACTAGTGATCGTAAAAGTAAGTTCTGCTATCAGAGGAAAATTAATTAAGATTTTGAAGATGGTTTAACTCTTTGAGAAAGAGGTGGTAATGCTTTTATAATGAACTTTAAGCATGTTTTCTTGATTGCTGTTTTCATTTTGTCCCCTGGTCTTACACGCAACAGACTGAGGTTGATGGCTACTTGCTAACGCTATGATGTGTGGATGGGTCAGAAAGCATCTAATTACTTATCTGTTCCCAGTGGTTCTTTAGACAGATGTCGTGACTAACACTCATTAAAATAGTTTCCATTTGACACATTTTCTAACTGACTCTGTGGGTTAGTGGGCACTGGGTGGGTTTTCCTCTGCGTCTCTTTTGCAGGAAGTATGTTGATAGATCATCCTAAAATTCAAGTGCGAAAGGGTTCCTTGTTTTTCTTTCTTTGTAGAGGGTTTAACATCCAGTCTTAATAGTGAATTAAAAAAAAATGTTAACTAAAATGTAGCATAACCCAACCAATGATTCCTATCTAAATTACCAACACTTTGGTTTTCAGCTGCCCCACAGGGCAAGGACACTGGGAACTGTTCCACAGGAGATGAAAAAAAGTGCTTTGTTAACAATAGGAGTGGCTTTAACTGAAAACAGAAATTATCTTTCCAAATATTTTATCTCTAGACCCTGTGCAAAATGTGATTTGGAAAAATCTAGAAAAAAAAAAAAGACAAGAAAAATGGAAGAAGGTAAAATGCTGGTGTAGAGAAGGGAGGCTTTCCATGGCTACCTGCTGTTTTCCCCACTTGGCTCTGCATGTCCTCATGAGGTACATTCAGCTAGAGTTCCTGAACGTAAAGAGGCCAGTGTCTGTATAAATGAGGAGATCTCCAGGCACACGGAGATATGACAAGGGAAACTGTTTGAAAACTTACTATAAGACAAATGCAGGGGTGCAGAGGTGGTTCAGCAGTCTGCTCTTCCAGGGGACCTGGGTTCAATTCCCAGCACCCACAGGGCAACTCACAACTGTCTGTAATCTCTGTTCCAGGGGATCTACCACCCTCATGCCTATATACATGCAGGCAAAACACCAACGTACATAAATAATAAAAGTAAATTATTAGAAAGCTATGCAGACAAATAAAGCCACATGCTCTGCTTTTCAAGATTGATGCAGATACAGTCTATTTCCACTCTACAGCTCTGAGTCCATTACCTTTACAGTGATTTTCATCCCAGGGATACACACAGTTCTGGAGCCCATTGCAGACTAGTGTGTTGTTAATACACATGTTACTGTGGCAGAAGAATGTGTTACCTTCACAAGGAGCTAAAGGAAAAAACAGAGAGAGAGAGAAAGAGAGAGCATGACAAAGGAAGAAAGCCATATTCAGCGCCCTACCGCACATTACAGTCACTGAAAGTCTGAACATGACAGAAATCAGGATAAGCCATCAACAAGACATATCACTTGCTTCTCAGAAAAGTTGCCACAATAATCATTACTCCTGGTGACTGGTACTCCACAGGTGCTCAGATTACTGGAAGGTGTTCACACTCACATCAGTACATGCAGTTCAGCAAACTTTTGTAATAGCATGTGCTATGCTCTACACTGAAAGCCTATATACATAAACTTAGATCGACTGTACCAGAGCATTAATCAAAGGGGTTATATTTTTAAAATATGCCTGACAAGTACTATTGAGAGAAAAACATATTAGCCAAAACACCATAACACTTTAGAATATGTAAAATAAAAGCTGTAGAAATCCAGAAACAATAAATTAATCTTCAACAACCTCAAAAAATAAAAAAATTATATTCTGCTTATCCTCTTACATGAGAGAGAGAGGGAGAGAGAGAGGGGGGGAGGGAAGAAGGGAGGGAAGCAGGGGTGAGAGAGAGGGAGGGAGGGGTGAAAGAGAAGGAGGGAGGGAAGGAGGGAGGGAGGGAGGGAGGGAGGGAGGGAGGGAGGGCTAGTGAGAGAGAGCACAGCTAACTCCTGCTCTGGCCTTCTCAGTAAGTGGTGTTTACTTCTCACAGTTGACATCTGCTTGTATCATTATTAAAATACAACAAATAAAATGTCGTCTGGAAAAACTATAAAAAGCAGAGAATCCATGGCAGTCACTTGAAAGTATCATGCTTAACACTTTGTTAGATTAGGGATTTGTTAAGGTGTGTGTAAATCTGTTATAATACAAAATTTAATGATTTGATACATTGGTACAAACATTTGCCTTTTAATATGGAACTAAATTTGAGTTTCTGTAGCCAACCATAATGACTTTGCAGAACTGAAATGGTCTGCTACACAGATAATGAATGCTGACAAAATTTGTACACAAGATATAAAGGCATTTTCTGCAAACAGATTAGAGTGATTTCAAAATGCTTATGTGTAAAACAGTACTGATAAATTGCTCTGGATTACAGTTATCTATGAGGTAAAGAATGCTTTTAAGATACGTGGCTATTTTTGTCCTTCCACAATGCCTTACAGATATTATAACTGATATATTAGATGAATCAGTTTAAAAAGTTAAATTTATGAATCAGTGGATCATTTTACCTTGGACACGGTGGATTGTTAATAATGTGTCACTAAGAATGTTGAGATTCATATTTCAAGTAGTAAAGACGTGATTTTTTTCCTACTGCTTCCTAATTGCAAAACTATTAATCAACATGTTGTTATCAATTATTATATGGGTTGTGGTTTTAGTGAGAACACAATAAATACAGAAATGTCAAAACATTTTAACTGACCATTAAATCATTAAGCAGTGAGAATCACCATCACTTACCTACTTACCTTGAGTAATATTCTAGGTAATGAAAACTCCATATATACTTTTCTCTTATTTTTAGTGATATATTATATATGTGTAATTATTTTATCTCAAATACACAAACAGAAAAAGTACAAAAACAGCCCATAAGTGTTGTCATGGCTATAAAGCAAATCTATAACATGTTAGAACTTGAACTAAATTTTTTAAGTATGGAAAAACGACATTGTTCTATTAGGACGCACCAGGCTAGGACTGAGTGTGTCAACAGGAGGAGCTTTGCTTTGGTCTGTAAGAACTGATGATTTCTCTGGCCATGAGAAGGTTGACTATGAATTATAGGGCACACTGAGCATCGTTGGCATGAGATCCTGGCAGGCCTTTCCCATGCTCCCAGCACACAGCTCTCAAACGTTTTGTTGTGGAGCTGGCCACAGGTCAGTTACTCTGCTTTACCTTCTACATAATGGGTTGAATAGAGTGACTCTGCCATGACAATTATATCTCTAAACCTTTAAATGCTGTAAAACTGATACTGTGTGTCCCATGGGGGCAAATGGTAAATACATGTCAGCTGTCTTACTAAATACTGCATTGAGATAATTATGAAAAAGGAGCTAAGAGCTTGCAGAGCTCAGGGTGTAAGGCAGGTCTTTAAACACTGCAATGGAGAAACAGTAAGAGTAGGGTCAGAAGTCCAAGGCCATACTTGGCAACATGATAAGTAACATATCAGAAATCAATACAACAGAAACAATCTTGCAACACTGAGGAGACACATAAGGTAATGTAAAGTAGCTGAAATTATCCTTCACTTGTTAACTTGTAAAGTAAATGTTTTTGGTTTTTGTTTGCTTTGTGTGTGTGTGTGTGTGTGTGTGTGTGTGTGTGTGTGTGTGTGTGT